>CAJQZJ010000247.1:1052114-1154003 GCA_907164525.1 Lophiomys imhausi | reverse complement strand
GTTCAGAGAAACCCTGTCTCGAAAAACCAAAAAAAAAAAAAAAAAAAAAAAAGATGGGGTTAAGGGATAGAGAGATGGCTCAGCAGTTAAGAGCACTTCTTGTTCTTCAATTCCCAGCACCCACAGGGTGATTCACAACCTGGAACTGTAACTCCAGTTCCAGAAGATCTGATGCCCAGTTCTGACTTCCATGACTACTAGGCACAGACATGGTGCACATGTATACATGCATGTAAAACATACACATAAATCTAAAAAAACAGTTTTTAAAAAACTAAAGAAGATGGAGCAGCAAGACTGATCAGAGGATAAAGGCTCTTGCCGCTAAGACCAATGACCAGGCTTCTATCCTTGGGACCCACATGGTAGAGAGACCCCACTCCCACAGGTTGTCTTCTGACCTCACACACATGCTGTGACATGCATTTCTGTGTAGACATGCACACAAGTAGACATAATATTTTAAGAAAATAGGCCGGGCGTGGTGGCGCACACCTTTAATCCCAGCACTTGGGAGGCAGAGGCAGGCAGATCACTGTGAGTTCGAGGCCAGCCTGGTCTACAAAGTGAGTCCAGGACAGCCAGAGCTGTTACACAGAGAAACAGTCTCCCATAACCAAAACAAACAAACAAAAGCCCAAAACAACAAAAAAGGTGGTTAAAATGGGGAATAAAATAACACATGAATGGATTTCCCAGTGGTTATGTAGAAGGCACAGTAGATCAGACTTCTCCTGGGAATGTTTCTTCCCAGGAGATATGAAAACGAGTGAGCCAAACATCTGTTAATAGCTCTTCCTCCTCTAGCAACACTGCTGGGAGAATAGCTCCAGCCTGTACAGATGAAGCTTCCAGACACAGCCCTTGGTAACCTCACTCCCACCACCACCAATCAGCTTGCTCCCCTGAGCCCTCTATGTATCCTAGGGCAGCCCCAGAGGGAAAGCCAGACTGGGGAGGGATGGTAGCAGTGGACTTGGGCGTGGCCAAACAGAGAAGAGGAGAAGGAGCCTAGCTTCTCGACTGGAGGGCTCCTGCAGGTTTGATCTGGGTGAAGGTCTGGTCTTGAACCTCAGAAGGTGAGAGAACCACATCCTGATCTCACCCACCCACTCGTGCAAAATCAGACATGAGGTCATCCCATCCTAGTATGCGACCTCAACCTGTCCACCAGCTGCCTCCAGACAGCCCCAGGCATCCCCTTCGGTGCCATCTTCCCTCCTCAGCAGGACCTGCACATGAAGGACATGCAAAGTCCCCAGCAGTGCAGGTCCTTGCAAGTCATATGTGCGTCCTGCTTGTCCTAAGGTCCAAGTCATTCTTCCTCTGCTTGGACCTCACTACTGAAGTCCGCCCCACTCACTGGAGACATGGCCGAGGGGCTGCTGCTGGTCGTCTTCATCATGATTTCTCCAGGTGACTGGGAGTTTGCTCGGGAACCAGGGTGTGAGGATATAAGAAGGAGGAAAGGAAAAGGTGGGACTTAGATGCTCCAGTGGGTGCCTGGTGGGAGCTGACCACTGTGCCCTGAGGGGTACAGAAAGCTGTTGCCTGTGGGCTCTTCTGGAAGACAGACTTGCTAGGTCACCTGCCACCCAATAGGGTTATTTCTATGTTCATTCCAGAATCATCGTCCCCCCTTTTTTCCCCCTCAGCCTGCTTTCAAGAAAGATAAAACCAAAAGGCACCAGGAAAAAGAGATAGAAAGAAAGGGCTGGTATTTTGAGTTTGGCTATTGATATTATCTTTGCCTGTCTGTTTTTAAGATGGTTTCAGTAGCCTAGACTGGCCGCAAACTCATATATGACTAAGGAAAACCTTCAACTGGATCTCCCGTGCTCACCATAGAAGTGCTAGGATTACAGTGGTGCTGAGGGTCAAAGCCAGGGCTCCCTGCATGCTACCACATGTGTGGCATCCCCTCACCCTGGCTATGTCGCCCAGCCTGGCCCTGAACTTTCTGAACTTTCAGTACCCACATCATGCTTCCACTCACGGCACCCAGCTGATTTTCTGTATTTAATGTTTTTAATTTTTAAAATTACATCAACTTATTTTGGAGGTGGCACACACGCCTGTCAAGGCTCATAGAGATCAGAGAACAACCTGCAAGAATCTGTTCTTTCCTCCTGTTATGTGGGTCCTGGGGCTTGACCTCAGGCCACCAGGCTACGAACTAGCCAGTCTGATTTTTATTCTTGAGTATCTAATTTGATGTATAAGAGGTCTATTTATTAAGTTTATTAGATAGGGTATAAATATAAACTTTGAGAGATTTAAGTCTAAGTTTTTAATCAAGAGAACATAAAAAGCTACGTTTATTGAGTACATACAGTACTTTTCAAACTGTAGATTGCAGACCCACTGGGAACATTGGGCAAATTCTTGAGCTCTTTGGCAGATCTCTAGTGGGCTGGCCCATGGTATAATGTTCTGCTGATTGACGGTTGGTTGGGCTTTTTCTTTTCTTTTCTTTGTTTTTGGTTTTCCAAGACAGGGTTTCTCTGTGTATCCTTGGCTGTCCTGGACTCACTTTGTAGAGCAGGTTGGCCTTGAACTCACAGAGATCCACCTGCCTCTGCCTCTGTGTTTTTTTCTTTTTTGAACTAGGGCATCACTAGGTTTAACCTGGATGACCTACAACTCTTTATGTAGTTGAAGCTGATATTTGTACTTTTGTGGATATTCCTGACTTGGGCTCCAGAGTGCCAGGATTATAGATCTATATCATCATATTCAGCTCACAATTATTATTATTTTTGTTTTTTTTTGAGACAGGGTTTTTTTTTTTGTGTATCCTTGGCTGTTCTGGACTCACTTTGTAGACCAGGCTAGCCTTGAACTCACAGAGATCCGCCTGCCTGCCTCCTGAGTGTTGGGATTAATGGCGTGCACCACCACGCCCGGCCATTACAAACAGTTCAGAACTGCCATGTGGGTGCTGGGATTTGAACCCAGGTCCTTTGGAAGAGCAGCCAGTGCTCTTAACCGCTGAGCCATCATCTTTCCAGCCGTCCCCTCCCCGCTACTTTTTTTTTTTAATTTTAGTTTATTTTATGTCATGAGTGTTTTGCCTGCATTTATGTCTATGCATGCCTGGTGCCCTAGGAGGCCAGAAAGAGGGTATTAAAGCCCCTGCAGCTGGAGTTACAGATGATTGTGAGCCACCATGTCAGTACTTGGAATAGTACCTGGCTCTTCTGGAAGAGCAGCCAGTGCTCTTAACTGCTGAGCTCTCTCTCCAGCCCCTACTATAAAGATTTAACAAATGCTCCAGGATGTTGACTGTTATTTCTGGCTACTTAAGTGACTGAGTCAGGAGGATGGGTTGAACCCAGAAATATCATAGCAAGACTCTCCCTTTACAAAAAGAAAGGAAAGCAAGCCGAATAGTGGTGCACACCTTTAATCCCAGAGGCAGGTGGGTTCCTGTGAGTTGATGTCAGCTTCTATAGTGAGTTCCAGACCTACATAGTGAGATCCTGTCTCAAACAACTTTTCATAGAATTTCAATACACTCTCAAGTTTGAGAACTACTTGAATGATCAGTAAGTGTACCTAGTTTTTAAAAAAATGAATCACAGATTCTAACAATTGGTTTAATTCATCAGTGTAGACATGTTAGAACTCTCAGCCAACTATAGCTGTATCTTCATCTGGAAATTTGTGTTGTTAATGTTCAAATGAGAAATAAAGTAGCAATACAAGAAGTTCCTGGCCAGCCTGTGCTACAAAGTGAAGTTCAGAGTTTTAAAAAATTGGGCTGGGTGTGTGGATCATTGGTAGGATATTTGCCCACCATGCACAAAGCCCTGGACTTGATCCCAGGCACTGCATAAATTGGGCATGATGGCACACGCCTGTATCCAGGCACTCAGAAGAATCAGAAACCCAAGGTCATCCTCAGCTATGTGATGACTTCAAAGCCAACCTTGGGCGTATAAGACCCCATTTCAAAAAAGGCGGGGAGGAAAGGAGAGATGGCTCGGTAGTTACAAGTGCTTGCTGCTCCCCTGGAAGGGCCCAGGTTCAATCCCCAGTGTCCACACAGCAGCTCACAACCATCTGTAACTCCAGTTCCAGGGATCCAATACCCTCTGTGGGTACAAGCACACATGCAGTAAAAACACCCATACATATGTAATAAAATACTTTCTTGTCAGGTGTGGTCCCAGCCCTCAGAAGGCAGAGGCAGGTGGATCTGTGAGTTCAAAGCTATCTGGTCTACAAAGTGAGTCCAGGACAGCCAGAGATACATAGAGAAATCCTGTCTCAAAAAACCACAAATAAATAAAAAATAATAATTAAAAAAAATACTTTAGCCGGGCGGTGGTGGCGCACGCCTTTAATCCCAGTGCTTGGGAGGCAGAGGCAGGAGGATCTTTGTGAGTTCATGACCAGCCTGGTCTACAGAGTGAGTCCAGGACAGCCGGGCTACACAGAGAAACCCTGTCTCGAAAAACAACAACAAAAACAAAAACTTTAGTTGTGGGGAATATAATCAAAGTATCTATAATGGTTTATTATAGTAAGCAGGCCAAATCTAAGCTTATACCTGAAGCTGGAGATGTGGTTCATTGGTAGAGTAGTTGCTAGCATTTGAGAGGTCCGGGTTAAAGTCGTAATACAGCAAGACAAAAATCAAAACAAAGCCCTAGCAAACATAAAGCAAAAGCAACTACCAGCACAATGATAACAATGTCCAGAAATAGACAGCAATGGCTTTATGTGAGCTATCGTCATTCATGAGCTACCAGTATACTGTGAGGGTCAAGGTGGGCAAATGGGTCTCCAGACAAAGTGGCTGTATATGGGTGGGAGTTGGTGTGTGAAAAAGTTTGAAAACTAAGAAATAAAATTACTGAAGAGGAAAAGGTTTAATGGGTGTTTGTCCTGACACCTCACCAGTGCCACATAAGGAAGGAAAGCTCTGGGGTCCTCCAAATGCTTTTCTTTTTGGATTAACCGGACAGGTGTTCTCTGGATATTTGCTTTCTTCCCAGGATCCTGTGCTCTCTGGGTGTCTCAGCCCCCTGAGATTCGTGCCCAGGAGGGCACCACTGCTCTCCTGCCCTGCTCCTTCAATGCCAGCCAAGGAAAAGTGGCCATTGGCTCTGTCACATGGTACCAAGACAAAGTAGCCCCAGGAATGGAGATGAGCAACATGACCCCAAAGTTCAGGGGCCGTGTGGCCTCTTTTGCTGCTGTCCCCCAGTTCATCAGGGACCACAAAGCAGAGCTGCTCATAAAGGACACCCGAAGCCATGACACTGGAATCTATGTGTGCAGGGTGGAGGTGCTAGGCCAGGGCAAGGGAACGGGGAACGGGACTCGGCTGGTGGTGGAGACAGGTGAGATGGCGGCAACCCCAAGATGCAGCATTCCTGGGAGTTAGGGACTGTCCCCAGCTCCGAGTTCCTGAACTCCTTCCTTTCCACCCTTTGCTGCAGAACCACCTCAGCAAGCCTCCAACACAGAGCAAGCAGCCCACACAAGCCTCCTCCTCCGGGCTGGATTCTATGCTCTCAGCTTTCTCTCTGTGGCCACGGGCAGTACCTTCTATTATCAGGGCAAATGTGAGTTGCTGAGCAGGGCCATGGTGGCAGAGATGGGAGGGACGGACTGCAGGAAGAGAGAGAGCTCCAGGCTTGTAACTCTGAGCAGCCCCTGCTATTTCTCCCCAGGCCCCTGTCGCATGGGAAAATATGGCCACTCCTCCCACACCCTCTGAGGAGTGATTCTAAATCACAGTGATCCAGCATTCTCAAGAGACCAACAATAAATCCTTACACGGCTCCTCCCGCCTACTTAGGAATCTCCTGTATTTTCTTCTTTCTCTCGTCACACTACATACACCCCCATACCCCACAGCCCTGCTCTTAGCCCTCCCTTCCAGCAGAACTGGCTCAAAAAATGTCCAAGGACAGACTTGATGGCCTTAATGCTTAGAGCCGCCCTGCTATCATACCCACCTCTGGGGCTGCGGCTGCAGCAGCTGAGATATGAAGATTATCAGAGCTGATTTGACCAAATGGCAGCTGGATTCCTAAATGCCCCTCCTCACACAATGACTACTCACCCCAAGCAGGTGGGAGGGTGAGCTGGGGACACACAGAGACACCCGACACAGACGTGGGGGAACCTCAGTCTTTACTGGGTGAACACAGGGCAACTATGACCACCCACCCAGGGCGAGGGAGGCATTTGAGGGTGCTCAAGTGGACTTGTTCTTGGCGATGCAGGCATAGTCAGTGCTGGGGTCCTCCCTCATGCCTCCGCCCTCGCCCTCCTCTCTGTCTGTGACATCACTGCTGGACACTGGCAGCTTCTGCAGAGATGCATAATAGAGCTCCTGCCCTGGGACCTGGGCCTGGAGGAGCAGAGGAGTGTGATGAGGGACGGCCCAGGGTGTCGCCTCACAACCTTCTCTGAGTCCTGTCCCAGCTCCCACCTCTCTCTGCCGCCTACATCTCCTGTTTGTTTCTGAAATTCTCATCTCTTCCACCAAAGTGTCCATTCTTTTCTCTTTCCCTTTTGACTTGCAGTCTCTCTTATTCCTTCTTTTTTTTTTTTTTGGTTTTTTTCGAGACAGGGTTTCTCTGTTTAACAGCTCTGGCTGTCCTGGACTCACTTTGTAGACCAGGCTGGCCTTGAACTCTCAAAGATCCACCTGCCTCTGCCTCCCAAGTGCTGGGATTAAAGGCGTGCGCCACCACCGCCCGGCTTCTTATTCCTTCTTGTTCTTCTTTCTCTTGCTCTTCCTCTTTCTCCCTTTCTATGTGGTACAAGTGTGTCTGCCTGTGCTTGTGTAGGCCAGAACTTAATGCTTGGACACCATTCCAATTGTTCCTACACATTATTATTTTTTCTTGAGGCAAAGTCTCTCACTAAAACTGGAGTTTGCCATTTCCACTAGGCTGGCTGGCCAGAGAGCCCCTAGGACCTGCCAGTCTGTACCCCACAGTGCTGGGGCTCTGGGCACAAGCCCCCACGCCTGGCTGCAGCAAATACTTTCACAGAACCCCCCCTCCTTTTTTGTTTTTTGGTTTTTTTTTTTTTTTTTTGTTTTTTGAGACAAGGTTTCTCTGTAACAGCTGTAACAGCCCTGACTGTCCTGGACTCACTCTGCAGATCAGGCTGGCCTTGAACTCACAGAGATCTGCCTGCCTCTGCATCCCGAGTGCTGGGATTAAAGGCGTGCACTACTACGCCTGGCCACCTCTTCTCTTTTCTCTTAGCTCCCACTCCTACATCCCAGCTTCACTCCCTACTTGGGTTTTCCCTCGACCCCCAGACTTACCTTGTTCCTTTCCAGTCTCTTCACTAGAAGGAAAAAAAAAGTGATTCAGCAAGACCCTCCCCAGGTACCCCTGCCAGATGGCACCCCAGATTGGCTCATTCATCCTAGAACAGCACCTCACACTGCATCTCCCACCTCAGAACAGCAGCGCTCCACCCCATGACCCCAACCTCAGAACAGCCACACACACTAGTTCCCCAACCCTAGCACAGCCTCCCATAACACACCCACTGGCTCTCCCACTCTTGCTTGCTGACTGCTAGGGGAACCGCAACCAAAGCCCGGGCATTTTGGACACTCCTCTGACCTCTCCTACCCGGAATCTGTTGGGCAGGACTCATGGGACTTCTGCCCCAGCAGTAGGAAGGGTATGGAGGGCAAGCTGTGGGTGGCTGTGGGAGGTGATGGTGGGACTTACCTCTCTGATGCAACCGGTACAGGCAGGTGAACAGGATAGTGACAAGCACGAGGAGGAGTCCGCCCAGCCCCAAGCTCCCATACAGCAGGTAGCAGAAGTGCAGGCTGGAGTCTGTAGGGTTGGGAGAGGGGACCATGAGAGAGCCTTTCTCCCACCAACTTCCTCTGGTTAGATGTAAGTTTCACAGTTCCTCTGTTGTCCCGCCCCTTCTTTCTTTCTTTCTTCCTTCCCTCCTTTCTTTCTTTCTTTCTTTCTTTCTTTCTTTCTTTCTCTCCCTCACCCCTCCCTCTCTCCCTCCTTTCTTTCTCTCTCCAGCCCTTCCTTTCTTTGTATTTTTTTGACAATTTCACACATATATACAGTCTCTTGATCATATCCACCCTCAAGTCTTTCCTCACTCTCTCCCCACCCTCCTAACCAGTGCCTCTCCACCTTTCTGTCTCTTTCTATGTTGACAAAATCTCATGTGTCCCTGGAGGCCTCAAATTCATTATGTAGGAAGTATGCTTGAACTTCTGATCCTCATGCCCCCACCTCTTGAGTGCTAAGTCAACAAGTGGGTACTGCCATGCCTGTTTTATGTGGTTCTGGGGTCAAAGCCAGGGCTCTATCATCCTCTAACAGTTTTAGATGCAGGAAAATATACTCTAGGAGATTTTGGTGTGGGGGGGGGGTTGTTTTGTTTTGTTTTTTTGAGACAGGGTTTCTCTATGCAGCCTTGGCTGTCCTGGACTTACTCTGTAGACCAGTCTGGCCTCAAATTCATAGAGATCCACCTGCCTCTGTCTCAGAATATTGGGATTAAAGGCGTGCATCACCACACCCGGTCCCAAGACACATTCTTACCCAGACTTCCAACTTCTCACTTCCTCTAGAGATTCACATACCCGGTTACCTCTCCTGACTTTATGCCCATACCCAACTGTTTCTGGGCCTCTGGAAGAAGTCCCACTCCCACGGGCATGGCTAGTTCTGAGGGGTTCTGACCACCTCTCCTAACCGTGAACATGGCTTCTCATCCCTCACTCTCCAGCACTCACATCCCTTCCCTTGTAGAATGGAGGAGTCCCCTACTTACCATTTTGGCAAGGGCTAAAGACCATTGTCATCTGACATAGTCCAGGGACCGAGAACAAGCCTGAAGGTCAAGACTAAACTAATCCCTCTTCTGCTGGGCTTAATGGCTTGGGCTGGTCACGTGCCCCTAAGTTCCCCATCTCTGAGGCAAGGGGCCCCATTACAACCCTTGTCCTGGATGAACTGGGCATTTTATGTTTGTCATAGCATATTATGGCATTCCTTTCCCAGGCCAGAAGCCCCTGACTTTAACAAGGAAAGCCCAGCACTGGCAGAGACAGTGACAGAGGCAGGAGAATCTCTGTGAGTTCAAGATCAGCCTGGGCTACAGAGTGAGTTCCAGGACAGCCGGGGCTATACAGTGAGACAATGTCTCAAAATCAAAAGCCAAGAGAGGCTCAGAAGAAAGGTGTTTAGCTGTGCCCTGCCTGTCTGGATTTTCACTGCCCCAAGTCAACGGGGTGGGAGTGGGGCTTGGAGGAGGCTGGAAACACTGCGGAAAGCCTGGGTGAGAGGGCTGACGCAGGCCAGGGTCTGGAGTAGGCGCATAGGCCCCACCAGAAAAGCAAAGAGGAAGGTACCCTTCCCCAGGAAAGCGGGCCATATTTGGCTGGTGTGGAGAAGTGGGCTACTAAGAATGGTTTGGGGCCTTTAACTTCTCCTTGGGCACTTCCTGCCCTTTAACTGCTGGTTCCTGTTTGAGGGCAGACACAGGCCCTTCACTTAACCCAAAAACCAGATTCAGTGACAATACTTTGAAATCAAGAGCTATTTATTAACTAATTGTTATTAGCAGGATTTTGCTATGTAGCCCAGGCTGGCATAGGACTCACCATCTTCCTGCCTCAGCCTACAGAGTGCATGGTGAGTGAGGTGTGCACCACTTTCAGCTATTTTAACATCTTTGTAAAATGAAGGCACGGGGGTGGGGGAGTGCAGACGACAGATCTGAACACAGAAGGTTCCTTCAGGCACAGGGAGCCCCAAATCCATAGTCCACTTCCCTTTATCTTAGCGGGTATCCCTCTCATCCAGGGTCACCAGCCACTCCCAGCTTACCCAGACTCTGTAGTTTACTGAGGGGACATGTTCAATTGCTCAGAGCCACCTGAGTGGAAAGAATCATCCCCACCTCAGGCATTTGTGCTCCTCCTCCTCCTCCAGTTTTGGCATCTTTCCCCTGCCTCTGTACCTCCCTGCATCTAGGAGAGGAAGTATAACTGGGGGAGATGGTGTTGCAACATCTTTCCTTTGAGACTCTTATCATTAGATTGGTTCCCCTGTCAGCTCCAGCTTTCCAATTCACCATATCGTGGTAAGTGAATGTCCACCTCCTCCAGGGCCCTCCCCTGATCGTTCCCCAGACTCCCCTTCTGCTGTGTCTGCTGAGGGTTTGTGATCTTGAAATTTGTGTGTAGTCATGTACTCTGGCACCTCTAATGCCAGACAGTTCTGGGTTGTCTTGGGGCATGTTTGACAACTATATGCAGCAGGATACCGATGTGCTGCTCAAGAAGCAGGAAGAGTCAGAGGGCAGGCAGATTAGACTTGCTGACAGATGCAGGACAGGAAGTGGGTGACAAGCTGGCGTTAGCAAAGCTGTCGGGAGTCGGGGAGGACTTCCCACAGGAGACGGCATTGTGGCACTGAGCAGAGAATGAAGGGCAATAGTGACCTGGGTGAAGGTCTCTCAGTGGCACTGTGAATGAGGGGGAAGAGGGTGCTAGAGGACTGCACCCCAAGTCTTTGAACCAAGTGAAGGCTGATAGCTAACACAGGCAGAGGATGGATAAATCTGGTGCCTGGGTCCCTATACATGTTTTGTTGACCAAATTTAGGAACTATGAGGCACTTCCTTCCCACATCCCACCCTCAGTGTTTCCCCTGTAGAACAGATAGGACACAATTTAAGTGGTTTTCTTCTTTTTTATATTTTATAATTACATCTTTTTTTTTTAATTAAACACTGGATGGGGAGATAGCACTGTTGGTAAAAGCACTTGCCACACAAGCATGAAGACCCGAGTTCAAGTCCCCAGAACCCACATAAAGATGGGCTTGGCGACCACATCTGAAATTCCCTATTCGTCTTGTGAGATGGGAGATGGAGAAACAGTAATTCCTGGAGGAGATCAGGGAGTGCCTGGTTTGGAACATTCAAGAAGATTCCAGCCAGACCGTGTCAAGCAAGGAGGAAGTCCAGGACTGGCACTTACAGTGACTGTACACTAACCCTCAAGAACACACTTGCACGCACAAAGTTCAAACGTCTAGAAAAGCAGAAAGAATCTTACAATAAATATGTACATGAAGATTTATTTGCCGGGCTTGGTGGCTCACGCCTTTAATCCCAGCACTGGGGAGGCAGAGGCAGGCGGATCTCTGTGAGTTCAAGGCCAGCCTGGTCTACAGTGAGTCCAAGACAGCCAGCTAGGGATACACAAAGAAACCCTGTCTCAAAAAAACAAAACAAAAAAGTGTCTGTCCATGTATGTATGCAAACATGAGTACAAATGCCATAAGAAGCCAGAAGAGAACACTGGATCCCCTGGAACTGGAGTTACAGTTGGTAGAGCATGGGACTCTTAATCTCAGGGTTGTGGGTTCCAGCCCACGAAATGATATAACAAAATAATAGCAACGAAATAATTTTATGATTGGAGGTCACCACAACATGAGGAACTGTATTAAAGGGTCGCAGCATTAGGAAGGTTGAGAACCACTGACCTACATTTATAAGCAACATTTTGTTTGCCGAATCACATACCTGTCTCCTTTTTTTAATCTTTCCTTTCTTTTTTTTCTGAGACAGGGTTTCTCTGTGTAGCCCTGACTGTCCTGGACTCACTTTGTAGACCAGGCTGGCCTTGAACTCACAGACACTGCCCTGCCTCTGTCTCCTGAGTGCTGGGACCTTCCTTCTTTCTTTCTTTCTTTTTTTTTTTTTTTTCGAGACAGGGTTTCTCTGTGTAGCCCTGGCTGTCCTGGACTCACTTTGTAGACCAGACTGGCCTCGAACTCACAAAGATCCACCTGCCTCTGCCTCCCAAGTGCTGGGATTAAAGGCGTGCGCCACCACCGCCCGGCTCCTTCTTTCTTTCTTGATATAAGTTCTTATGCATCCCAACCTGGCCTCACACTTGCCAAGTAGTCAAGGGTGACATTGAACTTCTGATCCTGTTTGGGAGTACAGCCCTGCAGCATCTCACCTGCTTTACTCGCTGCTGGGGATCAAACCTAGGGGCTTGTGTATGATAGGTAAGCACTCTCCCAGTGAGCCACGTCCCCAGGCTACTTCTCATATCGTTCCAAGTTATAAGCATTACTACATGTTACCCTCTAAATTGCTCAAGTTCGGTGTTCCCTAATTATTCTTCTTGCCACAGGAAGATAAAATTTACATATAGTAAAATGTACAAATTTGAAATTACTGCTGTTTTGCTTTTTACGAAATCAACCCACTGGGGCAAGCATTCTGCTGATGAGCTTCACTTCCATCCCAGTCACGGCTTTTTAATCTCTCCCTGCCTCGCTGTCTTCTTAGACCTTTTTGGTTGGGAATAAGTAGATAATATAATAAAGACTGTAGGGCAGAAGAGATGGCTCAGCAGTTAAAAGCACTGACTGTTCTTCCAAAGGACCTGGGTTCAAATCCCAACAGTTCACAGCTGTCTGAAATGGCCGCGTGTGGTGGTACACGTCTTTAATCTCAGCACTCGGGAGGCAGAGGCAGGCAGATCTGTGAGTTCAAGGACAGCCTGGTCTACAAAAGTGAGTCCAGGACAGCCAAGGATACACAGAGAAACCCCGTCTTGAAAAACAAAAACAAAAAAATAGTGTGGATCAGCAGCTAGCACATTGTCAATGCTATTTGTCTGTCAACTGTATTCTGTTGGTGTTTGTGTTGGTATCATACATAGTCTGGACCAAGACACAGGGACTACAGGGCCACCAGGAGGGGAGATGATCTGAGACCTCGGTCCAGCGTTCTTGGACCTGCTCCTCTGTAGGCTGCAGTCAGCCGCCACCTCTTCCATTATCTCAGCTCTTGTTGTTCACTGAGCTCAATGAATTGCTTATTCATTCATTTATAAACATTTAACACTTCCTAATGGATGAGGCTCATTCTAGACTGAATTCTTTGAGGTGACCTGTGCCTCTGCATTGCTCTATCATTTTGTATTGAGGGAAACATCATTGCTTCTGTCCTTCCTCAGAGAGAGAGAGAGAGAGAGAGAGAGAGAGAGAGAGAGACAGGCTGAGGCCCCTTCATGAAGCCATAATCACTGTGGACTGGCTTCATTCTGCCTTTTCCATCTAGTTTTAGGGAGTGGGAATGGAAAAAATCAGCCAGAAATGGGTCATCTCAGGGATGCAGACACAACAGCTGCCCCTACTTGGCCTCCCAACTAACCCCCGGTGTGTGTGTGTGTGTGTGTTTGCTCACACTGGCCTGTGAGGTTCAGAAGCATGAAGACTGCATGAGATACCTGGAGACCTGCCTGGACATTACAACCTTGTTGCCTGGCCTTTTGCAAGCTACCTTCCTTCCCTGGGTTTCATTTTCCCTCCCTGTTAAGTCCCTCTTTACCTTTACCCTGAAAACCTTTCTCTACCCCATCTCCTTCCCCAGTTCAGAGAACCCAGGCATCCAGCCACCCCACCCTGGCCCCAACTCCGGGTAAACAGGAAGCTGGGTGAGGGGAGCAAGGGTGTTCGGAAAGTCCCAGACCAGGTGTTCGGGTCTGCAGGGAGGGGGGATGGCCCTAGCCCTGAGGTATGAAAGCCCTTGCCCTGGTCCTAGTTCTGAGTCTGGATGGGGACACGAGGACTGCAGGGCCTGGGGGGGGAGGCCCCAGGGGAGGGGCTGCCTCTTGCTGGCTGTGGCAGGAGCTACTTCCCTGGTGACCTTGCTGTTGGCTGTGCCTATCACTGTCCTGGCTGTGCTGGCCTTGGTGCCCCAGGATCAGGGACGTCAGGTGAGTTGTTGGCTGCCTTTTTTGGATGATTGTTGACTTACAGCTGTGCTTTTGCCTACCTGGCTGAGCTGGCGGCTCTCCCCAGAGGGAATGTCCAGTCTGTCTCTGCTCACTGTCCAAGCAGTCCTACCCTGATATTGCAAGCCCCTTCCTAGTTGCCTTCTCCTCCTGATATCCTGCGCCTGTCTTTGTTTGCTCTTCCAGCAAGATGCATGCTAGGAAGAGTGCTGCAGGCCCTAGCCTTAGGGTTGGGCTCTATGGTGGGAGGGGTGGAGGTGCCATTAGAGTCTGACTCTGGACATTGTGACCCTACCCATCCAGGTTGAGAAGGTCACTGGCTCAGGAGCACAGGCTCAGAAAAGACTGGATGACAACAAACCATCGCGCCTCTTGCCTTCGCCCTCCGGCCTCTCAGAGACTCCTGACCCCCGTTTGCATCCCCCGATATCCTCTTCTTCCAGGGATCTAGGTTCCCCATCCCAGGGCCCCGTTACACAGTCCTCTCAGGAGGCATTTGAGTGGGTGACCACTCTGTTTCCAGCTGTGGATTCTACACCGGACCCAGGGGTTCAACAGGTGCCAAAGCGGAAAGTAGAAACTGCTTTCAGCCGTGAGCTTCCCGCTGCCCACCTCATAGGTAAGCCATCTGGGAGACCTGAAAAGTCCCAGCTATGCCCCCCACAGTGAGCTAAGGTACTTTCCCAACTCCCCCACCACCTTTCGCCCCTGGAGCGTTTACATTTCCAACTTCTCCCTCGGTTTGAAGTCTCTGGAAACAGGTAGAAACCGGCCAGGATCTCACCACCCTCGTCCCCTCGGAGGTGGCATCGTAATCCCTGCCCCTCCCCGCTGAGTACCGCAGGGAGAGAAAGACCCCGCCCCTCCGCTTCGGGTCCCGTTCCTCCTGCCCGGGTCCCCAACCTTAGAGATCACGGCCCCGGAGCCCACGCGTGTCCGTCTCTGCAGGCGCTCGCATGAGCGGCCAAGGGCTCGACTGGGAGGCGAGCCAAGAAGAAGCGTTTCTGAGGAGCGGCGCGCAGTTTTCCGGCACCGAGGGGCTGGCGCTGCCGCAGGACGGTGTTTATTACCTGTATTGCCACGTCGGGTACCGGGGCAGGGCGCCCCCCGCCGGCCGAGGCCGCACTCGCGCGCTCACGCTGCGCAGCGCGTTGTACCGCGCGGGGGGGCGCCTACGGCCGGGGCTCCCGCGAACTGCTGCTGGAGGGCGCAGAGACCGTGACCCCTGTTGTGGACCCCGTCGGGTACGGGCCTCTGTGGTACACGAGCGTGGGGTTCGGCGGCCTGGTGCAGCTCCGGAGCGGCGAGAGGGTGTACGCCAACATCAGTCACCCGGACATGGTGGACTCCAGGAGAGGGAAGACCTTCTTCGGGGCGGTGATGGTGGGGTGACAGCAGTCTGAATCCCCGGAGGGTCGACCAACTAACTGGGTGAATGTGTGAATCATGATGTCCGGAGAGTCGGGAAACCCGGGGCCCCGTAGTCGGGGGTGGGGTGGTGGTGGTGGAAATGTAGGACATGAATTTTGAAAATAAAGAATGTAAATAAACTATGCTGGCCTGTGCAGGCGTCTTCACGGAAATACAGACGTGGTTTTTGGTGGTTCTGGGTAGCGGGCAGGTGTGGATGACCCAGCTTTGAACTGTGGACACCTGCTGCGACGCCAGGGGTCCAGGGTGCACCGAAGAAAAGACAGTTAAACCCTGAGACTTCTCCCAGCATCCTGATTGCCTGGGTGTTGGTCATTTAGGGAGGTTAGTTGCGTTTTGTTAGTGGCCGAGGTCAAAGAAGAAACACAAGGAAAGAAATTAGATTCAGAGATTTTCCTAATTCTTTTTGTCCCTCTATCCTTTCTCTCCTATCTAGTGTCAGGGGGTGAGACTGGGGGGGGGGGCAACAAGGGGTGGGAAAGAGAAGAACCTACAAAGTAGCAAAGACCTGGTCCCACAAGACCCCCTCACATACACCTTTTCTCCTGGCTTCTGCCCCATTGTGAGAGGAATCAACTCAGGGGAAGGTAGACAATATTGGTTCCCAGAGAGAAAAACTCAGGAAGGTTGAGGAACACAGCACTGTGGGCTCATTAGCTCCTCACTGCTGTCTACCTGACAGCTTCTATCTGTCTATCTATCTATCTATCTATATCTATCTATCTATCTATCATCTATCTATCTATCTATCTATCTATCTATCTATCTATCTATCTATGCATCTATCTATGTATCTGTCTATCTATCTGTCTGTCTATCTATCTATCTATCTATCTATCTATCTATCTATCTATCTGTCTGTCTATCGGCAGGATCTCACATATAGTCCTGGCTCACCTGGAACTCACTAGGTAGAACAGGCTGACTTCAAAACTCAAGAGATCTGCCTGGCTCTGCCTCTCCAGTGCTAGAGGTAAAGGCGGGGACCACCCGCACTCTGACAGCTATTCTGTAAAATGCATCAGGTCAGTCCCAGGCAAGTTAAGAAGGCAGAGTAATGAAGAAAGCAAAGAAGCTGAGAATGGGGGAGAAGGGAGAGGGTGGGGACTTGTGCCTGAGGAGGAGGCACAGAGGAAAGCGATGCCCTGGGGTCCTTTCTAGAAAGGAAAGTCCTCACCCTTTGTTCACACTTGAGGCACCCCCTTCACAAAGCTGGGCAAGTGGGAGGCCCCTAAGATGAGTAATAGCAGTCCCCCCACGCCATGGCTGGAGGAGGCAGAGGGAACCCAAGGCTCTATCTAGGTCACCCCAGTGGCTCACCCCTCAGCATACCACGTGGTTGGTTTTCCCCTCTTTGGCTACTGGGGTGAAGGAAGGCCCAGCCAACTGAATTAGGGCTGCTGCTCTCTGGAGTTTCACTTCTAATTCCATTCTCTCTCTCTCTCTCTCTCTCTCTCTCTCTCTCTCTCTCTCTCTCTGAGGTAGGGTCTAGCTATGTATCCCTGGCCTCGAACTCTCTATGTAGAGCAGACTGACCTTGGACTCTCAATTTTTTTACTTGCTTCTGCCTCCTGAGTGTTGGGATTAAAGGCCTGGCCACATACCCGTTTCTTGTTTGTTCTTGAGTGCCTCCACAAGAACCTTCCAGTGGGGTGAGACAGTGACCAAGTCAGCTTTGCTGATCTCTAGTCAGACTTCTGAGTCTTCTATACCCAGTCATTGTCTTCCTTGTAAAATCTAGTTTTAGTGAAAAACCCCATTAAGTTGGTTTAGCAAGCTCTCCCTCTCCCATATTTGATCACCCTCAGTCATCCTCCACAGCCCCTGAGGTGATGTCTGCTCACTTGGCCTGTCTCAACAGGCATCTTGTCTGATCTGTTTAGACAGAGTCCCCTACCCCTGATTTTTCTTTCCTCTTAGTCATTTGCTATCCCCCCAACGCCCACCCTGCTCTGGCTCTTAAGACCCACTTACTCTTACTGCACACTCTACAACAAGTTTCTGCACCAATAACTAACTCTGAATAAAGTCAGCCTTACATGCTTCAGCAAGTACTATTGAATAACATCAACAACAATAAATTATTATTATTATTATTTTATAATGTTGGGATCAAATCCAAGGTCCTGCATATGTGATTAAGTAATTAAAAAAAAACAACAAAGTATTTAAAGAAGGTATTTTTTTCTTTCTAACTCACCCACCTCACACATTCATCATTTGTCACAAACGTTGGTGAAACCAAAGCTGGCAGTGGTTCCTTCACCCACGTAGTTAGTACCTCTTCTTTGTTGTTGCTGTTTTGGGGTTTGAATTCAGGGAATCCCATGCTAAGCATCTCCCCCTCAACACACTTCGCAGAGCCATGCTTTCAGCCTTGTGCCTTTTAAAAACATTTGTCTCATCTTCAGAGGATGGTGAGACCAGGGAGGCTGGTGGCTGGGAGGCAGAGCTGGCTGAGCCTGCCCTATCCAGCATGTAACTGGGCACAGATGGAGGTTAGATCTTCTCTAAGTAGACTGTGCCCGCTCTGTCTGTTTGGAGTGGAGGTTGAATGGTTCAGGGTGCACAGTTAGTGCTTAGAGCCCAGACACCTGAAGCTCTGGGGCTCTTCCTTGGCTGTGATTCAGGTACCCTAGAATGTGGCTCCTCCCCAGCTCCATCAGAGCCACAACAGCCGGAAAGAACTTTCCCAACAGGTATGTGGAATTCCCAGAGTGGGAAATTCCCCTGCCCATGCCCAGAGGCAAAGGTAATTAGGTTTAGGCTCCTGTTTCCGGGGAGAGGTGGAGATGTTGGCTGGCTTTTGTTCCATGGGGTCTTAATGGCCCAGAGGTATAAAGACTGAGATTTGGACCTGCTACAAGACTTTAGCGGTTGGTTTCCCAGCTCCAGAGAAAGACAGATACAGACTTAATTGCAAGTTCTTTTCCAAGCAATCTTTATTTCTCGCACTGACCCTTGGGGCAATTACAGTCACGGCTCCCGTAGGGAGCAAAGGTTCAGTGATGTAGCGACAGGCTGGTCACCAAATCAGCATTATTAAGACAATCGGGTTAGATAAATATTTTGTTTTAAACATAAGCAAAAAGGAGGCAACGAGGCAGGGAGGCCAGGCAGGAATAGCTGATAGATAGTTCAGCTCTGTTTTCACAGAAAACATGTCTGTTTCAAGACAGCTCCCAAACATTGGGTCCTCCGGGACACCCCGGCCTTCCAAATAAATACATCCATAAGCAAATAAATAAATAATAAATAATAAATAAATAATCATAAGTGCAATTATAAATAGAGGGGGCCGGCTCTGTGAGGACGGCTGGGCGCTGTGTCTCAGGGAAGTCTTGAAATATCTGGAGACGGGAAGGCCTGAGATCTTCTCCAGCAGCATTCTGAGCCAGAGGCAGCCTGACTGCGCCGCTCCCCACTTTCAAAACTCAGGAAACAACATTTGAAGCTCCACTGAATTCTGAAAGCCCGTTTGAACCCTTGATGGTGGCTAGTGAGAACTCTACAATCCAGGCCACTTATCACTGCATCTTGTGTTTGAGTGTTATAGTTGTTGAAAGTTCTGAGCTCAGAGTCCGACCCTGAGCCATAATTCCCTTTCTAAGTTAGAAGGAGATGGGTTGGGGGTCTGAGGAGTAGGCAATAAAGGGGTCAATGTGGGGGTCGGTAGAGAATGGATGGACACCCATGCGCTTCACAGAGCAATGACCCCAAAGTAAACCTGCCCTGATTCTGCAAAGTCTAAGTACTTGGGCATATTGACCTCAGCACTGAGTCGGTCACCCTTCTCCAGCTGGAAGACCCCTCCCAGGTAGATTGGCTCGTACCAGGGCTTGGGCTCAGCCACCTCAGGGGTGTCCTTGGGGCAGGGGCTCTTGATGGCAGAGAGGAGGCTGACTTTGTCCTGGTAGGAGACAGCAATACGGCTGATGGTGTGGGTGAGGAGCACATAGTTGGGGCAGCCTTGTCCTTTGAAGAGAACCTGGGAGTAAACAAGGTACAGCCCGTCTGATGGCACTATTAGCTGGTTATCTTTGAGAACCATGCCATTGGCCAGAAGGGCATTGGCACGTTGGCTCAGCCACTCCAGCTGCTCCTCCACTTGGTGGTTTGCTGAGGGAGAGAGAATTGAGTCAGTGTGACCCTGTTAGTTCACACTCCACATCCTGAACCTCAAGGTCTGCCCACACTTAATTTCCGGTTCCTGCACTCTCTGTCTTCCACATCCCATTGGCTGTGAGGTCCTGCAAGCCCCCACTAACGCCTTGCTTTTGAATCACCTCTCTTTGACTCTTCCACATACTGTCTCCAAGCTCTGTCTATTCTCAGCCTGGCCCAACCCCCAAATCCTGCCCCCTCATCCTCAAGACACATGTGCAGAGCTCTTACCTACAACGTGGGCTACAGGCTTGTCACTCGAATTTTGAGAAGGTGACCCTGAGGGGGAAAGATGAGAGACAAAGATGAGACCCTTAGACTTGCCAGCATGCATCTCTGTACTTGGACCCCCATTCCCTTTCCTCCCAAACCAAAGCTTTAAGTTCTGTCCACTGCTTCCAGTCCAGGTCTAACTGCCCTCCCCCGTCCCATCCCAAACTAAGAGAGAAGCTTGGGAACACTTACTGAGTGTCAGGGTCTGGGCCATGGAGCTGATGACAGGGAGGCCATTTGGGAACTTCTGTGTAGGAAAAGAAGGAGGTTAGTAGCTGAAGAGTCACCCCAAAAAGAGAAGCCACCCCAGCTCTTTCTCTTTGCCCCCATGTCTGTTTTTTTTCTTCTTCTTCATTCATCCTATGTTCATTCATTTGTCCAACCATGCAACATCTTTCTGTGAAGGGTAATCAGTGCTTGACCTCAGTTTGTCTCCCTCATCTCTGTCCTTATCACTCACATCTCCCTCATCTCTGTCTCACATTTTCATCTCTTGCTTCTTCCCTATCCTTCTAGCCATGTCTCTCTGTCCATCTCTCCATATAAATGTATATATATAATATTATATACATTCATTCATTCATTCATTCCTCATGCATCTTCTGAAGGATGTTTAGTGAACTGGCTGCATGAGTCCGAGATCCTGTCTCTCTGTCTTCTCTTTCTACCATTACTCTCCGCATGGTCTCCTACCCCAGTCTCTTCCACATTAGTTGTGCCCATTGGTAGCCCACCTCTTTCCCTCACCCTGCCTCTCTTGCCTCCTATCCCCCTGCTTCTGCCTGAGTAAAAATGAAGGCTGCCCTGGCACTCACCTCTTCCCTTTGGGGGCCGATCACCCCGAAGTTCAGTAGACAGAAGAGCACAGTGGCCCCTGCCACAAGCAGGAAGGAGAAGATGCTGAGACATAGGCACCGCCTGGAGTTCTGGGGGGCCCCCCACCTTTTTGGGGAGTGCCTCCTCTGCCAGTTCCACATCGCGGATCATGCTTTCTGTGCTCATGGTGTCCTTTCCAGAGGGAGATGTGGAGCCTCCGGCCAGTGTATGAGAGGGACAGAACGTGCCTGGCTGGCTGCTTGCTTTTCTGAGATCTTTTTCCAGGGTGTTCTGGAGTTGCTGTTCTCCCTCCTGGCTGGTCCCCTGGTGTCCTCGCTGAGGAGCTTCTGCTGGCTGGCTGTGCAGACAGCTGCCTTTATAGCCCTTGGGCAAGAGGGCGGGGAAAGGCTCTCATTCAACCCGCGGAAAACTTCCTTGGTGGAGAAAACCATGATCTCATGTGGAGGAAGCGGTAGTGGCCTTACACCTTCTGTCTCGGTTTCTTCTCCATCGTGGGGGCAGAGGTTTGGAAAGTTGGGGACACCCAGGCATCAAGGAATCTCCTCCCCATCACCACCAGGATTCTGTGGCAATCTTGGCCCAATCAGCAGCAATGTGTGTGTGTGTGTGTGTGTGTGTGTGTGTGTGTGTGTTGTGTAGGACCCTGGGAACTGAAACCCATTTCCTCTCTGTTCTCCAGTGCTAATCGTCTGTTTCTTTGCAGACAGACCATGCTGTGTCTGTTTGCCTTTGATTTCTAAACGGGACTTCCATGGGGTGGAACTTGGCATGGGGAGGGTGCTTCCAAAACCTGGGTGCAGAAGGGAAGAAATGGTATTGGGATGGGAAGCTCTGTCTGGGCTCTTGGAGGAAGTGGCTGAACACACAGGGCAGCTTGAGAGGAGGGAGTGTGCATGGGCTCTGGAAGGGCTGGTGGGAGTATCAGGGACAAGTATGGGGCAGCCCCAGAGGGAATGAACTCAGCCCTGGGAATTCACAGACCCCACGAGGCAAGCCTTCTCCTTTCATTCTGACCATGGGCTCAGGCTGGTGCGTTCAGTCTCAGGCTTCCAAGGGATTCTTTCATGAAGCCTCTGCCATATACTCTTGATGTGTGGCCGTATCTCCTTAGACATCCATGTTCCACACCCCTGCCTGCAAGGTTTCTACCAACCCTTATGGCACCACATCTTCAACAATTCCCTCTTCCACTCTCCCACCTTCTGGTGTAGCCACTTCTCCCCAGAACAACCCTCTTTCCTCCAGGGTCTCCACTCCCTCAACTTGATGCCCTCTGGGTCTCCTCAGCAGTCGGCCTGCCCATCTCCCACGAATTCACCATGTGTCTGGGAGCTGCCAGGTCTTCTTTATCTCCTTGTTCTACCCACAGCCCACGATCCATCTGAGACCTCTGTCCCTATTCCACTCCTTAAAGAGACCGGGAAGATTCTCTTCCAGTCCCAGACAGACACAAGCAAACAGAGTTTCAGAGAAAAGAGGTTTATTGGGTTTTATTGCTGGTGCAGAGGCTCCTTGGGGATGTCTAGCCAAGCAGCGGCTGGCTTTTAGAGCCTTGTGTTTTCTTCTAGACCCTTCGGTCACTCACACCTACTTCTCTCACCCTCTGTCCCTTAGGTGAGCCCTGCCCTGACGCTCACTCTGGGTCTAGGACCTAGTTGTCACCTGCTGTCTCTCTTCTTCTCCCCTCTTTCTATTCTCCATAAATAAATAACTTAACCTTTCTCTTCATAAATAGTCTCCCTTCCCCTGCCCCCAGTAACCCCCCCTACAGCTGTTCCTTCTTCACATCCAGATCTCTGCCCCATCTAGACCCACAGAGACCCTGCTCTGTGCAGGAACTTCTAGGCAGCCTTGAATCCTCAGCTGAGCATCTGGAGTGGCCCTGGGGGACATGTGGCTCCCTTGGAGGGCCTCAGACCCCTGTGAAAGCTCGAGGTGACTTTGGTGGGAAAGGCTTGAGACTGTGGGGATGGGTAAACGAGAGGCTGTGTGACCCTTAAAATGGTCAGAATGGAGGCCTGGAAATCAGTTCCTGGGTTTCTCTAGATGTTACAGAGCAAAAGCTCCAAAGAATACACTGCTGGGGCTGAAGTACAGATGGGAGATGCCATCTGTGTGAGTGGACAGCAGGTCTCCCTTACTGAGCAGGAACACAGCTCCCTGGTACATTGAGCGTACCCACGGTCCTTGTAGCCCCGGATACACAGACTTCTGTGCACTGAGGAGAGGCACGTGGAAGGGATACTGGGAGGAAAACAGCTGGACCTCATGGGCCAGGTAGATGGGAGTAGGAATGGCCTTGGGAGGGCAGCTTTCCCCGGAGAAAACCACCTGGGAGTAGACGAAGTAGAGGCCACTGGTGGGGACCAGAAGGGAGTTGTTGTTCAAAGAGAAGCCATGTCGGAGAAAGGCACGATCAGTGTTCGCTCTCCAGAGCAGTGAATTCTGTTTGCTGGGGTATCCTAGAAAAAGTCATAAGGTATTGGGGGGAGGTCAAGGTCAGAGGTCTCCCCCTTGAGGAAGCAGACCCTGGACAATTGGGCTGGTTGGTGGGGAGGTGGGAGTGGGGTGCCTGTCTTTAGGAGTGTCTTTAGGAGTTGGTGGATGGGAAGATCACTTGGGCCCCTGGGTCAGCAGGAGAAGTGACTAGACCTCTGGAGGAAGAAGTTTACCAACAAGGTGGGCAGCAGGTTTCAGGACGCCATGGGTCAAACGCTTCTGAAGGGGCTCATGAGCTGTCCTGGCAGCTGAGAAGTGAAGTCCCTGGGGGAGAAGAGAGTTGAAAGGGTTCTAGGGCTCTGAGCTGGCTAGGCCACCCAGCACCCCCCATACTCCTGCTGCCTCACCTTGGCCCCCAGAGGCAGGGCCAGCAGCAGCCCCAGGAGGAAGACAGGAGGGGTGCCAAGCACCCTTAAGAGGTAGAGTCGTCCAAGTGGTGTCATGGAGAGAACCTGCAGAGAGAAAGTGTGAGTGTGTGTAGGGGAGGCGGGGCACACAGCGGAAGACAGAACTCACCTCCCAGCTGAGACAGCCACCCTGAGAGACAGGGCAACAGACAGAGAAGAGGACAAGACACAAGCAGGGAAACCCCGAAGCAAGCAGGTTAGGGAGAGAAAGAAAGAGACTGGAAGAGGAAAGAACCACAATAGAATCAGACAACGGGTGACAGGGGCAGAGAGAGAGAGAGAGAGAGAGAGAGAGAGAGAGAGAGAGAGAGAGACTGACTGACGGATGACCGAGTTAGACCCCACAGGGATAGACAAGGACCAGGCCCAGTAAGGCTGGGGATCCCGGCAGGTCATACGGGAAGGGCTGCGGCCCAAGGAAGAGCCAGGATCCTGAGGGATGGCTGTTACCAGAGTAAGACAGGAGAGGCTCACCTGCTGTGCGGGGTCCTGGGCGCTGGTGCTTCGGTCCCTTTATAGAGGAAGCAGCAGTGTGGCAGGCAGCGGGCGGGTTCTAGGTCGGGGCTGGGGCCTGGGGAAGCCCCCAGGGCTTAGAAGATGCTGCTGTTTCAGTCGAAGGCAGGAAAGGCTGAGGCCTAGGAGAGAACCGCAGGCCAGGGGCTCATACAACTGAGTTCTGGGAAAGGGAGTCGGGTCAGGGGAACTGCGGGCTGCAGGGACTATCAGGGAGCAGGGTCAAGCCTAGGAGTTCCAGGGAAGGGGCAGGCAATTCGTGGAGAATGAGGGGGCACAGCTGGGCAGTGACTGGAAGTCTGGTTCCCTGAAGAGTGATGGTTTGTAACATTTCTGCACCCTTGATTGCTCACAGCCTTGAGCAAGGCTCCCTCGCCATCCCCTCACCCCCCACGTCTGGAGGGCTCTCTAGCCACATGTGGCTAGTGGCAGGCACCTTTGTTTTTTCAGATTTGAACCCAAGTTCTCATGCATGCTACACAGCCCTTCCACCACTGACCCACACCCCTCCAGGTCCATTCCCTCTCTTGTCTTTGGGGGTTCAAGTCACACTTGTTCCAGTATTTTCTGGTCATCTGCCAGTTTCATGTCAAGAAGGTCCACTACAGAAAATCCCCCCATCTGGGGTATCCTGGTGTGTGACAATCTTAACTGTGTCTGTCCCCTTACTTTGCAGCCCCTTTGGAAAATTTCTATCTTCAAAAATATTTACATTGAAATTCATAACAGTAGTAAAATTATAGTTATGAAGTAGCAACGAAAATAATTTTAAGGTTGGGGGTCCAAACAGCATGAGGAGCTGTGTTAAAGGGCCATAGCATTAGGAAGGTTGAGAATCGCTGTTCTAGAATGTCCGGGTCTAGAAGATTATTTGGGAGGGGGTTCACTTAGAACCCCACCACACTCAGGTAGACTGAGGTTCCAATCCATCCCTGAAGGGAGTCCCTGCAGGTCAGACTTATATAACCCCAAATAAAGCACATACACCCCAGGCTTCCAAAGTTCTGTAGAGGGGGCTTCAGGCTTCCACACAGGAAGGACAGTGGCCCAGCGTGAAGTCAGTCAAAGAGCTTATTTAGAAGCCTTTCTTTTGTTTGAAGGGCCTGGGATGCAGCTCAGGTAGCTTGCATGTGTGCCAGCCCCTGGGCCCGTCCCTATGTTCCCAGAAGCTACATCTGTTGTCTCTTTCTTACAACAAAACTCTAAAATATGTATTCATTTTGAGGGCTAATTGGCTCAGCTGTTCGGGGCAGTGCCTGCTCTTCCAGAGGACCCATGTAAAATCCCAGCTCCCACATCTTGTCTTGCTATAGCTGTGTCTCCCTGTTCTGGGGGATGCAGCCTCCTCTTCTGGCCTTTGCAGATACTACACTCGAGTGGTGCTGAGACACATGTGCAGTTGAAAATCCTACACATACAACAGGGCATTTAAAGACGTATTTGTTATTTTATGTGTGTGCATGTGAGTGCATACAAATATCACAAGTCACATGTGGAGGCTAGAGCTGAACTCTTGGGAGCTGGTTTTCTCCTTCTACCCTGTGGGCTCCAGGGACTCAACTCAGGTCATTAGCTAAAGGTAGCAAGTACATTTACCCACTCAGCCATCTTGCTGGCCTATCTTTCTGTCTTTCCTTTTGTTTTTTTTTTTTAAAGATTTATTTATTTATTTAAAGTGCATCGGTATTTTGCCTGTATGTATGTTTATGTGAGGATGTCGGATCCCCTGGAACTGGAGGTACAGACAGTTGTGAGCTGCCATGTGGGTGCTGGGAATTGAACCTAGGTCCTCTGAAAGAGCAGCCAGTGCTCCTGTTAAGCCATCTGCCCAACCCCTCTGTTTTTCTTTAAAAAAAATTATTATTATCAAAATATTTGTTTTTTTCAAAAATTATCCTTTAAATAATGGTTATTTTATTATTATAATATATGTATATATGTATACACACACATATGAGACAAGATCTCACTACTTAGCCCTAGTTGACCTGGAACTCAATACATAGACCAGGCTGGCCTTGAGCTCACAGAAATTGCCTGCCTCTACCTCCCAAGTGCTGGGATTAAAGATGTGTGCCACAGAGGCTGGAGAGATGGCTCAGGGGTTAGGAGCCCTGGCTAGTGCTCTTCCAAAGGTCCTGAGTTCAATTCCCAGCAACCACATGGTAGCTCACAACCATCCACAATGTGATCTGATGCCCTCTTCTGGCTGCAGGTGTGCATGCAGATAGAGCACTCCTATACATAAAGTAAATAAATAAATCTAAAAAAAGCTTAAAAAAAATAAAAAGATGTGTGCCACCACCATGTGCAGAGTCTATGCAGCTGTCTTATAAAGCCCAGAGTCACCTGTCCAGAGGACACTGTGTCGCCCACAGTGTCTGAGGACTCCTACTTCAATTAACTGTCTCCCACAGACATTCCCATGGCCAGTCCCTCAGCTGACACTCGCTTTTCAGGTGATTTTAGACTGTGTTAAGTGGACAGTTAGAGCCACTGAAGACACTGGTGATGGCTACAGGGTCACGATTTGTTTCTAGCTTTGGTCTGAAAAACACTGAGTAGAAAACTCCTGTGCCTAAGCCAGTTTTCACTCAAGTTGTAAGTTTTTGAAGATGATATTTTTTTGGCCATGTTTTATAAGATTGAGATGGATGATGGCCACCTCAGACATGGCCATTGCTGCCACTGCTGTTCTGGTTGGTCGTTGTTGTAGAGGGCTGCTGCTGGCAATGGTGGCCGGCAGGCTGGTCACTGGGCACACTGCTGTTCTCAGGCTGAACAACTAACCGAGTGGGAGGAGAAGCCAGTGCTATCTGCTCAATTTCCTCATGGTGTTCTGACTGGCACCCCTTCCTCCTCGGAATGGGGCAGGATCCTGCAGGATGAGGCCTGTAACTTGGGACTAGAAATTTTCGTTTATGACCAGTTCTTACACAGAAAGGTGGCAGAGGGGAAACACTTCTAGGTCACAGAAAATGGAGGATTCTAGTCTCCATGACCCACGTTGGTAAAGAGGAATTCCGGTTTCCATGGCTTGCCTTGGGGGAAGATGTGAGCAGGACAGAAGACAGAGAAGTGCTGTTTCTCAGGTCTTCTGCTGTTTCTCATTCTGAAGTTCCCAGCATGCTCAGGTGCCATCCTTTGGGGCCATGGCTGTGAGCTCCCATGCTTCTCATTCAATCCCTTCCTTGTCCTCTGTACCCCACAAACACTTAATGTGTGCCTGGTACAGGAATTGGGGAGACAGCTTCCACAGATAGTTCCCTGACTTCAGGGATCTCAGATTTAGTGGAATGTGGCTAAGTTTCACGACCTCAGCAAGGCAGCACACAGGAAATCCAGGGAACCTGGGGGCATTCATTATGGAGGTAAGGAAGGTGGGGTGGGACAATCAAGACAGGGAAGAACATATGTACTGGCTGTCGGTGAGAGAGCCCTCGTGGGCTGAGATGTGCATCTGGGTACATCTGGAATAAGAAAAATAAAGACTTATGGGAAAGCAGAGAACACACCCTGCAGGTTTGGTTTGGTCTTGTTTTTCTTTTGAGACAGAGTTTCTCTGTGTAATAGCACTAGCTGTTTTGGAACTCCCTTTGTAGTCCAGGCTGAACTTGTCTGCAGGGTTCAAAACTAAGGAAAGAAGTTGGTTCAAAACTAAGGAAAGAAGTTTAAGTTTCATTTTAATATGATAGAGAGCCACCGACAAATTTAAATGAAAGGGAGACCCACTTACATTGTAATGTGTTATAAAATGCAGTCTGGAAGCAATGTGAAGAATGGAGGAAGGTCCTGACATCACCATGGAGACCAATGAAGATCATTTCACAATAACCCAGCAAGGAGATGGCAAGAGCCTGCACTTACATAGATGCAGCCCGAGGAGGACAGTGCTTCAAGGCGGACACTACAGTGCTGGTGACTGCCCAGACATAATGGAGGAAGGAAATGCACAAACACCTCTGTCACGGCTTGGGGATATGGTTCAGTTGGTCCAGTGCCTGCCTAGTGTGCAGAAAGCCCTGGGTCCCTTCCCTGGGACCATGCACAGGTGTGGCAATGCATGCCTATAATCCGAACACTTGGGAAGTGAAGGCAGAAGGATCAGGAGGAGTTCAAAGACATCCTTAGCTACATGGGTTACATGGGATACTTTGTCAAAAACAAATGAAACTTAACAACAACAAACTCAGCCTCTGTAATTTCTTGTCTTTTTGTTCTTTTGATCTTTGGCGGTCCTGGCAATGGGACCCAGGGCCTTGAGCATACTAGGCAAGCACTCCTCTACTGGGCTACATTCTCTTGGACAGAATTTTAATCTTGTCATTGTTTGTGTTATTTCTGGCTCCTTTTCTGTGTTCCTCTTTCCTTGGAAATCTTTATGCTTCCTGTTGTTTCTGCCTCTTAAATGGCTGGAGCTGATGGGCTGAGACCCTGGCTAAGCCATATTAAAATGGAAAATAGTGCCAGGCGTGGTGGTGCACGCCTTTAATCCAAGCACTTGGGAGGCAGAGAGACAGAGACAGAGGCAGAGCAAGAGAGAGAGAGAGAGATTGGATCAGATTTGGGTCAGAGAAGAAGGCTGGGACCTGGAGGGACAATGGAAAGGGGAAGGTGAGGACTATGTGAGAGACAGAGGAAGGGAGGGCAAGAACCGGCTGAGCTGTGTCACGGGGTTGACAGCTTGCTGAAGGATGCATCTTGCCATGGGCCAATTTTGGTTTCAATCTCAGTTTTAGAGGTTGTGTGAAATTCGGTTTCTTTCTTGGGGAGGCCAACAGCTGTTTGGGACTTTCCCCTGGTGGGAGGGCTGATGACTGGGAGTCTTGTGCAGAGTGCACAGAGCTCTTGGAGGAGAGCCTGCCGGAATCTCCGGGGCCTGCAAACCAGGCTGAGGTAGTAGTAGCCACAGATTTCATGTTTCTGTTTTTAGCCTCAGACTTTATCCAATCTTAACCTTAACCCAAATCACAATTCAAACTCAACCTCAAAACTAAGGACAAACCGGTCAAATGGGCTGCCAAATAAAATTCATCCTTCGAAACAGCTCAGCCCTAGGGAAACACGGAGAAACCTTGTCTCAAAAACCAAACCAAACCAAACGGGCTCAGTTCTGTCTGTAGTGTTGTCCAGCTACTAACCCCAAGCTTAAAGCATGACACTAGGTGGAACTTCTACCTGAGCCAGAAATTACGGCTGGACTTTGTCCTGCCTTACCACCCCATCTAACACCCTTTAGTAAGTGTTTACTGAGTATCAAGCAGGAAGTTTGTTCAAGGCAGGAAGCATACCACAGGACATACAAAGGAGAGACAAGGAACCTGTACTCTTGGGGATTGTGTTCCAGTGAGGCCAGATATAGGAAGGACACATGAAAGATCTGGGGATGTGGGCTTAGAGGTAGAGCATTTGCCTAGCGTGTGTGAGGCCATAGGAAGACAAGACATGGTGCTGTGGACAGTGGAAGAGAATACTTTTGGATACAGTACTCAGTAAGGTCACTGTCAGAGTGGGTACCCCTGAAGAAAAGACCTAGGTGACAGACTGGTTGAAAGTGTAGGGACAAAGTTTTCCAAACAGTGGGAGCAGCTATGGTAGGCGGGAGGAGGGAACAAGCCAGGGGTGTTGTGTTGATGGACAGGAAGGAAGTCAATATGACCACATGGGAAAGGCTAGGAAGGGGCAGAGAGGAAGGCAGGACCACATCATGAAGGGCCACATGAAGAGAGGCAAAGTATGTTCAGTTTACTCAACCGTGGGATCTTTTGGAAGGTGTCAGAGTGTGTGTGATGGGCAGGGAGGAGGAGAAGGAGGTGCTGATCGTGAGGGTGGTGGATCTCTCTGAGTCTGAAGCCAGCCTGGTCTACACAGTGAGACTGTCTAAGCAAAAAGCTCCCCATGGCTCACTGGTCCATTCTGCCTTGCAGGGCAAGATAGGAAACAGGGACATGAGGAGGGGGCGGTAGCAGTCATGCTGAGGAGACAGTGGTGACAGTCATGGCAGTGAGAGAAGTGGACACAGTCAGGACGTATTTCAGGGAGAAAAGAGACAGGCCTAGGTGACGGGCTGGATAGGACCTGAGCTGGAGGTGGGATCCCAAGGTGGGTGGGCAGGGAAAACCAAAAATGATGCTTTGGATGCGTGAGGACTAAACCTATTCTCAAGAGTTGTTAAGTGTGAGGCCATTCAGTTTCAGGGGCAAGCTGGGGCTAGGGGGAAACTAGGAGCTGCCAGCACGGAGGTGACATTGAAAGCCATGAACCGAGGGCCTGTCCAGGTCACATGCCTCCCCACAATAAGTGCAGTATGTGTTCTGTCATGGATTTCCAAAGCAAGCCTGTTCATATATGTCCTTCTCAGTTCTTACTGTGACTCAAGGTCACCGGATTCGATTCTCTGCCCAATGAGGACCCTTCTGTAGATCTGGTTCACAGTATTCCACTGCTGAGGGATGTCTACCCACATCCCCTGTTTCATCTTTGAAGGCATTTTCTTTAGGTACCAGTCCTAGATTCACTCTGTAGACCAGGCTGGCCTCAAACTCACAGAGACTCCCCTGCCTCTGCCTCCCGAGTGCTGGGACTAAAGGCGTGTGCCACCACGCCCGGCTCATGCTTCTCTTCTCTAGAGGCTCCTCGCTTGGCTTCGACCACACTCTTCCTGCCTTCATAGCTGTTCCTCCATCAGCATCTCTACTGCGCTCCTAACAACCTGCACATCTGGTTCAGTTTCTCCTTGTCACTCGCCCCCTGCCACCATCTTCAAAACCACACAGAGCCCACATGTCCTAGGCTCTCGACCCAGTTCTCCAACTTCCTTCCTTTGCTATCTTCAGCCTCTCTCTCATTAGCCACCCTGGAAAAGGCCATATCTCCCACCTCAGCTTCACTTGGAAGCAAGGTTGCCTTTCAAGAACTTGAACTCTGGGAGCTAGAGAGAAGGCTCAAGGGTTAAGGGAGTGTATTGCTCCTGCAGAGGACCAGGGGAGTTCAGTTCCCAATGTTCATGTCAGGTGTCCCACAACTGCCTGTGACTCCAGTCCCAAGACCCTTGTGAGCACCCACATACATGCTCACACACACGAATTAATAATAAAGACTTTGATCTCCGAATTCTCCCTAGTTGTAATCATCCATTCCCCCAATCTCTCCTCTTCCCTGAATTAATTCTTCACTCTTGACTCAGATCTCTAGCTTCTGTTTATTAAAAATTTTTTTTTTTTTTTTCGAGACAGGGTTTCTCTGTGTAGCCCTGACTGTCCTGGACTCGCTTTGTAGACCAGGCTGGCCTCGAACTCACAGAGATCCGCCTGCCTCTGCCTCTCAAGTGCTGGGATTAAAGGCGTGCGCCACCACCGCCCGGCCTATTAAAACATTTTTACATTTATTTATTTAGTATTTGTAGGGGTGAGCGTGTGCTCCTGGGCATGTATGGAGGTCAGAGAACAACTTACCGGAGTCAGTTCAGTTTTCTCTTTCTACCTTATGGGGTCTAAGGATCAGTTTCAGGTCATGGGTGTTTGGTGTGGTGGCACACACCTCTAATCTCTCTCTGTGAATTTGGTCGACAAAGTGAGTTCAAACTTGACAAAGCTACATAGTATGATCTATCTCAAATTTATTTATTTTTCATTGAGACAAGGTTTCTCTGTGTAGCTCTAGCTGTCCTGGAACTCACTCTATAGATCAGGCTGGCCTCGAACTCAAAGATCCGCCTGTGCTTGCCTCTGCCTTCTTTTTTTTTTTTTTTTTTTTTTTGGTTTTTCGAGACAGGGTTTCTCTGTTTAACAGCTCTGGCTGTCCTGGACTCGCTTTGTAGACCAGGCTGGCCTCGAACTCACAAAGATCCGCCTGCCTCTGCCTCCCAAGTGCTGGGATTAAAGGCGTGCGCCACCACCGCCCGGCTGGCCTCTGCCTTCTTAATGCTGAGATTAAAGGTGTGCTCCACCACCTCCTGACTAAATATATATATATATATATATATATATATATTTTTTTTTTTTTTGAGATAGGGCTTCTTTGTGTAACCCTAGCTGTCCTGGACTCACTTTGTAGACCAGGCTGGCCTCGAACTCACAGAGATCTGCTGCCTCAGCCTCCCAAGTGCTGGGAGTAAAGGCGTGCGCCACTACCGCCCCGCCAGGCTCACTTCTTTGTGGCTGCTCACATCAGGCTAGCTGGCCCACAGGTGTCTGGGGACTCTTCCCTCCTCACCCTTCTATCTCGCTGTAAGGGCGCTGGGATTGCAGCCCTACACAATCCAGGCCCAAGCTCCCATGCTTATGTGGTAACTGTTCCCTACCGCACCAGCCCCATCCCGGCCACCCCAGCTCTTCTTGTTGATTTTGTTTACCACAAATGACAGGTTTAACTATTTCAGTTACACTCTCAGTTTTGAATCTCTTACCTACCTGATGTTTGACCAAAAAGACCTTGAAGATCTCAATTTGAGGAAATGAAAAGGAATTTCCTGGGTTTTTCTCCTGAGCTGAATGGCATCACGAGGGGCTGCTGCTAGGCTGGCAGGCTGCTCAGCGGGTCCCAGTTCCGAGGGTTCCCCATTATTCTCCCCACCCTTTTGTCCTTGATTCCCACCCCCATGTCTCCACTGTTAGGTGGTTGCCATCCATCTCATTGAGCGTGAGCCCACTGAAGATGGTTTCCCTCCCTCCTTCCCTCTTTGTCCTTCGTGTTAGTAAGGCTTCCTCTTTACTTCCTCCTTGGAAGGACTTTTCTAAGGTTGATCCTTCAATCTGTAATCCTTATCCCCCTTCCTCCCCATCTCCGTCCGTCCTTACATTCGCTGTGTCCTTTTCATTTTATGCAACTTCTCTTTGTTTTTTTGTTTTTCGAGACAGGGTTTCTCTGTGTAGCCCTGGCTGTCCTGGGCTCGCTTTGTACACCAGGCTGGCCTCGAACTCACAGAGTTCCGTCTGCCTTTGCCTCAGGAGTGCTGGGATTAAAGGTGTGCACCACCAGGTCTGCCTGTATCGTCACTTTGTTTAACAAAGATTCAGATTTTTTTTAAAAGATAAGTTTTAAAATCCCTTCCTGGAATCTTTCTCCCTCTCACTTTCAGAATACTAGGCCCCTTGACTAACAGGAACTAGTAAGATTTTCCCCATCATCAAGACTTGTGGGTAGAGATGATTCCTGTCCTGTTTTCACCATTCTTTGTACCCACCACTCCTTTCCTCACCTCCCACTCATTCCTCAATGTGAAAAGCAATTCTCCTTCCTAATAAAACGAAATTGTCTCTCTTAAGATTCATAATTGTCAGCCGGGCGGTGGTGGCGCACGCCTTTAATCCCAGCACTTGGGAGGCAGAGGCAGGCGGATCTTTGTGAGGTCGAGGCCAGCCTGGTCTACAAAGCGAGTCCAGGACAGCCAGAGATATTCAGAGAAACCCTGTCTCGAAAAACCAAAAAAAAAAAAAAAAGATTCATAATTGTCTAGTTTGTGAACCTACAAGACCCTTTCAATCCTTGACTAACGAATCTCTTTGAGGCCTAAGCCATGGCTGACCCATCCCAACTTGCTCCTGCTTCTCTGGCTGCCCCTCACTCACACCCTTCTTAAATCATTCTCAGGTCACCCCACCTTCTCCACCCAACACTGCCCAAGCTTAAACTCCACGCCTGATTGCTGGACATTTCCCCAAATGTCATGCCTGCTCTGCTCACCTTGGCACTTTTGGGAGGTGTGCGTTCATGGTCTCTGTAGATTCGACTTGTGTATTTTTTGTCTCACTGGGCTAGTGTTCTATGACAGTGGCCTTTGTGTCCACTCATCCTGTAGTTGTGCCTTGTCTGAATTTATGGAACTGTCTGGAATTGAATCCCTTGTCTTTCCCCTCAGCCGTGTGCCTTCTTGCTTTAGGCCACCACCATCCATCCAACTGTGTAGGCAGCTGAAACTGGAGTCAATCTAAGACCGTCCACACTCCCACCAACAGCCATTTGTCATATCCTCATGTCCCTTTGAGGTTTACAGAATAGTCTTCTTCTATGTTGTTGTCTTTGTAGGTGTGTATATGCAGGATGTACATGCATGTTTATGTGTGCAGTTGCATATGTAACTGTGTGCCTGTGTGTAGAAGCCAGAGGCCTGTCTTGGTTGTTTCTCAGGAGCCATTCACTATCCCCCAACTCTCCATCCCTGACATGGGGTTTCTCTGTGTAGCCCTGACTGTCCTGGAACTTGTTCTATAGACCAGGCTGGCCTAAAACTCAAGAGATCTGCCTGCCTCTGCCTCAGAGTGCTGGGTTTAAAGGTGTGTGTCACCACTGCCTGGACTTAAAAAGCTTAATTGCATTTTCATTTGTGTGCATGAGTGTCAAGGGCACCTGTGGAGGTCAGAGGACAGCCTGTAGGAATAGTTTCCTTCCTCCACTATGTCGTTAGAACTCTGGTTTTCAGGCTTGGTGGCCAACAACGCATCTTTCTCTGTCCAGATCACCATGTTTTTGTTTGTTTATGTGTTAGAGAGGGGTCTCTCCCTGGGACCTGGGACATCCTGGCTGTTAGGGTGGCTGCAGGCCAGTGAGCTCCGAGGAGCCTCCAAGCATGCACCACCAGCCTGTTTATGTGGATGCTGAGATCAAACCCAGGGCTTCATGTTTGCAAGGCGAGCACTTTCTGAGCTGAACTACCGCCCCACACCTGGTCCCCTCCCACTTGAATGCCACCACAGCTATTGGACTTAAGCGCGAAGTACCCGAGAGTTGGAGTTAAAGGACCTTAATGTTCATTTCACTACTTTGAGCTGCATAGCTATGCGAGTTACGGTTTTATAAAGGGGGGGTCTACACCCACGTTCTGGAGAGGTGTTGACAATGTAGGGGCTGAAGGGTGTGACCTCTTTCCTTACCCCTCAAGAGGGCCACAGCTCATGCTGTTACAAAGACACGTTAACAAAAGAAAAGCATATGAAAACATATTTTGCAATGGGAGTCTTCATGTCAAAGCTCTAGCTGGGTGTCAGTTTTTAGGGTTAGGTTTGACACACAAGGACAGCTGTGTGGAAATGTGACTGGACAGACGTTGTCGCCTAATAGATACACTGTCAGGACTTTTTTTGTTGTTTGTTTTTTTTTTCGAGACAGGGCTTCTCTGTATGTATTCCTGGCTGTCCTGGACTCACTTTGAAGACCAGGCTGGCCTTGAACTCACAGAGATCCGCCTGCCTCTGCCTCCCGAGTGCTGGGATTAAAGGGGTGCGCCACCACGCCTGGCTATTAGAATCTTTCTAAGTGATACTCCTTTCTCCCAAGACCTCTGCAGAGGGGTTTATGACCTACTGCCAGACAACACGGTTCAAAGAATTCATTTATGGACAGTCTTTACACAGAAAACTTGAGGGACAGAGAAGTTTGTTAAGATTTATGGTTGGTCTTGCAAAGAGTTCTTCTAGCTTCTAAGACCCAAATAAGCAAGAATTCCAGCATGTGAATGACTCTGACGAGGGAGAACGGCAGGGGTTTGCTTCTGAGCCCTTCTGTTCAAAGCTGGCCACTGTGCCCTTTCTTGGAGTGCTGAACAGGAAGACAGTGGTTGGGAAGGGTACACTGACTGACACAGAGGAGATCCAGCCTGGGCCCTGCAGCACCCTCCCGTTCTTGTTCTTCTTAGCTGCCCCAGGGTCACCATCACAGAACAAACCCCAGTTCTCTGACCTCTGCCTTCCTCGCACAGGCCCTTTTGTACTTGTGTGTCTTCGCCTCAAGATGCTCAGCTCACACTGCATTTCTGGCTTCTCAGCCTCAGCCTAAGCTCTTTGGTCAGCCTCCACCACAGTGCACCCGGCACTTTCACTGTTACTGTCCTCTGGAAAGCCTCCTGCCTGGATTCCATGAGACCTACTGTGAAGGCAGCTCTTTGTGCCTTCAGACACTGGGGTATGGGTATGTCCCCTGAGGCAGAGTTTGAATTCTTTACTTCCATGATACTCAGCTGACCTGTGCCAAAAAAGAAGCCCAGACCCCTTTCCTAATTTAACCTGAACCCACCCCACCTCAATCCCCAGGCAGACATTCAATCTGTAGTTTATTTCCTAATCTTGTTTCTCAAATTGAGCCCCAAAGCACTGCACCCCCAAGGTCTAATTCCTGGGCCCAGCTTGATGGAAGGGACCCATTTTCACAGCAACTACTGTTTCACAGTAGGCACTGAGTCAACTTTTGGGGATCCCTCATTTCCCTCCCCACCCCCCACCTTGGTGGACAGGATGCCTGCTGCCTGGTACCAGGGGGTCAGAGGAAGCGGGGCCTCTGGGGCTCAGTATTTTTATCAGCCTAGGAAATGAGAGATGCAGAAGCGGAAACCATGTGGTCAGAGAAAGTGAACAGCCTTTATCTCAGGGGAACCCCCACCAGGGTTGGGGGCCAGACACCAGGGAGGGATAGAGAGGTGGGGGGGATCCCAGCTTATCTTATTTTCATTTCATGTAATTTGTGTAGAGGAGGAAACCAAGTGCTTTAGAATGAGAAATCTGGGAGCAGTGGGTGTGGATGGACGCTAGCCATGCGGCTCCTCTCCAAGCCCAGATCGAGGGTCCTGATCCCCAACCGGGCTCTTTGCATGTCACTTCCGAAATCCCCAGCCTGTAAGAGGAACCGGATGCCTGGGTTGCTCACAGATCCAGGTCTCTTCTCCGAATCACAGCAGCTTCCTCTCACAGAGCTGTCCCCTCCCACTGTTCAACATCTGCCTTGTCTTGGGGAAGGGTGGGGTGATGGGGTCTTCCTAACCTCCAGCTGATTTCTCCTTGGGTCTCAGGTCCACCCCATCCCCACTCACCCAGTCTCCAGCAGCGTCTTTTTCCTGTGCAATGTTTGGACATTGAGCAGGCCTGGATTCTAGCACTGACCATTACATTTTGGATCACACACAGTGCACACCTGCACAATTCTTTCCTGTCTTGCCTCTACTTTAAAAAAAAAAAGAAAAGCTGAGGACCCAGCTGTGTCTATTTCCAGAGACCTGTTGAATTTGAACAGTGGTATGGATGGATCCCCTACTCCATCTTCCATGTCTCAGACCCTCTCTCTCCAACCCCTTCTTGGAAAAGTATTGCTTAGATAGAGGCCTCGGTTGCCCAGAGCTGAAGCCCAGGCTTAGAGTGAGGCAGGCAAACAGTAGATAAGTAGATATCAGAATTGTAGCTCCAGAGAAGAGATGAGACTCAGAAGCCTGGATAGGCTTGGGTGTGGATTTCTCATTGCCCAAGAACAGACAACCCAGGTTACATAATCTGGCTCTTTCCGGCCTCCTTCCTGCTTCTAATTTTAGTGACTGAAATTCCCTCCCCCACAGAGGCTCTTCCTTCATCCCCTCTGATTCTATCCTCTCTCCTCCCAGGTCCTCGTGGTCCCCCAGCCCTGGCTGCCCCCAACTCAGATCATTCGGTGACTCAGCAGAGGGAAAGCCCTGTGCTGGGGTAGGGGTGAGGATGTGGTTCTGGTTGGGGAACGTGCGGGGAGGAAAATGGGTTGTTCCGTTTTTGGTCACTTGTTCACATCTTTCTTCAACTGCAGACTGCAAAGTGGTCAAGACCCCAGTGGAGGGAGCCGAGGGGTCTGGAGGACAAACTGGGCCTCCTGAGAGCTGACCTCAAGGGAGGGCAGGCAGGCCGGGGCTTTTGGTCTCCATTGAGAGCACACTGTGTGCTCCAGGTGTGTGGGAGCTGCGGGTTTCAACAGTTGGGCGGGAAAGGAGATGTCATGGGTGATGAAAACCATAGCAATGGAAAAAGCAGAGACAACTCTGGAGTGAGGTGTGGAACCAGGTCTTATTAGGAAATGGCAGAGCCTCCCCCCCCCCCCCCCGCCCCCCCCCCCCCATTTCCTTTTCCTGTCCCCCATCCCCTGTGCAGCAGCTGCCTCTTGTCCATCCCCATCCATGACGGTATGCTTCCTTCTGTCTGTCCTGAGGCTACATTCCCGCAGGCTCTTGCTCATTCCCTACGGTTACTTGAGGGCTTCTGCATGGCGGTTCAGGGCCTGAGAAAGGGCAGTCACAGCTCCCATCACTCGGCCCAGCTCCCAGGTCTCAATCTGGCTTCGGAATCGCTGCAGGAAGCGGTCAGGGTGCCATCGGACCTGCTGAACTCTCAAGTACCTCCTCAAAGCCCCCTGTTCCTCCAGAGGTGGGCCCCTGGCCACCAACGCTGCAGCCATGGCCTCTGGGTCCCCTCCACCAGGGCAGGGCCAGGGCACATCACCAAAGCGCCAGAGGCTGCCCCTTCCGGCCCCTCGTGGGTGCCCAGCCCCGGGAGCCTCTTGAGCCCCCCTGGCTCGGCTCTCACACAGTTCCTTCTCCTTGGCCTGGGCTCGCTCTCGGAAAAGCCGCTGTTCCTCCTCTTGTTGTCGCCAGCTGTGACTGGATCCCTCAGCCCTTGGAGGTCGGCAGGATCTCTCGGCCTCCAGCTGCTGCCGCTGCAGCTTCTGGGCATGCTCTCGAGCCAGGCGATCTGACCAGGCTGAGAAGGACTCGGGCTCCTGAGTCTCACGGGAGGCATCATCTGTTTGGGAGGTGGGATGAGGTTGTTGAGAGAGGCTGTCATTAGAGGATGGATAAGACAGAGAGTGAAATAGAGAGGCCATGCAGAGGGCCTGGAGTAGAGAACTCAGGGCCGTGGAGGGAGGGCAGCTGTGGGGCAATCCGCTCCTCACCTTCAAACCTCCCGATGACCTCCTGCCACTCATCCGCCAGTTCGCCCTGCAGCTTCTGCTGCCATTCTCGCTCCTTGGAGACCTCGTCATCCTCTTCCTCTTCAGCAGAGTCCCAGGGGGGTCCCCAGCCCAGAATCTGCCCAGGAGTCTCTCCATCCTTATTTTTTATCCCCATGGCAGAGGGGCAGCGACTCAGCAGCGGCAGGAAGAAGTCCGTGTAAGCTAGGCGCAGAGACAGCGAGCAGAGTCAGCTGGGGCAGCCATGACAGGGCCGCCATCTTGGATTCTGCTCCTGGGTGTGAGGCGAACCATCCCTGACACAGTTACTAACAATTATCTAAGTGGTAAGTGTGGCAGTTTACAGTGTTAGGGCTTGTTTCCCACAAACAATTTCAGTTTGCTCGAAGTGTTACCATAAGCAAATGATGTTTTCTGACCCCAGTTCCTGCACCTAGTACAACTTCAAATTCTTTTGACTATTTTTCATTTTTGTTTTGAAATTATTTTCACTATATACATTTTCCTAACTATAGTTCTCACCTAAAACTACATATTAAGATTACAACATCAGGGGTGATGGTGCACACATTTAATCCCAGCACTCAGGAGACAGAGGCAGGTGGATCTCTGTGAGCTAAGGGCCAGCCTGGTCTACAGAGTGAGTCCCAGGGCATCCAGGGCTACATGATTGACCCTGTCCCAAAAACCACCCAAATAAACAATAATAATGAATATCAAAACACCCCGCTCTGAATCCCTACAAACATGTAAGCACGTTTACTATTTCTACCCCATAAAGCTGAGTGAAATAAATGCTTTCAGCAGAATCTCTCAGCCTTACTTAATGCAGAGAAGGGCAGATCTGAGTGTGAGCCACGGAAATGCTGCTGGCAACACAGCAAACTCCCAAATGAGTGCTGGTCCAGGGCAAGGGGGGAAACAGACAGTGGGCTTCTCAGGGACCAGGACAGCAGGGAAGGACCAAACATCCTGGGCACCTGTTTCTGAGCCTGATCTCACCAGGTAGAGACTACAGGGGGAGCTGAATGCCATGTGGCTTGCCTCACTCTACCCTCAATGAAGGCCACCATAGAACCAACTGCCTCAAGTCAGGAGCCAGAGGCAGGTGAGTGGGGCAGCTTGCCTGCCCTGTGGACCCATCTTGTCTCCTAGGGTGAGAGGAAATGGGACACCAGACCTTGCTGGTTCCAGGAAGTACTATTTACCTACCAGGAGGATGGCATAAAGGCAGAGCTGACCCGTAACTGCCAAGATGATGGGAGGGCCTACGCTTGGCTAGCCAAGGTGCCAATCCACTCTGAAACCACATCAGGGTGAGGCAGATTTCCTTAGTGCTGCTGTGATCTGCCACAAACCCTCCCAAGCTGTCCCACTTAGCAAATACCTGGTTCTGGCTTCCGTCTTTCAACTTCTTCCCACCAGGGCTCACTGCAGGGTGTGAATGTGTGCAGTGTGTGTTTATGAGTGTATGTATGAGTATGTCCAGGCTTGCATGGAAGGTTTTTTTTTTCTTTTTTGGCTCCCCCCCCCCCCTCAACATTTATTTATTTCAAGTTACATCTTAATCACAGCTCCTGCATGGAAGGTTTAACTCAGTTTTTTTTTTTTTTTTTTAATGTGTGCACTGACATACCCAGCTTAAAATTATAACTGCTAGTCCTACCCTGGTCCATCTAAATGCACACATGACAGCTTTATTCAGAGTTGTGACCACTCTAGCATATTTACTCAGAGGTTTTGACCAGCTTGGCAACTTGGGAGGCAGAGGCAGGATCTCTGTGAGTTCAAGGCTAGCCTGGTCTACAAAGTGAGTCCAGAATAGCCAGGGCTACACAGATACACAGAGAAACCCTGTCTCGGGAAAAAAAAAGATTTTTAATTCTTTACCAAAAATTTCTTCTTGACTTCATTTAAGCTTTAGGAAGACTGGTGTTGGCAGAGGCCAAAAAAGGAAGTCAGATCCCCTGGAGCTGGTATTACAGGCAGGTGTGAGCTGCCCAACATGGGTGCTAGGAACTGAACTGGGTCCTCTGCAGGAATGGTGTGCTCTCCTGACCATTGACTGGCCTCTCTAGCCACTAAATCAACTTTCCAATGTTCATTAACACCTTCCTTCTCTCCCTCTTTTTCTTTTTTGAGATGGGATCTCACCATGTAGCTCAGGTTGGCCTAGAGTTCACAGAGATCTACCTGCCTCTGCTTCCCAAGTGCTGCAATTAAAGGCATGTGCCATCATTTTTGGCCAACATGTACTTTCATACAAGGAAGCATGTATGAAAAAGTTTTGTGGAAGAAACACTCACTTTCCCTTAATGATGGAAGCACAACTCTCCCCTTCTAACATCAAGGGACTTCCGCTGAGAGCGAGGAGGGACCACATGGCAAAAGGAACAGTTTTGGGGGCTGGGAATGCAGCTCAGAGGTAGAGCGGTTTGCCTAGTATATGCCAATGCCCTGGGCTGGAACCTTAGCACCACAGACTTCAAGAACAACAAACTCCTGCCATTGCCCACCACAGCCAGACTTTCTGAACAAAGAGACCCATGGGTAGCCAATGCTTCACTCTCTCAGGGACAGTGAGCACCTTTTCTGGACACCCATGGGTAACCAATGCTTCACTCTCTCAGGGACAGTGAGCACCTTTTCTGGAGACCCATGGGTAGCCAATGCTTCACTCTCTCAGGGACAGTGAGCTCCCTTTTCTGGCCAGTTATTTGCATGTCTCTCTTTGAGGTCAGTCTGGCCTGACCAACTAACTGGGTTTCACCTCGTGAGCTGGGAGGTCTCTGCTCTCGGAGGGTGCCCTGGTGTAGGGAAGACCTCAGTCAAGTCAGCACTGACAACAGGGGGCTGCTGCCCTCCAAAGATGCCTTTTGGGCAGGTGTTGCATCTTTGGTAGTACACAATGGGTTCATGGCCAGACTCTGCCTTACCTGAGCCTCAAATACTGTTCTAAATTTTATCTTCAAATTCTCAAAAAACAAGGCAAATAGAACCTTATTTTCCTTTGTAAGGTTTTCACTCCAAGACTAGGAACACTGGCCATTGAAGTTGCAACCCTGTCCTACAATTTGATCTTTTTGTCATCATTTTGGGAAAAAAATTCCAAGATTCCTCCTATCCAGTACTTCATGGTTTTAGCATGGGACCCTAACAGGTCCTCTCTTGACCTCAGCTTTAGATGACATTCTTGGTGGCCATGCAGCCTCCCACTCGAGCTCTAGCTTCTCTGCCACCACCTGCTACCAGCACCCACTCCACCTTCCCCTCCGACTCCTCCCTCCGACTACACCTCCTCCTCAAACACACATTGTCTCCCTCACACATTCACTCAAGGACTTCATATAGGGAATCCTGGGAAAATTATCACATCCCCAACACTTGTCCCCTTGACAAAACAGCTAACAGAGAGCTCAACATTATCTGGGTGTTGCTGGGATTAAAGGTGTGTGCCACCACCTTTGGCAAAAGAGCTTTTAAAAAATATCCAAGCAGTGGGTCTGGAGAGATGGCTCAGTGGTTAAGAGCATTGACAGCTCTTCCAGAGGACCTGGGTTCAAATCCCAGCACCCCCATGGCAGCTCACAACTGTCTGTAACTCCTGTTCCAGAGGGTCCTACAACCTCACACAGACATACATGTAGTCAAAATGTCAATGTACATAAAACAAAAATAAGTAAATTATTAAAAAACCACATATACATGGTTAAGAAAATAAATCTTTGGAAAATAATAAAAGATTCATACATTAAAAAAAAAAAATCCAAGCAGCAACAAAAGCAAAAGAGAGCCTCCTAGTCCGATATGTCTGCAGGCAAGGTCAGGCAGCTGAAGATTCCAGTCTCTGGTAAGGAAGTAAACACAGTACAAAGAAACAGTAAACAGGAGAAAATGTGAGAGGCAATGAGTATAAAGAGACCTTCTGGGAATGAAAGGTGAAAATAAAAGGTTATTTTTAGTTAAGAGAGTTTGTATGTGTAAACTAAGATCCATCTAAGGTAAAATGACTGAACTTTTCCAAAATGGAAAGAAAAGATGAGGGCAAAACTCAGTGTGGGATGTTGGGAGGGGAGGAGAGGGGGGAACGTTATGGAGATGCAACTTGAAGAAATAAATACATGTTGGAAAAAAAAAAACTAAGTGTGAATGTGGAGGACAGTCTGAATGAGTCACAGGCTCATCACACAAAGCTTGAAGGAGGTGAGCATGTGCCGGTCAGGGCCCTTGAACCGATGTTAACTCTGACACAGCTGAAGTCCAACCTCCGCTCACACAGGATCTCCTGAGATGGTGCTCAGACTTTAAGAGCTCTGACCAACTGCAGGGCGTGGTGGCGCATGCCTTTAATCCCAGCACTCGGGAGGCAGAGGCAGGCAGATCTCTGAGTTCGAGGCCAGCCTGGTCTACAAAGCAAGTCCAGGACAGTCATGGCTGTTACACAGAGAAACCCTGTCTCGAAAAACAAAAACAAACAAACAAACAAACAAAAAAACCAAACCAAAACAAAAAACAAGAGCACTAACCAAAAGCAGCTTCAATTGGCAAAGGTTTCACCAAGAGGATTATTTTCTGCTGAGTCTGTCAGGCTTTTTGTTACTTTGAAAACTGAGTTTTAACAAAACTAGGATTTTGGTCATTTGTTTCCAAGCCGTGTCTTTAATCCCAGCACTCAGGAGGCAGAAGCAAGAGGGTCTGCTTTATCCAGGATAGCCAGGTGTAGACAGCGAGTTCCAGAACAGCCAGGACTATGGAGAGACCCCACCTCAGAAGACAGTAACAAAAACAAGAAATAATAATATTAGCATGAAAAAACCTCTGCCACCTCCTCCCCAGGAGTCTCACCTTCCTCTTCCCAGGGCAGTCAGTGCTCCCAGGTCATCATTCTGATGCTTGGCTGCAGTTGTAGAAGGCGCCATCCAGGTATTAAGTGCCAACTGCTGCCGGCGACAAGCAAGGACTCAATGGATTTACTGGAGTCTGTGGGCCTTGCTTATTTTGAGTGATACTGGGAATGATACATGGTATTTTTCAGAGCATGCTCCAGGAGGAATGCAAGGTGGCTGTATTAGAACAGCATGCAAGTTATGGGCTGACACTTTCTCTTCAAAAGGATCCCAAGTGCAGGCATGAGGCCAGTGAAACCTTGGGTGCAGGACAGCTCCTGGCTTTGGAGAGGTCCCGGAAGACTGGTCTCAATGAGACTCCTACTCACCCTTACCTATGCTCCACCAGGCCAAGCCTTTCTGGAGCTGCCATAAAAATGTCCCCAAGATGTTCTCTCAGCACAGCTGGGCCTGCCACATTCATCCCCGGGCTCAGCCTGCACTGCCTGCTCTATGTCCCGGTCTTTAACATACAATGCCTCGATTCTTCCTGGGTTTCAGGACCCCTCCCTTCTAGAGCTTGTGCGGCGTAGGAGGGAGATGCCAGGGACACCTGAGACGGACTCACACGCACCTGCTCACTGGCTGGTGAAAACAAAGGACTGCAGAGCTTACACTGTCTTGGAGGACACGAGTCCTCAACTCTGACCTCCCTGGTCCCTTTAGTCCGTCACTCAGAATAAGCAAGGCCCTCAGAGTCCAGTCCCACTCTGCTGCATGGCAGCCTCAGTTTTCTGAAAGGTGGAGAGGACAAACCTAACAACACCGAGACCTTACCAGGCTGTACTCGCCACCCAGCTACACTCCTAAGACCTGGTGCTGCTCTCGAGCCTACAGCTCCTCTCTGCCCTTCACAGTTGGCCCTTCTTCCAGGAAGACCTCTGAGACCAGAGACCTGTTGCTATGGCACTGGGACAGACTACTAAGGCTGTCGCTGAGTGCCAGGTAAGTATGGCTCTAAGCCTGATTTTATCTTTTGGGAGCACTTCACATTAACCCAGGAACTGGATTTATCATAAAATCCTCCCTCTCTCGCCTTTAATCCAAAAGAGGCAGAGGCAGGTGGATCTTTGAGTTCAAGGCTAGCCTGGTCTACAGAGTGAGTCTAGGACGGCCAGTACATTACAGAGAAACCCTGTCTCAAAAAAACCAACCAACCAAACAAACAGAAAACAACCCTCCCCCAGGACAAAAGGCCCTTCGAAATTACCCTCTACTCTGACTGCAGCCAGTGTAAGGCCTGTCTCTGTGGGCTCTGTATTAGGAGGTGCAGCTGTTCTGGCCTATCCTGCATGCTGCTTGGGAATCTCTATTTTCTTCTGGGGAGAACCAGGTGAACCCTGCCCTCAGCTACCCCCAGATCCCAGCGAGTAGTCGAGGTCATCTCTCTCCTTTCTGAGCTCTAATGATACTTACAGGGTTTCTTTGTGTAACCTTGGCTGTCCTGGACTTGCTTTGTAATGATACAATTTTGAAATTCTGTTTAACTCTGTGTGTGTGTGTCTGAGCATTTCCTGACATTTATGTATATAGACCATGTGGGTACCTGATGCTTGCAGAGATCAGAGGAGGGATCAGATCCCCTGGAACTGAGTTAGAGATGGTTGTCACCTGACTGCTGGGAGCTGAACCTGGGTCTTCTGCACATGCAGCAGTACTTACCTGAGCAGTCCTCTCTCCAGCTCCAGCTCTCTCTCTCCCCTCCAGGCTCTGAGGGACCAACCCATTTTAAGGAAGCCAGCCTGGCCCTGCTCTCGTAAACTATCTGGGCAGTCCCACCTTTACTCCTATCCCCCAACACTTCAGGCTCCCTGGGCAGACACAGCATTCCTTCCTATCCTAACGGTCACTGCTGGACTCTTTCTGAAGTCACTCTGCATTGTCACCTGTAACACCCTCCTTCCCTGCCTTAATGCCCCCCAACTGTCCGTACAGGCCCAGTGTCACATGACCACTCCGTGCTATTTAGCTCATATTCTACCATCTTAAAGAACCAACTCCTCACCTAGAAAAGCACCATCTTTGCCCAGATTGGGTGTGAGACTCTCAAAATCTCCCAAGAAGGAGATGTGGCCACGACACACACCATCCCGTCTAGGGACAGTTCTCCTACATTCAGAGCTTTCCTACTCTTTCAAATATTTGCAAGTCTCAGAACTGCATGACCCTCCATCTGTGCTGTGGTCCTCCCTTGTGTTCAGATGTTTCTCATCCCTTCATTCCAGCCAGAAACAAAGCAGCTGGCCCTGTCTAGCTCAGAGGCCTCAGCCAGCCTCCTGGCTGGGACAAGTCCTAGCCGCTCTCTTAGGTGGGTCTGGATTCCCCAGCGCTCACAAACCCTTTGTTTTTAATTCTGCTTTGTGTCTTTGGCCCCTGCTTACTCAACCTTCTGGTACATCAATGTGTTCCTGATCTCAGGCCTCTCAGCTCCAGATGGCACTGCCTCAGGGGCAGTGGCCACGGCATCAACACTGGTGCCGCCTCCCACCACCCAGGACTCCTGATCTGGTGTCATGGTCTGACTTCTGGTCTCCTTCAACAGCAACTCCACCTCCCCTTTCCAGCAAATTTGGATATGCTGTGGTCTCATGACTCTCTGACAAATCAGCACTGCCAGCAAGGGCCCCACTCAGCCCTGAGGCAACTCCAGAGGATGGCCTCCAATCTTCTGTGAACCTTACGTGTAGGGGTGTGTGGGTGCCGTTCTGTGATGGGTGGCTGCACAGGGCTACGGTCAATCAAGGCTGCTGCTATCTTTGAGTAGGACCAGAAAGAGTTAACTCTGGGTCTGGAGGATCTCAATGTTGGCAAAGTGCTGGCCTCTGAAGTGTGAGGGCCTGAGTTCCAACCCTCAAATAAACCAGAGGCAGCAGCACACAGCTGTAATCCTGATGCTCCCACCACAAGATGAGAGGTGGGGATAGGAGGAGCCCATGCAGACTCGTGGGCCAGCGAGCTTCATGAGCGGTCTATCTCAGGGCATCACAACACCATTGCAGAGAACTCTTGTTAACGAGCAGGCTTAGGTCATCAGGAGTCTGACCCCTTGTAACTCACAATATCTTGGGACTAGAAGAAATAACTTATACTGTAAAATGTATCCCACAATGAAGGAATGAATGTCTACCTAAACATCCCGAAAGGAGCCACACAAGTGTCCCACCTCTTAAGACCTAAACAATCAGGGCACCATGATGTGAAAACACTTCCCCACTGTCCACACAGAACTGCACCCTAAGTGCATCAGTTCCTCTCTTCTGTCTACACCACAGCAGTAAGTTCTCTGCTGCAGCCCTTTTCTGTCTCCAGTATCCCCCCACCCCTGCAGGGTTTCATGTAGCTCAGGATGGCCTTGAATTGCCTATGCAGCCAAGACTGGCCTTGAACTCTTAATCCTCCTGTCTCAGCCTCCTGGGTGCTGGGATAGCAGGCATGTACCAGCACGCCTGGCTCTGGTACGTTCTTTAACCACCCACTTCCTGACAGGGCAGAGCTTGTGAAACTGGTGCTGGGGTCACTAAAGACAACTGCGGCTGAGGTGACAGGTCTGTGGGTGTGCAGAAGGCGAGGCTGGAGGTACGCGTGGAACATAAACCTTGCCTAGTCATTTTAAAACAAGGCCGCCTTTTGCTTCCACCATGCAGATCAAGGTGGCAGTGGATCGTGTGTGCTACCATGCTGACGCAGAGCAGCAGTGCAGAGAGTGCTGCAGCCTGCGACCAGCTCCTGGGGAGGCAGAGGAAGAGCTGCTGAGGCTGCAAAAGTGTCCACTGTCTCAACTGTGCTTTGTCTGGTGTGCATGAGGCCTTGGGTTATAGTCCAAGCACCATGAAGAACGCCAAACTAAAATTAGCTGCTCACACTGTGACCCTGAACTCACGCAGGGGGCCAGGTGTTGGATCGGCACACAGAGGTAGATACACTTCTGTAAGTCCGTGGCTAGCCTAGTCTACATATCCAGTTCCAGAACAGCCAAGGCTACAGAGAAACTAACCAGAAAACCACACCCCATCAAAACAACAAAACGAACCTTAAACCCCAAACCCAAACACTAGAATGATGGGTTTCTTTTTCCCTCCAAAACAGAGAAAATGATACTGTCTGTCAGTGTTCAGTCACACCACTTTTGACATAAACTTTACTGATGGGCCCCTCTGCAGCTAAGACTGCTTTCCCACAACATCCTAAAAGGTCACCAGAAGCCTAAAAGTGGGGCCTCCTCCTGATAACCTTCCCAGTCACTTGAGTGAACTGTGGTGACCCTCACCTACACGACAGCTGGGGAGCCTCCTTCAGGAGACTCAGTCACTTGTCTGCTCAATGTAGCCCTTATCACTGACTCAACTATCTCCAAAGCAGCTGAGTGACATGGAGCCTCCGGGGCTAGAGCGCCACCTGGTGGCAAACAGCCTGAGAAGAGGCCAGGGTTTGGGAGACGTTATGTAGGGAGGTTTCCTCTTTGGAACATTGTGACCTCTCAACTGTGACATTTCAGACAACTTCCTGAGCCTCCTAGAAAGGCTTTGCTTTCGCCACTGTGTGCTGAATGTTTCACATGCTCCTCAGAAGTCAATGCAACGATGGAGGTACCTACACCACCATCAGCAGCTACTCAGCAAGGTTGGGCTGAACCACATAAAAATAGGAAGCTTATCACTAAGCAGCAAAACTGCAGCTAATCTGTGGTTCATGTGCTCACCGCAGCCTCCACTTCAGACGCAAACAGGCTCCCGAGGTAAGGGTGCGGATCCCTCCAGGCATGGTGGTGCACCCCTTTAATCCCAGCACTAGGCAGAGGCAGTCAGATCTCTGTGAGTTCGAGGCTAGCCTGGTCCACAGAGTGAGGTCCAGGGCAGCCAGGGCTACACAGAGAAACCCTGTCTCGAACCAAACCAAACCAAACCAAACCAAATCAAATCAAAAAAAGTGCAACAACTACTGTGGGCAAACTGGTCTCTGGTCACTTAGACCAGCTCTAAGCTCTTAGCGTAAACCGGTTGCTGGACCAACCATAACTTCCTATGCAGTGTAGCCCTAAGCTAAAGGTTAACTGACCTTTAAGTGCTGCCTCTCTGCTTCCTAAAACAAAGCTTACTTGCTGCGGATATCCAGAGCTGCCTTTCTGTTTACATCACAATTGCATTTTTTTGTCCTTAAAAACTCGAACTGAAGCCGGGCGTGGTGGCGCACGCCTTTAATCCCAGCACTTGGGAGGCAGAGGCAGGTGGATCTTTGTGAGTTCAAGGCCAGCCTGGTCTACAAAGTGAGTCCAGGACAGCCAGGGCTGTTACACAGAGAAACCCTGTCTCGAAAAACCAAAAAAAAAAAAAATGTAGACCAGAAAAAACTCGAACTGGAGGGTGAGGTTGCTTCCGGATTGCTACTCTGCTTGGAACAGTCCTGATGATGGTAAATAAAGATTCCACAAGACTTATTCAGGCATCTCGGGAGATTTTCTCTTCAGGTACCTCATGATAAAAATCAGTCAGTCAGTTGCAGCCTGCACTTGGCAAACTTCCTCTCTTTAAGCTTAAAAAAAAAAAAAAGCAAGGCCATCTGCTTGTGTTAAGCAAAATTCAGAATTAAAGAAAACGATCTTTTTTTTTTCTAACCAAGGAGAGGCCAAGCTGGAGATAAGAAAAAGAGCAAATTGGGCTGGTGATGTTCATGTTTTGTGTTCAGAAAACACGAATAGGCCTTCCCTGGTTCTAGTCAGGAAGCTGCTCTCTCTGGAGCTGCTTCTGCGGTCACTGCAGAAGCTGCTCCTTCTGTGTTGTCTTCAGAGCTGTGTGGGGTTTGACAGAACTCATGCAGACATATGCCATCTAGTGGATGAGGGAGCCAGGGCAAGCACACAGAAGTTTCTGGTAGAAAACATCTGAGTGCTAAGCTCAACAGGAAAAACTAGTCACCACAGCCTCCATGTATGCTAGATTTACTTGAAGGTTTCTTTTGTTTTTGGCTTTTTTTTGAGAATCTTAGGCTTTGGCCTTGAGGAGAACCTCCTGCTCCCCAGTGCTGGGATTACCAGAATGCAATGTGGATTCCCCGTCTTTCTAGGTGGCTAGGCCATTTCTGAGCTGGTTATCTGCCAGTAGCACAAATAGGAGAACAAAGCTGTTTGCACTGTGAAGCCATTACCACGATTTGAGATGTTTTGTTGTTGTTATTTTGAGACAGGGTCTCTCTAATGTAGCTCTGGAACTTGGTATGTAGACAAGGCTGGCCTTGAGCTCACAGAGCCTCTGCCTCCGGAGTGCTGATTAAGGCCTGCACCACCAGCTTTCTGTTAGTTTTGTCACAAAATTTTGGTGGAGACTGAGGAAAACTGGTCCCCAGGTGTTTCTGTTTTTCAGAAGTATGTGTCAAGGAACATGGATCTACTGTTCATAGCACAAGAACAGCAGATCTCCAATAACACCATGCAAGGTTTCAGTCCTTGCATGTGACTCACAGCATGGATACTTTGTAAGATGTTTGCAGCACAGTACAAAGGTTGCTATTGTTTTAACTCTCCCTGCAAGAGTTGCAAACTAGGCTGGGGGTGGATGGGGACAAACTTCTTGGAGCTGTGATCTGACTAAGCAATCAACTGCAGGCTGCTACAGGCAAACAGCCATCAAAGAAACAAAGTGATCACTAATCCCACAAGACAGGAAATGTAAAGAAAAGGTTGAAAGCTGTGTGGCTGGGTGTGGGACACATGCCCGCATTGGGATGCAGAGGCCAGCTTGAGATACTCAGTAAGAGCCTGACTCAAAAAAAAACAAAACAATCACCAAACCAAACACACCCCCCCCACACACACCCATTAGTTGCTGTTTGAGGGTGTTGGGATAAGCTTATCTGTTACTGTAAAGGCATGTGATTCAGTTCACATGCTAGCCAGGTCACCTGCTTGGACAGGTCCCAAGGACCAAATAACTAGCTTATTTCCCAACTATTTTTGTTGTTGTTTGAGACAGGGCCTCTCTATGCAGTCCTGAAGCTCACTGTGCAGACTAGGCTGGCCCCGAACTCACAGAGACCCTCCTGCCTCTGTGTGCTGGGGTCAAAGGCCTGTGCCACCACACCAGGCCTTTATTTCCCAATCATTAACTAGCTTTCAGTTCAGATCTGATCAGCTTCTGATCACGACCAGTATTTCCCATCGACCCACTCACCATCGGGGCCCTGGCGGGCAGCAGCGTGCAGCGCTGTGTCGCCATGGCGGTCCTGGTGGGCAGGGTCAGCCCCGAGACGAAGCAGCAGGCACAGGGCAGGGGCGTCGTGGCGGGCACAGGCTCTGTGGAGAGGCGGGGGCTGCCCAGCGTCCACATCAAGGCCGGGGTGTCGCTGGAGGAGAGCCTGGGCCCGCACCAGCCGTCCTGCAGACAGGTACCGCCGGAAGCGCCGCTCTCGGCGTTGCCGGCGGGAAGCCGAGGCCATGGAACTCTGGGGCTAAGGAAGAAGTGGGAAATGGCAGTGGTGAGGATCAAACTCCGCTCTTCCTCCAACTCAGACGTGTTTCTCCCTTTACCCCCCGTTTCTCTCCCCTCACGTCTCCAGCAAGGGAGGAGACCTATTCTAAACTTCCATCCCTTACCAGATGACAGGTTGGAGGTGGAGGGGGGATGCAGTTGGGGGCTGGGGTCACAGACTTAATTTTTAATGTAAATTTTGAGTAAACGACACATAATTGCTTTAAGGCTCCAGAACCCAAGAAAAAAGTTAATTCTGAACTTTGGAGGGGGAGGGGGGAGAGGAAAATCAAGTAAGGCTAGCTGGGGGAAATTTTCACCAGCCGAAATCTGAACTGGAAAAAAGTCAGATTCAAAGAACGATTTAGAAATTGAATATAATGTACCCGGCAGACAGACGTAGAGGCTTCCTCCTCGGGGACCTGGGGGGAGGGGTTACTCATCAGACCTGCTCCCGCCCCCCAAGGACCCTCAGAGCTGCAGGCCGAGGCCTGGGTTTAAGGCGCTCCGAGAAGGGAGGAGGAGGCACTCCAGGCTGTAGGAAATGGCGCAAGGATACGCGCGGAAATGGGCTGTGAGGCCCATCCCGGAAATCGTTCCGCCCGGACCGAGCGACTCGTGGTTACGCCTCCGGAGGGGGGACCAGACAATTGGCGACACAGGGCCCTCCTCCTGAAACCGGAAGAGGGGCAACGGGCGAGGTTTCGAAGGCAAAGCAAGGGCTGGGAGACAGAAGGGAGGGGGGGGGGGCTGTTGTGAGGTTTATCTCGGACTCGTAACCAGAAGGCGAGAAGGGATAGTTTAATAACTAACGGAGAGAAAGAGAGGTAAGAGGGGAGTTAAAAAGATTTAAAAAAAATTACAATGAAAAGAAATTTAATCCCAGCCCTTGGAAGGCAGAGACAGGCGGATCTCTGGGTTCGAGGCCAGCCTGGGCTATAGAGCGTGTTCCAAGACAGCCAGGGCTACACACAGAGAAGCCCTGTTTGGAACACACACACACACACACACACACACACACACACACACAGACACGAAAGAAAGATCACAATGAGGCCAAGTATGTGGGGAGATCCAAAAAGAAAAACACATGAGACGACACTAAGAAGGCAAACGTAGGACAGGGCAGGGATGACATATGTTTAAAAATGAGATGGAGACTGAAAAGAGAGGGGAAGGGCGGAGGGAGGCGTGGAGAGACAGAGTTGGGAGTGTGAGTGAAACCCCGAGTACGGGAGAACCAAGCACAGTCTTACCTTCCCACAACATTCTCGGCGTCTTTGTGTTTCCTGTGGGACCACCAATCAAGATCTCCTCCCACCCAAACACTCCACCCTCCTCTTCCCCCAGCCCCATCCCCGTCGACCCCAGGACACCGCCGGCCCCGCACCTGCCGCCGTTACTCAGCGCAGGGCCTGGTCTCTGCTGCCCTCGGGCGGCCGTTTCGGGTAACTCCCTGAGTGAGGTTGGCGAGGAGGATCAGTCATCATCAGCGTGGGGATGAGACACCCACCCGGTGCCGGAGACTGAGTGAAAACGGGAGCACTAAGACCCAGTGCGAGTGGAGGACTGCGGCAACGGGCCGGAGGAGTAGGCGCTGGGGGGTGGGAGCCGTCTGGTACCTTGGTCGCCTTCGAAACAGCATCCTCTCTAGTGACAAACATGGCCAGTCAGTCCCAGGGTATCCAGCAGCTCCTCCAAGCTGAGAAGCGGGCAGCAGAGAAGGTGGCCGATGCCAGGAAGAGTGAGCCTCCTCCTTCCTCTCTTAGGAATCTGGAAAGAGAATTTAGAGTAGGGGAGAGAGGACATTTGAGTTCTCCGGAAAACCCAAGGATAATGGATACAGAGCTGGGGACTGACAGCCTATTATATTAGGATAGAAGAATGTGTAGGTTTTAGAGTCTAGCTCTTGGTGGATTGACAGGAGGCTGAATAACTTTCCGGAGGGTACGGAATCCTACTAACACCCCTGGTTGTGTGTGTATGGGGGGTGTATGCCCATTGTCCTTCTGCCTCTAGGGAAGGCCCGGCGACTGAAACAGGCGAAGGAAGAGGCTCAGGTGGAGGTGGAGCAATACCGCAGGGAGCGCGAGCAGGAGTTCCAGAGCAAGCAGCAGGCCGTGAGTTGGGGGAGGGGGGAGCAAGGGGTTCACCCACCCAGGTGCAGATTCTGTGAGGTATATATAGGTGACTCAACCAGAAACTAGGGTGTCTGAGAGCTGAGGAGGCCTTGACAAGAACCGCACATTGGCAAAGCTTTGACAGATCGGTAAGGTCTGGAGGTTTTAAAGGGCACGTGCAATTTGTGGGGGCAGCCTTTTCCTCAGTCTGTGTGGAGTGTGGCAACACTGATGGTGGGGACAGAGCTTTATGGTCACTGTGGTGAGAAGGTGGGGGGTCTTACAGTCTTTTTTGGGGGGGTGAGGTTACATGTCATGTCTTAGAACTTGGGGTTATGCTGACTTGCTTGGTATCTGGATGTTTTGGGGAGTGGGAATAGTTTTGGCTTTCCCGGCCTTATTTGGGACCTTTCTTTCTCTGTGTCTCCTTTTTTCTTTCTCTCCTTCACCCCCACCCCTAGGCCATGGGCTCTCAGGGGAACCTGTCAGCAGGAGTGGAGCAGGCCACGAGGCGTCAGGTTCAGGGCATGCAGAGCTCCCAGCAGAGAAATCGCGAGCGTGTCCTGGCTCAGCTTCTTGGCATGGTGTGTGACGTCAGGCCCCAGGTCCACCCCAACTACCGGATTACTGTCTAGAACCACTGTTCAAGGACACCTCCCTAGAGTCTTGCTCCTTTTGCCAGCTCCTTCCACAGAGAAATCCAACTCAAACTCACTTGTGTAGCATGCACAGAGCCCTGGGCTCAATCTGTAGTTCCATCCCTCCCCCACCCCCAAAAAATCACTTCACATAATAACCTTTTCCTGGAGGGGAGGCTTCTAGGTGACAGGATCCAATATTCTCCCATGAGACTTACAAACAGCCTATTGGAACCCAAGCCTCTCTTGTGTTCCACGACACCCACTGAAACAATACTAATGAGTGCCCAAGTTACCCTCAGCTGATCTCTCTGTGTGCCGTGGTGACGGGTACGGAAAGCCCCCTGACTTCAGAAATGGCAGACTTCTGTCCCTCTCCCAGTCCTGCTCCTTGCTGGCTGCAGAGCTGGGACAAGCTATCTAACATGGAAGCTTCGATGTCCTCATCTTTGTAACCAGAATGATGATAAGGGGCTGCTGTGAATCATCCTGTAAGAACTTAGCATAATTCCACATGGTAGTGGCTGTGATTAGATAAATGACAAGCCCATATCATGAGCACCCTCTGCTTGCCTGACAGAATCCTAATACACTTCCTGACTTGTATTTGTGGCACTCTAATTTTACTCATTCATTGTAGCTCTAGTAATTTTCTAAAGAATTTGGTTTTCCTGCTCTCCCCAGGCACATTGTGACTCCTGAAAAGTTGAAATGATAATGTCATTTTGCTCCTCTCTCTGAGTGCCCAGTATATGTTGAACCTCTTACCACCTGTTCTTGTTTCTCATGAGCTGGTCTCTATCTCTCTTTGTTGGCTCTCCCTCCTTTCTGTTTTCCTAAAGGTTACAGCTTCCGAGAATTGAGGTGAGGCTGAGACATCCACATGCATGGATTCTGTTCTGTGCCCTCAACACCTTGCTTCCCTGTGTAACAGCAGAGTGTCAATAAAATATCGATGGATGAGTTCAACCGGCAATGAACGCAGTCTCCTTTTGCCTCAGCATTTCCCATTTTGATTCACTCTCCTCAGAGTTCCGTGTTTATACATTCCACAAAACACTACAAGGGGCTGTCCTGGGAGGCTTTGTGGAGAAACAAAAGCATGTGGTTCTGTGTTCTTTCTCTCAAGTGGGAACGTGTGGGTGCTCAGTAACGGGGGGGGGGGGCGCTGCATACAATAACTCCTTTTCCTTGTGTCACTCTGCTTGCTAGCACCTGAGACGTGTGTATGTGTATGTGTGTGTGTCACTGTGTATCTTAGCATGTATCCTTGACTGTCCTGGAATTTGCTATGGAGGCCAGGCTAGCTTTGAACCTACAGAGATCCACATGCCTCTGCCTCTTGAGTACTGGAACTAAAGATGTGCACCAGCACGCCTGGTTTGACATTATATGTTTAGATATTGGCTCTCATCATGTACCTGATGATAAGGTTGTTGTGTCCCCAGAGCCTAGGGTAGCACCTGGCACATGATTGGCATCTGGCCAACACTGCGGAATAAAATGACGTTCAGGGGTGGGAACTGGTCTATGACGTCATTCTCATAGCCATGCTCTTCACTGTGGAAGGCTTGTTTCACCTAGGACTTGAATCAATGAAGTAGCCTGCAGTCTTTTCTTGTATTACTTTTCATGATGTAGGTAGACATCATGAAAGACCAAAGAAACTTCTCCACCCAAGTCTAGCTTGGCAGACCCAGGGGCTCACTGGAGTTACTGCAGCAGTATAAGAGATTGATTATTTATAGGAGCAAGGGAGACTGGAGCTGGAGGAGCTTCTCATTAAAAGCCGTGTCTCTCCATCACCAGAGTTTTGGACACTGACTCCTGTCACCAGGAATTGTTTGCTGATGACAAACAACATTCTGGGAGAAGGGCTCTGTGTCTTGCAACTTCTGAATTTTATGAGCCTTCTCCACTCTCATCAGGAGGGAATATTCCAATTCAGAGGAAGTAGCTATACAAAATTCATCAAAATCCACTTTTGAAGAGGGAGACAGACCTGATGGGAAATTGGGATGCTTACAACCTGGTGTCACTTGCCAGCTGTATTGCTTCAGTTGTCTTGTTTTAACTCTGTTTGCTTATGTTTATAGGAAAAGTAGAGCAGGGTGCGGTGCCGGTGCCTTTAACCCCAGCCCTTGAAGTGCCGAGGTCTAGGCCGTATGACAGACTCAGACTCACTAACAAAGGAAGGAATGAATAATGTAAGACAGATAACCAGGACTCTGGGAGACTGGCCCAGGGTTTAAGTATTGTTAATACCACAAGTAATGTTAATGAGTTCTCTTTAATTTTTTTTTTCTCTCAAGACAGGGTTTCTCTGTGTATCTCTAGCTGTCCTGGACTCACTTTGTAGACCAGGCTAGCCTGGGAACTCACAGAGATCCACCTGCATCTGCCTCTTGAATGTGCGCCACCACGGTGATTACAGACAGCTGTGAACTGCCGTGTAGGTGCTGGGATTTGAACCCGGGTCCTTTGGAAGAGCAGCCACTGCTCTTAACCACTGAGACATCTCTCCAGCACCGAGTTCTTTAAGTTTTTATTGTAAGTGTTCCTCTGACGTTCACTTTTCTGTCCATAAGCAAAGATACCAGGAGGTGGAGCAACTTGATTCTCTACTGACAGCTGTTGGACAATTCCTTCCTGCCCTGGCTGTCTTAAGCGGGACTGCCAGCCAGCCAGCCAGACTGGCCATTTTGAATCATAGACGCTCTGAGAAAAGCACACTGATCACAGATAATTGGCTCCAGCTCCTGAAGGTGTGGCCTCAGCCAGGATTGTGGCCTGTCCTATGTCCTATTGTACTCCCAGCCCCTATCCCCGTGGTGTGGTGGAACTTTCCATAGTCCTGTAGCAGGAGGAAATGACTGGCTCTAAAGGGACAATATTGTGAGCCCTTGGCTCACTTGGTGGGTCAGCTGGGATAAACCTTTCTATGCTACCCCCCTCCTCGGTGCTGCAACGTGGGTCCAATAAAAGGTTTCTTCTGAGGTTTTCTCTGGCCTTTTAGACTTTAGGTTAACAACTGTAAGAAAGAAGTGGATGAGAGCCTGCGGACTAGGTCACTAGAAGAGTTTTCCTGAGGGGAGACTGTCTTCAAAGCCAAAGGCCCAGATATGGAGCTAGAGGCCTGAGGATTCCCCACTTCTTCCTTGGCTCATACAAAAGCTGTGTTACAACTGGGGGCCTTCCCGAGAGTGCTAACACTAGAGTGCGCCAACGGCTACTACGTCAGCCCACCGGGCCGCTGCTCGCAGCTGTGGGAACGCTGAGGAATTAAAAGCTACGGAGCCTCAGCCCAGTGAGCTTATGCGTTGAGCAGGACACAGCGTAAGTGGTTGGCAACTACGGTACCTACTTAGTGTTAAATGTGCTTAAGAGGGAAAGCTCGTGCTTGTATTTATGCAGCGAGGCAGCAGGACATCACTTCTGATGTATGTAGCACCTCCAATAAGGGAGTACCACGTATTTAGGAGGAAAAAAAAAATCCCAGCTGAACAATGGGGCTGTTGTGGTAGGACTGAGAGCATTCTGCTGCTGTAATTAATAACTGCGGAAAGCTGCATAGCCCTTAAGTTCTACCTTTTATTCTACAGCTGGACAGAACGTAAGTCTCCATCTCCCAAACTGCTACAGTATCATTTTGGGTAAACCCTGCCTATTCTCTCCACAAGTGCAAAGGGCGTGGCCTTGTGCCCCCCACCCTCGGCGGAGGGTCGACTTAGCCGCCCTCAGGTCACCTTGACTACGAGACTAAGGACCCCGTGAGAACGCTCCCCGCTCCGCGCGGTGCCCTGAGAGAGGTGCCCAGAGAGAAGCCTGGCGTGGCAAATGAAACGAAACCACAGCAAAGCCGAACAAAGTCGAGCTGAATCAGGCTGTGGAGGAGCGTAGGGAAACAGAAGCGAGAGAGCCGCGATGTGAGCTTCGCGTCGCGCTTTTGTTGCTGGCGGCAGCGTGAGGGAGCCAGGAGACGAATTTCAATTAGGCAACTTTCAAAGGCAGCCCCGGAGGGCGCGTGCGCGACCAGAGGTCTGCGCGTGCGCGAGGGCCCCCGCTTCCGTCATCCCGCGCCTGCGCCCTGGCAGCCGGGAAGGCGGGTGGCAGGGGGTGGGGGACTGGAACCGGAAGTGAAGGCGGGTTCCCGCCTCTGGTCCTGTTGCTGCCGCCATACACGCTCGCAGTGCCTAGGTAAGCTTCGGCCTTGCGCACCATCCGCCGCCATCTGCTCTTCCCCTGGCTGCTTCCGTCGCATGGGCCGCTGATACCCGTTGCCCAGCAAGTGCTCTGGCCCCGGGGCGCCGTGGTGCGCTTAACCCCATTGTCTTCATCCCTTTTAGAGAGCAACTCTTGGGGAGCTGGGAGACAAGGGGGGTGGACAATCCAAAATGGTGTCCTCGGCGGCCATTGTGTTTCCTTGTTTCCTGGATGTTCCAGTGGGTCCTCCTGGCCACCCGAGGCCGCAGCGGCCGGAGGCGGCGCTAGGAGGAGGGCGGGTCCCTTCTCATCTCCCCTCCAGGCTTTTTCTTGGTCCGCCGTGTGATGAGAAGGAGCCTGCTTGGGGCCCGTCGGGCTCCCTGACCTCTGTTCGGCCACCCTTATTTGGAGTTCTCTCTAAATGGCTACCTGCGTGCATGGTCCATCGTATCGCGCGTATTTCTCGGAAATATGTCTTACCGGAGCAGCACGAGACGTTTTTAAAGACCATTTGGCACACACTACAAGCCGCAGTGGGTTGCATAGTTCTCAACTATGACCCTGTGCCTTATTGTGAAATTTTTTACGTTTATTTTTGCAGCGCTGGGTCGAACCGTACGGCCTGTCGCCTCTCTAAGCGAGTACTATCTTTTAACTATATTTACGACTCAGGCTTTTCAGGTTTTTTTTGAAGTTGAGCTATTCGTACCCCTGGACCTACTGTTTCATTACAATAGGCCTTCCTCCCCGCCCACCTCTCTTCCTGCTTCTGCTTCCTCAGTACTGGGATCACTGGTGTGCGCCGCCATGACGGGCACTCGGGTGCTTAACAGGTGAATATCAGCCACATGATGTTTGCATTTGGAAGTGAGCGCTTTGTGCGCAGTGCTGACCTTGATCTATCACCCTTGACTGATGGCTGATGTTGGGGATCAACGCGGTGAGGTGGTAGGGCGATCTAGCCTCTGGTGTCTTCTCTTGTCCTTAGCGTTTTCACCCTCCCGTGAGTCTTGCTCATCTGGGTTGCTCCTCACTGTCAAAGTGTGATCCTAAATCTGGTTGAGAGCGATGGAGAGCACTCTCCATTTTTCCCATTTGGTGTTCATTTTTATGTGTGTATCCGTTACTTTTCTTTCGGGACAAAGCTTTAGGGAAAATAGGAAGAATGTGGGGGTGGGCAAGAAGTGCCGAGTCTGTTCATGACTGATGAGTTTTTCCGGTTTTTTTGTTGTCCCCTCTCCCAGCTCTTCTGTCGGAAACTAGTGTCTTTACCTTTGCTGTTCCTCGGCTCCTCTCTTTGCCCTTGCTACTTCGCCTGCTCTGGGACCACTTACTCAGAGACCTCCCTTTTCCCCCTGCCGGCCCAATTATGGCAGAGAATGACGTGGACAATGAGCTCTTGGACTATGAAGATGATGAGGTGGAGACAGCAGCTGGAGGAGATGGGACCGAAGCTCCTGCCAAGAAAGATGTCAAGGGCTCCTACGTCTCCATCCACAGCTCCGGCTTTCGAGACTTTCTGCTCAAGCCAGAGTTGCTCCGGGCCATCGTTGACTGTGGATTTGAGCACCCATCAGAGGGTATTGTTTTATTGTTGGGCATCAAGACCTCATTTAGCACCCTAAGGATATAAGAAAAATGTGGTCATGCCTCAGGTCATAGGATTTGTATTTAGGACAGGCCAAGCGATGAGAATGTGTCCAAACCATTATTGTTGGCCTCCATCAGACAGCAGACGGCCATTTGTCATGTGCCTGGCTTTTTTTTGTGTGCTTGGCTTGATTCTTTTTGACTATTTGGACTTTCAGAGAGGGCCTGGTTGGACCTTTAGTTCCCCTCTTTTGGACCAGGGCAGCTGGTCTCTGAAAACCTTAATGATTAATCTAAAGATGCTGGCTCCTGGGTCAGGTACCAAGTCCTTCGTTTTGTTCAAGGTTGCAGGGTTACATGACCCAAAAGCACGGCAACCTATGTAGGAGAAAAGGCCTGTGACAGGCATTAAAATTCATGGGTTGTTACAGTATAAGAAATAAGGACAGCCAGAAACGTTGAAGGTGAGCTGTTGGTAGGTGCAGGAGGGTTTTTAGTAGCACCGGGGAGGGCTGGAGCTAGGACATAGGAGGGTTTGATTTGGACATAAATGTGATAAAGGGACAGAGAAGATAGAACTGAAAGGTGACAGGGACCAGGTAAAATGTGGTGTATTGGCTGAGAAGAAAGGGGTTCGACATGTTGTAAAATCTCTTCTCTTTCTTGTAGTCCAGCATGAATGCATCCCTCAGGCCATTCTGGGGATGGACGTCCTGTGCCAGGCCAAGTCGGGCATGGGAAAGACAGCGGTGTTTGTCCTGGCCACGCTGCAGCAGTTGGAGCCAGTTACTGGGCAGGTATATTGGGGGCAGTGAGGGTGATACACTGGGAGGCGGTTTCTGGCTATATGGTGCTTTCTAAGCTGGTCTCATCAGGAGGTTCAGGGGGAATGTTCTTTTTTTTTTTTAAATTTATTTTTACTTTATGTGCATTTTGTTTTTCCTGCATCTGTGTTTATGTGAGCTGTTGGATCCTGGTGTTAAAGACAGTTGTGAGCTGTCATGTGGGTGCTGGGAATTAAACCTGGGTCCTCTGGAAGAGCAGTTAGTGCTCTTAATGGCTGAGCCATCTCTCCAGTTCTGGGGGTGGGAGGTGTTCTATAGGGCATGGGCTTAATGGTTTAAATCACAGAGTTGATATCCCCAACAGCTTGCCAGATGCTTTTGTGACAAGGCTGACTTACTGTGTCTGTCTCCGTTTGCTCCCTCGAAGGTGTCTGTTCTGGTGATGTGTCACACTAGGGAGTTGGCTTTTCAGATCAGCAAGGAATATGAGCGCTTCTCAAAGTATATGCCAAATGTCAAGGTAACGGGGTAACGAACCTGGGACAGGGAAGGTGTGGGGAGGTGGAGGCCTGGGAACTTGTGGGTCAGTGGTAGGCTGCCCTAGACATCAGCAGCTGTAGGAGCCCGTGGTCACTGATGAGATCCTGCAGGCATGAGGGACTAAACATCAGGTAGGCTCTTCTGTAGCTGCCCTTGCCGGTGTGAATCCTTTTGTGTAGTCCTGAGAGTTCATGATTGAGCTTTTCATTTTTAATTGTTACTTACTTAATTGTTTTGGTATTGCAGATTCCATTCCAGACCTTGAGCTACTAAGTCTGTTACTGAGCTACCCTTTGGCCCCTTTGTTTTTATTATGTTTACGTTGTCTCTTACCAAGTCCCTGGTAGGCCTTGAAATCACCTCAGTCTAGAGAGGGCAGGCTTTGACACGGAGTCTTCTGCTCCAGCTTCCTGAGTAGTTGGGACAACCTTTTGCTACCTGGCTAGGCCAGAACATCCTTCTGTTCTCCTGTGCTACTTGGTGGATTGGTTGAGAGTTTGGGAGTACATGTGGCAAGCGGAAACTAGAAACTCTTAAAGCGGCTCTTGTGTGGACTTTAATGGTAGAACACTGAAAGCTTTCTGGGGGCCATAAGAAGTACCCTGTGTCCTCCATGAAGTAATATGGTATGGCTTTATACCAGGAACTTGGCAATATTTTGGAATTTGGAGATGATGTACTTGGGTGTGTGGCCTGCTGTGTGGAAAGTACGTCTAACAAGGCCCTGTGAGTGTGTAGAGATACTGTATATATAGACCTCCCATTCTGGTTAGGGTGGGCGATTAGCAGTCCTTCTGTTGACTTTTTTTTTTTTTTTTTCTATTATAGGTATTATAGTTTTGCTGGGTTGAGACAGGGTGTCAACCACATGGATGGGTGGTTGCCATTGTCCTGCCTCTGCTGCTTGAGTGCAAGGTTAGGGGTGTATGTCACCCCTGATTGTGTTTTAAAGGAACTAGTAATTTTGAGGCAGAACCCTAAACTGAAAATAATTTTTTTTCCCCTGAGACAAGGCTTCTCTGTGTAAAAAAGCCCTGGCTGTCCTGGACTCACTTTGTAGACCCAGGCTACCCTCGGACTCACAGAGATCCATCCGCCTCTGGCTCCCGAGTGCTGGGGTTAAAGGCATGTGCCACCATGCCCAGTGTGGGTGCTGGGATTTGAACCCGACCTTTGGAAGAGCAGCCAGTGCTTTTAACCGCTGAGCCATATCTCCAGCCCTGAAAATAATTTCTTAAAAATCAAAGTGGAGGCCAGAGAAATGACTCAGGTTACAGTATTTGCTGCGCACACTTGATGGCTTGAGTTTGATCCTTAGAACCACGTAAAGGTGGAAGGAGAGAGCCGGACCCAGAGTGGCCCTAACCCTCATGTGCCCTCTCACCTCGTGTACTTCCCCACACATCCTATATACACTGTGATAGTTTCTTAAAAATTCTTATTATTTATTTCCTTTTGTTTTTCCGGACAGTTTCTCTGTGTAGCCCTAGCTGTCCTTTAACTTACTTTGTAGACTAGTCTGTGTCCAACTCATGAGATCTGCTTGCCTCTGCCTTCATGGAATTAAAGGTTTATGCCACCATTGCCACAAACATGTCCATCCCAACATGATAGATTTTAAAAGGGGAATTTTGTTTTTTTTTTTTCGAGACAGGGTTTCTCTGAATATCTCTGGCTGTCCTGGACTCGCTTTGTAGACCAGGCTGGCCTCGAACTCACAAAGATCTGCCTGCCTCTGCCTCCCAAGTGCTGGGATTAAAGGCGTAAAAGGGGAATTTTGGAAGAAGAAAAAAAGAAGTGGCAGTGTGTGTGCAAAATGCTAAAGTAATCCAGAAGGTCTTGTGATCTCTTAAGTTTCCATGGTTCTGCATAACCAAGTATTAGACACTTTTTTATTTAAATTTTTTTTTTTTTTTTTTTTTTGGAGACAGCGTTTCTCTGTGTATCTCTGGCTGTCCTGGACTTACTTTGTAGACCAGGTTGACCTCCAACTCACAGTGATCCTCCTGCCTCTGCCTCCCGAGTGCTGGGTAGACACTTTTCTTAACCTGCCTATGTACAGGCTTACTGGCCTCTTTGTGGAACAGCTAACTTGTTCCTATTATTTCCTCCTAGGATTTGGAAAATAGTTTATGGTCTGGAGGCATTGTGTATGTCTGTGCTTCTGTTGAATGTGTATCTGTGCCTCTGGTAGTGTGTAGTTGTCACACATTGCCAAAAAATTGACAGTCCTTTGGCCGAGCCGTCCTTTCTGGTTGAATCTGATGGCTGGAAACTGAAGCTACTGCCTCAGTGGCTCGTTCCTATAATCCCAGGATTTAGGAGGTGGGGGGGGGGTTGCTGGAGTTGAAGGCTGGTCTGGGCTGATGAGCAAACCCTGTCTCAAAACAAAGAGGGGAAGAGTTTGCAAACCATTTACTAGGGAGTTGCTTTCCTCTGCAGGTTCGTCACCCTTGTGCTACGCAGAATGCTCTCAGGTTGGGATCAGATGTGAGGCTGGGGTGGTATGTGAGCCTGTAGATCTCTAGTTAGGCTGTGCGCCCTATATGCCCTCCCCCAGTTGCTTACCTATATAGTCATAAAACCAGAATTATCTGTACTTTTCCTTGGCTCTGCAACAGTGACCTCTAGGGACCTGTCTAGTCACTCCCTTAGTTAGGTTTAACTTGCTCTTTAAGGCTCAGTAGTTACTACAGACAAAATTTAAATTTGAAAGCGTAATTGATACAAGGTAAAACATTTTGGGCAGGAATGCTCCTGTTTGCCACAAACCTTGTTGATTGACCATTTGTGATTTTTGGATTGAGAAAGGGAGAGGTTACCATAGAATAACTTCCTGATTGTGTCTTTCCCCTTGAAACTGGACAAGTCCGAGTGTTGTTTGACTTCATGCCAAAGCTCAGGCCCCAGTGCTCACCTCGAGGTTCACATGAGGCACGGCAGGAGGCAGAGGGAGGGTCCAGGCCAGCCAGAGCTGCGTGGACTGCTAATGCCAGTTCAGTTAGGGAAGCTTGGTTGTGGTTTTGTTCTTACCTGGTGGCTTCTTGCTGCCTTCATTCTTTTTTTTTTAAAGATTTTTGTTTATTTATTTTATGTATATGAGTGTTCTATCTGCATGTACACCTACAGCCAGAAGGGTACATCAGATCACATTGTGGATGGTTGTGAACCACCGTGTGGTTGCTGGGAATTGAACTCAGGACCTCTGGAAGAGCAGCCAGTGCTCTTAACTTTGCTGAGCCATCTCTCCAGCCCGCCTTCATTCTTCTGAGGAAGTGATCCTGCCTCAAAGTTTGGGTGTAGGCAGAGGGCACAGGCTGAATGCACAACCCACCCCCATCAGCCCTGTAGTTCTGAGCAGGCCACATTGTTTTTTTTTTTTTTTTAAGTTTTTATTTATTTATTTAAAGATTTTATTTATTATGTATACAGTGTTCTCTCTGCATGTATACCTGCAGGCCGGAAGAAGGCACTAGATTTTATTCTGGATGGTTGTAAGCCACCATGTGGTTGCTGGGAATTGAACTCAGGACCTCTGGAAGAGCAGTCAGTGCTCTTAACCTCTGAGCCACCTCTCCAGCCCCCACATTGTTTCTTAACTGGATGTTTGGAGGCACATGAGTTGTTGCAGGTCTGAAAGCTAAGGGTTGGTTTACAGTTAGCTAAAAGACACTGGTGTTGGGCAGGGTGGCCCATGCCTCTAGTCTGCCCTTGGGCAACAGACAGACTGATGATCTACAAAGTGATTCTAGGCCAGTCAGTGCTACACAGTGAGCCCTTGTCTCAAGAAGGGGCTGGGTAGGGAATGGGAACTCTGGGAGACTGGAACATTTTCCTTTCTTGTGAGACTCTGCGTTGGCTGGCAGGTGGCAGTGTTCTTTGGTGGTCTGTCCATCAAGAAGGATGAAGAGGTGCTGAAGAAGAATTGCCCGCACATTGTCGTGGGGACCCCTGGCCGGATTCTAGCCCTGGCTCGGAATAAGAGCCTGAACCTCAAACACATTAAACACTTTATCTTGGACGAATGTGACAAGATGCTTGAACAGCTCGGTGAGTGGCCGTGCCTGGGCTCGGGTGGTTTGGGGAGCTGCCTGCCCCTTGGAGCCAAATGATGTTGTTTGACACAGGAGCACTTGTGTGCAAGGACGACTCTTGATCTATCACCCATGACTGATGGCTCTGGATTTCCTTTTCTTCCCTGGTACTGGGCATTGAACCCAGGACCTCATGTATGCTGCTGTGCTGTGCACTGCTGCCATGCCTTCAGCCCACTGCTCTTTGTGTAGCAGAGTGGAGCCTGGTGATGTCCCTTAGGGACAGCGCTGTACTGAGTGTTAAGCTAGCAGGGCGGCCTGCCCTTGCATAGCACAAGAGGTCAGAATGCACAGATGACCAGGTTTCTAGGGGGAAATTCTGAGAATCGTCTGCTGAGTGCTCTCAGGAGGTCATGTGTTCTGGGGTGTGGTGTGCCAAGTGGGGGTAAAAGAAAGTTTTCATTAAGACTTCAGTGGGTACTGCTTGAGGATGGTTGCTTGGTTGGCCGCTTTTGCAAAGAAGCTGGGTTTGATCCTAACACCCATGTGGCAGTGTATGATGTTCTGTAATTTCAGGGGATCTCATCCCTCTTGGCCTCCATGGGTACCATATGAAACTGGAGCACAGACAAAACATACATACACATTAAAAAGAGAAAAATAAAAGCTTTTATGGGGGTAAGAACTGGAGAGATGGCTCAGTGGTTAAGAGAAGTGGCTGCCCTTCCAGAGGACCTGGGTTCAAATCCCAGCACCTACATGGCAGCATATAACCAACTATATGTAGCATTCTCTGACTCCTTTGAGCACGAGGTACATACGTTCATGTATATGCGAGCAAAACCACATATATACTATAAACTAAAGAATAATGTAGCACCAGATGGTGGCAGCACATACCTTTAATCCCATCACTTCTGGAGTCTAAGGCAGGTGGATCTTTGAGTTGGAGGCCCTCCTGGTCTATCCAGGGCTATACAGAGAAACTCGAAAAACCATAGAAGGGGGGACACTTAACATTTCTTTAATTGCAGGTAGGTACTTAATGAGTTATGGGCCAGCCAAGGGCCACATAGTGAGACTGTCTTAAAAAACAAAAACAGAAAAAGAGTTTGACTTCATTGAGTTGGGAGAGTAGAAAGAGTGTAGCTCCAGAGAGAAGTGTTTCCAAATGGCTTTTGGCTGTCCCGAGGACTAATGGTGGGTATTAGATAGTCATATTTGCCTGCTGAGCAGGGATGTGTGAGACTAGAGGTGAAGGTGGAAGTACAACGTGGGCTGGCGAGGGAGTAAGTGCTTTGTGGATTGACTTAGAACAGGGCAAGGGCTTCAGAGATGTTGTTTACTTCCTTGGAGACGAGACACGGATGTGTGCATCTTCTAGCTCTGGCTAGCCTAGAACTTGTGTGGACCAGGCTGGGCTTGAAACCAGAGATCTGCCTATCTCTATCTCCTGAGTACTGGGTAAAGATGGGCACCACCATACCTGGCAAAATAATGTTTAAGATTTAAGTTTGATTATTCTTAAAAGTGTGTGTGTATGTGCCTGTGCGTGTAGAGGACCGAGGCACTGGATTCCCCTGGAGCTCAGTTAGGGGCTGGGAACCTAATCTGGGCTCAACTGCTGGGCCTCTCTCTAGCCTCGTACTCCATGTTTAAAGGCTGCTGCTCTCTATTCCTTGAGCCTCTGGTGAGCTTTGTCCCCATTTTGTAAATTTGGACTTTAGGTTCAGTCATTGTTCTTGGCTGAAACACAGGAGTGGAACCTGACCCCAACACTTCTTTGGAATGTATTGCATTCTCCATGTTGTTACTAGTATACATGGCTCCTGATCCTCCTGCCACTACCTAAGTGCTGGGATAAAGTCATGTACCACAAAACGTAGCCTGTTTCTGGAGGTAATGGGGAGGAGGTCATATTTCTGGAGTGACACCGTTCGAATTTTCATTGGCCGTGACCTCACTATGCCTAAGTCACAGACTCATTTCTTCTGTGAATTCTTTTCCTGCAGACATGCGTCGGGATGTCCAGGAAATTTTTCGCATGACCCCTCATGAGAAGCAGGTCATGATGTTCAGTGCTACTTTGAGCAAAGAGATCCGCCCAGTCTGCCGCAAGTTCATGCAAGATGTAAATACCCTTCTACCTTCTCTCCCTCCACTCCCCGCCCGCTGCCTCCTCCCCCTCCTCGCCCTCTTCCTCCAGACTCCCATGTCCTCCAAGCACCAAGAAGGGAGCTTGTGCCCAACCGGGAGCGACAACTCCTTGAAGAAAACACAGAGGCAGAGACAGTTAGTGATAGGGACTGCGAGTGCCAGGGAAACTCCGGAAGACTTGGTCGGGTTAACGTGAGAGCGGGTAGTAGTTGACATTTTTTAATCACAACATTTTTGAACCTCTTCTCCCTCTTGGGGGTAGGGCAAGATTTTGTGCCCTATCACCCTCCCATCATCTCCTACATACCCCCTTCAGCCACGCACTCTCCAGGTGGCATGGAGCATTCAGCTGGAGCCTCTGCTTACCGAAACTCAAACATCTCAGTGGCAGGAGAGCAAGAGAGGGACAGTCAGGTGACAGGGCCTGTCCAGAAGAAGATCAACAAGCAGCACCATGATTCTGCCCCTCCCAACCTCCAGGGGCGGGGGCCTTTGGCACCTCAGCCCCCAGTCCCCTGCTCCTTCCTGCCCATACCTCCTTGCGCCCATCGAAGCCTTGGTTGATGTGAGCTGGCAGCGGAGAAGCACTGAGGCACGACGGGAGAATGCAGACCTACGAGCGGTGGATGGCAGCAGCGGAGGCCACGGGGAGCCTGACCCGGATGCTGAGGACCAAACCAGCCTCTTTTTCTGTTCCTGGTTTTTTCCTGAACCTAATGTGCTGTACCCCATTTTCCCCATACTTGTTGGGGGAGGGGTGTCCCGCCTGGGGTGGTGAATTTTTTTTTTCATCGTTTTTTTAAAAAATGAGGTTATGGGAAAAGTCAAATGGGAAGCTGCACTGATAAGTGATCCAAGTGGGTGTCAGTGCTTGAGACTGAGCAGTGGGTCCTTCCCACTCTTCTCTGTCCCTGAGAAGATGACTTGCTTTTGGGCTGGGCTTGGGGCAGAATTAGGAGGCTGTGGGACTTGCCTGGGGAGTCTGCTTCCGGCAGCTGTCTAACTGCTCTTTCCTTCCCTTCAAGGGTTAGGGTGGGCATGTTTATTTTTATTTTTTACAAAATGTAAGGCGAATTCCTTTCTATTCTCTTTTTCACTTTTGATGTCAAAGACCATTATATTAGAATTTAAGAGAAAACCAACGGGGCTGCCAAGCTGTAACTCTCATAGCTGCTGGGAGGGGGGAGAGAAAAAAAAGAGAGAAGCCATTCCCTTTAGTTAAGAGTTCAAGAAAGCAGACAGGCTCAGTGATCGAGGTCTGGGGGCATCTGCAGGGAGTGGACACTCCAGAGAAAATGAAACCCCAGAGGGTTGAGACAAGCTGATTAGATGTTGCCTGGTACCAGAAGAGAGAGCTGGGAACAAGCAGTTGGGTTGATTGTTAGTGCTTATGGTAGGCCACCTTTGAGAAAGGTGGCCTGGACTAGCCTTGGGGGTTGAGGGAGAGCGTGTGCTTTTGTTGTCTAGGACTCTCACCCCAGACGGAAATGGTTTTGACTGAATCAGAGGCCAGTCTCTTCTGATGCTGATCTAGTGGTTCAGAGCAGGATGTCTCACTGTGAAGCAATGTTTGCTCCTCTCTAGTGGCATTTTAAAGAATCTGTCTCAACCACCTGAGAGCTGCGATCACAGTGTGCCCTTGATGCCCGGCTTTTAAATGGCTTTTTGATTGTGTCCATTGTAACCTGGTCTTGAGGACATTGCTAACATGTATTGAGAGGACAGCTGAGTGGGACAGTCGTCCCTGTCTTGTTGGCGTTACCCAGGCCCCATCACCACTGCCTCTCTTGGGTGTTCTGGCTGAGCTCTCCCTTTGAGCACCATCTCCGTTATCTTCCCTCCCACCTCCATCTGGCACCTTGCACCTGAGGCTTCACTGCTCTGTGCAGGGTTCCTTTCTCTGACCATTCTCAGTTGGGCTTAGATGCTGCAGATCAAACTGGAAAGGGACTCAGTACAGAGTGCTCTGGTGGGGAGGGGTTTCCAGTCTTCTCTCTCCTCCCCATCCTTCCATGGGGTGTATTGGAGATCAGCGTCCTCCACCCCCCCAGGTTTAACCCCCCCACTCTGCCCTCCTCCTGCCCCCATCCCTCCTCCCCCTCAGCCTATGGAGATCTTCGTGGATGACGAGACCAAGTTGACGCTGCACGGGTTGCAGCAATACTACGTGAAACTGAAGGACAACGAGAAGAACCGGAAGCTCTTTGACCTTCTTGATGTCCTCGAGTTCAACCAGGTCAGTATTGAGGGTCTTTGTGGGCATGAGCGCTGTGCGTGTCCAGCAGCAGCAGAGCCTATGTGGAAGTAGGCTGTGGTTGAAGGAGCAGAGTGGGTGAAGAGGTGAGAGCGGTGGGGCAGGTCTGGGAAGACTGAGCAGCTGTGAGAGCTGAGGTAGAGCTCTCCACTTTGTCAGTAAGTGGAGAACGCCTTAAGGCGCGGTACTGAGGAGGGCTCTGCAGGCACCTGTGGGCCTGCCCTGAGGTGACTGGAGAGGCATGTGGGGCTCTTGGTGTTTGAACAAGACCATCTGGTTTTCTAGACTAGTTGCCATTCTTCACATGTTCAAGAGGTGGCCTCACTCTATGTGTGTCAGTTTGAGGTCTCATGTCTGAAGCTCAGAGACCAGGCCAGAAATCATGGCCTAGACACCAGAGTCAGAGTCAGGAGCAGAAAAGAGCGTTTGGAAGGGGCCTTTTAGTTGGAGTAAAGGACTGAGGAACTCCTTTCAGGTCTGGGTGGTGGTGGTGCACGCCTTTAATCCCAGCACTCAGGAGGCAGAGGCAGGTGGGTCTCTAGTTCATGGCCAGCCTGGTCTACAGAGTGAGTTCCAGGACAGCCAGGGGTGCATGAGAAATCCTGTTTTGAAAAACCAAAAAGTTCTGCCAGATGTGTTGGTCCACATCTTTAATCCTAAGCACTGGGCAGAGACAGGTGCATCTCTGTGATTCAAGTTTGGGACCAGCCTGGACTATATAATATGTTTCACGACAACTAGGGCTACATGTAGAAACCCTGTCTGAAAGCAAACTTTGTGCTCTTCCAGAGAATCCATTCAGTTCCTATCACCTGTGCCTGTAACTGGTCCAGGAGATGCAACACTAAGGGTACCTACATACATGTGGCATACATTCACATAAGCGCACACACACACACACACACATACTTTTAAAATACTTCCAAAGTGAGATTCCTGGGGCTGGAGAAGTGACTCGGAGGTTGAAAGTACTTTTCTTCTAGAGGCCCCACATGTCACTTCCTGTGTACATATGTAACTGTAGCTGGGGGAAGGGTTGTCCTCTGCGGCCTCCACAGGCACAGGTGTGTGTAATAAGGCGGCCTTTGTTATTTTTGTACTTAATTATACACTCTTTTTTTTTTTTTGTTTTTGTTTTTTCGAGACAGGGTTTCTCTGTGTATCCTTGGCTGTCCTGGACTCACTTTGTAGACCAGGCTGGCCTCGAACTCACAGTGATCCGCCTGCCTCTGCCTCCCAAGTGCTGGGATTAAAGGCGTGCGCCACCACCGCCCGGCTTACACTCTTATTTTAGTATACTTAATTCTGCTACCTCCCTTCCACCCCTTGTTCCTTCCAACTCCCCAACACTAGGTGGGAGAGACAGGTGAAAGGGGGCTTAGTTCTCTTTAAGCTACTTCCTGCTGAGTAGGGTCCTTAGGTTCTTTGTGGGCATAACCAGTCTCAGTAGAAGTCCAGCAAACCAGGAGACAGCAGCAGGAAGAACAGCAGCAGTTTCGGAGAGCACCAGCAGCCAGGAGAGCAGCAACGCAACCTCCTCTTTGTAGAGCCCCATTTTCTCCTGGGGGCTCTGGCTTTTTATTCCTCTCTCCCAAGTCCTCAGCGTTAAACTTGCTCAGCTGGCTAAGCCCCGCCCCTGCCAGCTCACAAGACAGTTAATACTTTACACCTGTGTCCTAAGCAGCCTCACACCTTGGATTAAACAAAAACATTCTCATAATTGGTTATTGTAAGAAACTCATACTACAGGTGTGCGTGCAGGCAAAACATCCACACACCTGAGCCAACGGTGATTGTGGAAAACTTGCACACACCTCACACCCACGCCCCTCAGGTGGTGATCTTTGTGAAGTCCGTGCAACGCTGCATCGCCCTGGCCCAGCTTCTGGTGGAGCAGAACTTCCCAGCCATTGCTATCCACCGAGGAATGCCCCAGGAGGAGAGGTGAGGTGGAGACAAGGGTTTGTTTGTGTCCTGGGGAGGAAAAGGTGTGGAGAGAAGGGAATCTCAACCCTCTCATTGCTTTCATAAAGGCTCTCTCGGTATCAGCAGTTCAAGGATTTCCAGCGGCGGATTCTTGTGGCTACCAACCTGTTTGGCAGAGGCATGGACATTGAGCGTGTGAACATTGCCTTCAACTATGACATGCCAGAAGACTCGGACACCTACCTGCACCGGGTAAGCTGCCCACCTCACTTCATCTGTGTGTGTGTGTGTGTGTGTGTGTGTGTGTGTGTGTTTGTTTGCTGAGCACCTTCGTCTCCACGCGTCTTTTGTGGCTTAACAATCTTCCCCTTGTCTCCTTTCAGGTGGCTAGAGCAGGCCGATTTGGCACCAAGGGCTTGGCCATCACGTTTGTGTCAGATGAGAATGATGCCAAAATCCTCAACGATGTGCAGGACCGCTTTGAAGTCAACATCAGTGAGCTGCCTGATGAGATCGACATCTCCTCCTACAGTGAGTGCCTCCCTCACGGGCTGACTCCCTTCCCCTTTGTTTTTATCCTTTAACGGTGTGTGTGCGTGTGCATGTTTCTTAACACAACAGAGATTAGAGGACGACTTGTGGCTCCCAGTTCTCTCTGCCCTGTGGATTTCTTGTAAACTCAGGTCATGATGCTTTGACCCATCTTACTGAACCCCACTTTTCATGTTAGTCCTCATGCCAAGCCTTCTCTGGGGGCCACTGATGTTGAGTGGCCACTTGACTGCCCTCCTGGAGTTCTCACACTGTTGGGTTGGGCCTTTGGGGTTCATCAAGGTTCCTTTTTTCTCTATGACAAACACACAGAGCTGTGTGTGTGTGTGTGTGTGTGTGTGTGTGTGAGAGAGAGTTCCCTTTTTGTGTCTTATTGTAACTGCTGGTGTTTTTTCTTCAGTTGAACAGACACGGTAGAAGAATCGCCCACTGTGGACTGTGGCAGTCTGTCTCATAGACGAGGACACCAGGGATCAGGGTGGAGTCCCTGCCAGCCCTCATCCAGTCCTTTCCATGCTTCCGAGCTCTGTGTCACCACCACTCCTAAACCTATTTGTGATTTATCAAAGTTGTTTGTTTTTGTTTTTTAACAAAACTAAGAATGAATCCGTTGTGTCTATGGTGTCTGTAAGTGCTCCGTTCAGGGCTTGATCTGAGAGTCCGTCGCTCTGAGGGCTGTGGGTCAGGGTCAAAATGAAGACGAGCACAAACCCAAGAGGCTGTGGCTCCCCAGCTGCCTTCTCTTCCTGGTTTCATTCACATTCTGAAGTGACTGGAGGTGAGGACGGGACCGTGTGCCTGGAGTCCAGAAATAAAGAGAGCTAGGCCCATGTCCTAGTAGCTCAACTTCAGCTGGGTTTCTTGTACCAGGGCCTGTGGTATGCCCGGCACGCCCAGCACCTCCCCCTGAGAGGTTTTAGCTGTGTAGAGAGGCTGCGGTCCCTGGGTCAGGGAAGATTAAAGGGCAGCAGCATCACCTAGAGCAGGGACCAGAAAGAAGCCTTTGAAAGCTGTGCTGTGGAGATCGGGCATGTCTTCTCTTTCTCCTTTGTGATCTGAAGTCCAGAAGGTCATACATGAAGCCCGGGTAAGTTCTTACCACAGACATGGATCTGTTGTCTGTAGAGTAGGTCTGTTTCATGTTTGGGGTTCTTGGCAACATTGCTGGGATCCCTGGAGGGGCAGAAGCAGGAGGTGTTAGGTGAAAGCGACAGTCTAAGTGGTTTCACAGGTCAGAGCTTGCACCATGGTAACTGCCTGAGCTGCTGCAGCCCCTGGAACTGGCTCTGCAGACCTTGATTTCACTTTGGGACCAGGCCTTGCCAAGCAACGGTTGTACATGGGCCCCTGCCTGTTCTGGCCCTTACAGAGGCTGCAACTTGTGTTGATGCTTTGAGAGTTGCTTTAGAATGCTGATGTGCATGCAGCCTTCTCACTCGGCACTAATAGGTGTTGTGAGGGGAAATTCACACTCGGGTCCACCTAACTGGAAGGCTCACTCTGACCTGCCTCAAATACTGACTTCTGCTTCCTGACATAGTTGCTCCCAGAATGACCATTTTCCCATGCTGCATTGTCTAGGGGTTTCCTTCTCTAGTGGGCCTGGGGACCTATGTATCCTCTTAGTCTTGGCAAGACAATCGTGTGAGTGTTGTTCTGAGCTGCTGAGTCCTCCTTACCTATACAAAAGTCCTGTCCACACTGAGCCTCTGCAAAAGCTGTTTTTCTTGTGACTGGAAGCCCTGAGGGTGGGTGTGGCTCAGAAGGGGAGATGGTGTTACTCTTGGTCACCTGGGGAAATGGAAGTCTTCAGAAAAGCATGCCCCAGAATGTAGGACTGCTGGGGAGGAGCAGTTGCTGACCAGCTCCATACTTTTATTTTTGGTAATCCTCCCTGCACCTCTCTACTCTCTGGGTTGGCTAGGAGGAGGTTGGTCTCTGTACAGAAGAGCAGTTGAAGACAGGCTTTCCTGCGGTCAGGGTCTCCCACGTGAGGCTGAAGTGCCTCAGCTCTATTAGGTTCTTTGTTTTTATTTTCCGATTATTGTATGCCTGTGTTTTGATAGCATGCATCTAAATGTATTTCCCATAGAGGCCAGTATAAGCCACTGGATCTTTTGGAACTGGAGTTACAGATGGTTGTGAGCTTCTTGCTAGCCATCAAACCTGGGTCCTCTGCTGCCTGAGATCCCCATTTCTGAGGAGATCTGGGCTCCTCCAGAGAAAGACTAGACAACCCTTGCTAGGTTAACTCAGTTATCATTAGAGTACCTTTCTGCCCAGTCACGTGTGTGCTGGATGGTTTTATCTCAATTTGACAAAAGCTGAAGTCATCTGAGAGGAGGGAACATCAATTAAAACACCTCAAGCCAGGTGTGGTAGTGCACACCTTTAATCCCAGCACTCGGGAGGCAGAGGCAAGTGGATCTCTGAGTTCAAGGCTTGCCTGGTCTACAAAGTTCCAGGATAGCCAGGGCTACACAGAGAAACCCTGTCTCGAACCCCCCGCCCACCCACCCCAAAAAAGCCTCCCTAAGATTGGGCTGTGGGTGAGCCTGTAGGGCACTTTTTAAACTAGTGATCAATAGGGGAGGTCAAGCCCATTGTGGGTGGTGCCATCCCTGGGCTGGTGGTCCTGGGATCTATAAGAAAGGAGGCTGATTGCAAGACGTAGTGGCACACACCTTTAATCCCAGAACTTGGTAGGCAGAGGCAGGCAGATCTCTTGAGTTCAAAGCCAGCCTGGCTATGGAGTGGATTCCAGGACTGCTAGAGATGGCACACAGAGAAACCCAGTCCTGTCTGGAAAAACCGTAGGGAGAAGAGGGAGCAGGATGAGCAAGCCAGTAACAGCACTCTTCTGAGGTCTCTGCATCAGCTTTTGCCTCCAGGCTCCTGCCCTGTTTGATTTTCCTTCTTGACTTCCTTCTATGATGGACAAGTGTTGTGGAAGTGTAAACTGACTAAACTTTTTCCTCCCCGAGTTTCTTTGGTCATAGTGTTTCACCACAGCAATAGTAACTCTAAGAGATGTCACTGAGTTTAGTTATCACCCAGTAGCGTCTCCGTAAAGACCCTAATGAGTGAGTGGAAGATGCCTAGCAGGAAACCCTGAAACGGGTGCAACCCTTAACCCTTCCAAAATAACAATACAGGTCCTGTCCTCTTCCAACCACCTCTAGAAATGTTCTTGCAGGTGGTGGCTGCAATAGGAGTTAGCTTCCCCCAGCTCAAAAAGAACCAGATGGTGGAGCTGGAGAGGTGGCTCAATGCTTAAGAGCCCTGGCTGCTCTCGCACAGGACCTGAGTTAGGTTCCCAGCACCCACATGTTGGCTCACAGCCATCTGTAATTCTGGGTCCAGGGCATCTGTCGCCTTCTTCTGGCCTCCATGAGCATTGCACACAGACAAAATATTCATAAAGTAAAATTAAAAGTCTCAAAAAAAAAAAAAGATCCAGATAGTGTCTTCTGTGGGTAATGTTGCTGACAGCATATAACCAGTTACAAATATAAGTTTACTTTCTGTGGTGTTTCTGTGGTGGCTAATCCCGTCAGTGTTGTACACCTGGGAAGAGGGACCCTCCTCTGAGGAATTGCCTCCATCAGATTGGCCTGTGGGTATGTGAAACAGGTTAGAATTAGTAAAGATTCTTAAAGGGCAGGAAGATCAACCTGGCACCTGTGGGCACTTGGCATGGCAGTGACTAAAAACTGGGTTTATGGCTAGCAACTGTTTTCAGCTGCTAATAACCTTATGAGATGGGTGGAGTCCAGACTGGACTGAGGTCTGCGAAGGGTGCCCGGTGGAGGCGTGGCAAAAGTTGCAGGAATTGCAAGTTTGCTAGAGTCTAGGGGACATTTCAGACGACCACGAAATGACCCCCTATATAAACTTAGGGGGTTCATATGACTCTTGCCCCATGAAGGAGAAGAGGAACAAACACACTGGAGATTAAGCAGTGTAGGCCTTATGCCCTGAGGCCACGAGAAAATAACCCAAGCAAACAAAAGAACTCTAAGCTACAGAGAATGACAGCAGTTGGCAGAAGAAAAACTGCATAAGGTACGCTAATGAATGAGCGAAGCCTGAAGTGAGCTCAGGTGGAGGAGTTTTGGGGAAACAGGAAATGGAGGCTTATGAGAAATGCCTCATGTCTGGGAAAATGAAAGTAACTTGTGGGAGATATCTAAGATGGCGGGGGGTGGGGGGTGGTGGAAGATGCTGGGGAGGTGTTGAAGCTTGATCGTGGGTATAGCTGATTGGGCAAGCAAGACTTTGGTACTCATGACCAGTGCATGATTATCATGTTACAAGGCTTATGTTATGTAATAGGATAACCTTTAATGTGATTGGCCCACGTAGCCTCATGTGGAAACACCTATTTGTAGGGGTTGATAGATTAATATAAGTTAGATTTAGTGAATATCTAGATTTCTGATACAGTCTCTTAATTCGGGGCATGAAGATCAACTTGGCTGTGAGCAATTAGCTCATCAGCTTATGGATGAAGTCACGTGAAACGAGGGGAGTCTCTTTGGACTGAAAAACAAGGTTGAAGCCAGGTGAGACAAGGAAAGACTTTATGACCTGGCATTGTTTTCAGCTGCTAAGTGGGCAGAGCCCAAATTAAGCTGAAGCAGGTGGAACAAGGAGAGATCCTATTTAAGGACAAGTGGATGAGCCGGGGAGAGGGTGTGCTAAGGTCCCCAATAATAGAGAACTCCGAGAGTACTGCTGGAGAAAGTGCTGGTAGACCAATGGCCAGATCTCCCTGAGGCAGAAGGAAGCTGGTGAGCAGAGAAAGCCTCAGCAAGACAGCAAAAGGCCAAAGACTAAACCCTGTGGCTCAGCTCTTGCCTAGAGGGGTTTGACTTGTTTGAACAGCGGCCTGAACGGAACTGTGGCCAGCTTTAAAGACTGAGGCAGAGCAGCAGAGTTGCTGATACAAAGGAAATAAGTTGGCCTACAGAAGGCTGAGGTCTCCCAGAGAGAAGAAAGCCTTAAGCCTTATTTAAGGTGAAACCGCCATAGCCAATTTACCCTGAGGGAATCTACGTCTGATATATTCCAGAAGACTGCAAAGTGCATTAAAGAGTCTACCACAGAGACTGTGTTCCTGACAATTGAGGACCTGCCCCAGAGACTATATCCTTAGAAAAATAGTTATGATAGTTATCAATAGGTTTAGTGGTTAGGTTTTAGGGGTTGTAGGCATTCATAGGGGTTGTAGAATTTATAGGAATAGTAGTAAGTAAGTGTATTTGTTATAAGTAAGAGATATATTTGTTACTAAATAAGTGTTTAATAATTAAAAAGTACAATATCACCTATTTGGTTCTGTATATAAGCTAGGGGACGAAATAGGAAAATAATAATACTTAGACATCACTCCTGTTGTGTCTGTCTTCGGAGTGAAGGCTGGAGAGTCAGGAGGGCAGCGCACTCACCTTTTCCCTGGGACCCCCCCTTATGTGGTGATCGCCCTGTACGGGGCGGGGGGGGGCATGGCAGAGGAGATCATAGAAAGTTGAGTCAGGTGGATGGATGCCAGGTAGTTGTTACTAAAGACTCTAAATCCTAGGCATGGACAGATCAGACTGTGGAACTGATTGCACAAACCTGCAAAGCTTAGCCTGGAGGGAGCTGAATCAAGCTGAAGATAATTCTGCCATAACTGCCAGAGCTGTACTCTTAACCGAGATGCCCGAATGGACCTTCATGAGAGAATTTTAATATCCTGTCAAGAAAAGTAAAGTGCGGTTGATTAAATGTTCTTAGATATTAAGTGTTTAAAGGTTTTAGGCTTTAGATACTAGGTATTAGGTTATAGGACATAGGTATTTTATAGATATTTGTTAAGTGACATGTCCTTGGGAACTCCAAGGACCAGGACCTCTTTGATCTTAGGGCTTGGGGCAGGACATGCCCTCTGAGGGGCCCACCCTCCGGAGATCACCCATCATTTCCCAGCTCTCTGCGAAAAGCATCTGAATGGCACTGCCTGGAGGCATGACTTGGAAGTGCCTGAAAGCTTCTGCCAAACAGATGAATATATATATATATATATATATATTTTTTTTGTTTTTTTCAAGACAAGGTTTCTCTGTGTAGCCCTGGCTGTCCTGGACTCACTTTGTAGACCAGGCTGGCCTCAAACTCACAAAGATCCACCTGCCTCTGCCTCCCAAGTGCTGGGATTAAAGGCGTGTGCCACCATCGCCCGGCAAGGTGAAGATATTTAAGGCAGGATTCACATGGACAGAGGACTCTCTCCTGTTCCTGACTCACTCAGCAGCATTTTCCTCATTTGGCAGAGAAACTCACTTTAATCTCATCAGAAAGCTTTACCCTCTGATGCTGACCTGTTCGGTCTGGAGAGGAGACAGATTCTCCCTGAGATTCCGGAGTGCAGAGCTCTGGGACTTTGCAGGCCATAAGTATCTGAATAGGTGAGCCGCCTGGGAAACTTTCATATGTTAATTGGTTTTAAGACCCCCGTGATGGCAACTAAGAATTGTATGAAGACCAGCCATTGTATAGACCCATGCTCAGAGGAAAATATCCTTTTTGAGAAACCTTAGGTTAATGTTAAATGTTTGTATTGAGTTTTAGGTGCTAGGTTTCAGAATGGGTTTAGGATTTAGGAATTTGATAGGCAATTGTTAGGTAATTGTTAAGCATTAATAAATATATGTGTGATAAATACAAATTTACTGTTACAAAGAACAAATGGTTCATGGTACATTGGCAAAGCCATTATCCATATAGGCCTGGCTAAGAGGGTGGCAAAGCTTCCCTTGGGAGTCCAGATATGAATGGTTATGAACTATTCGTCAATATGGGCAAAGATTGCCAACTGTGGCTTCCTGCTCCTGGCTGTCCATAGCCTTAGATTGGCCACCTATAGAGACCTCTCACCCAGACTAACTAATCCCTTCCCCAATGTACCTTATACACATGTGGAGGTTCCAGGCTGAGGAGGTATCAGTAGCATCGGAGAAATCCACATATCCCTGCTTCATTGTGTGTGTGTGTGTGTGTCCTTTCTTCAGTCTCTCACTCCACTATCCAGGGTCTCAAGATCCAAGCCTCATGTGTGCTGCACAGATTGATGTCGGGTGGCCAAGTGCTGTCCTTAGGTAAACCTGGGGTGCACAAACCAAATCTTCCTGAGGAAGCCGTGAACATGTCTTATGGCTCTGCTTCAGTTTCTGCCTCCAGCTTTGAGATGGGCTAAGGCCTGTCAATAATCCAAATAAGCCATTTTCTCTTCAAGATGTGTTTGTTGCAACAAAAGAGAGCAAACTAGAATAGTGTCTAATGGTTGACTTGGCTTAGGGTTTCTATTGCTATGACAAAACACCATGGCCAAAAAGCAAGTTTGGGAGGAAAGGTGTATTTGGCTTCTACCTCCACATTGCTGTTCATCATGTAAGGAAACCAGGGCAAGAATTCTAAGAGGGCAGGAACCTGGAGGCAGGAGCTGATAGAGAGGCCATGGAGGGGTGCTGCTTACTGGGTTGATCCCTATGGCTAGCTCAGCCTGCTTTCTTGTAGAACTCAGGACTACCAGCCCAGGGGTGACACCACCTGATGATCTGGGCATTCCCCATCAATCAGTCATTAAGAAAATGTCTTACAGCTGGATCTCTTGTTTGCTTTTGTTGTTTTCGAGAGTTTGTGCAGTCCTGTACAGCTGGATCCTATGGAGGCATTTTTTCAATTGAGATTCCCTCATTTCAGATGACTTTAGTTTGTGTGTCCAGTTGGCATAAGACTAGCTAGCACACACAAAGAGCACAGACACATGGGGCTAGACAGACGGTTCAGTGGCTGAAAGCACTTGGCTTCTCTTCAGAGGACCTGAATTTGATTGCTAGCATCCACAGTAGGCTAACAACCATAACTCTGACTCAAGGGGATCTGCATCCCGTGGATGCAGCATGCATGTGGTAAAGAACCCCTTCTGCAGAAGCCTGTTCCAAATCTGGTGTGTTGGGGAAGGTCTAGTAACATTGCTTCTGATAGGCTAATTTCAATGCTGAGATCTGGTTACAGCCCCTTCTGAGGATTCTCTTGATTGGTTAATAAAAGTCTCTGATGGCCAATTAGCTGGGCAGAAAGAGTACAGGAAGGCGGGACTTCCTGAGATTAAAACAGGAACCCTGTGTTTTTTTGTTTTGTTTTGTTTTTTTTCGAGACAAGGTTTCTCCGTGTAGCTCTGGCTGTCCTGGACTCACTTTGTAGACCAGGCTGGCCTCGAACTCACAGAGATCCGCCTGCCTCTGCCTCCCGAGTGCTGGGATTAAAGGCGTGCGCCACCACCGCCCGGCGGAACCCTGTGGTTTTGTTTTTTTGTTTTTTTGAGACAGGGTTTCTCTGTGTAGTCCTGGCTGTCCTGGACTCACTCTGTAGACCAGGCTGGCCTCAAACTCACAAAGATCCACCTGCCTCTGCCTCCCAAGTGCTGGGATTAAAGGCGTGCGCCACCACTGCCCAGCGGAACCCTGTGTTTTACAGAGAGGATTTGCTCTTTCTTTCAGGAGACATGGAACCAAATAGACGTGTTTGAGAACGCTGGAAGGTAATAACAGGCACATGGCGGTTTGGGATTAGGTGGTCCAGGTTAACATAGTAGCTAATTAAGAGTCTGCCCAGCTAAGGGTTAAGCGTTGAAACATTAAAAGGTCTTGGTGTATTTAATTATTGGGGAAAGGACCCAGGTGGCTTATAGGCCCTCAGTCCAAGCAATCCAGGGCCATTGGCCTCCCGCCAAGATCCAGCAAATCTGTCAAGCCACGAGCAATTCTACTGGCCCAATATGACAACTTATATTAGTTAACAGACTTTAGGTTACAGGTGGTGTAGGCTACCCTTGGTCCAGAGCATTTTCCCCAGGAAAAATCAGGTCGCCAGTTAAGATGGACCAGGCCTATTGGCTGATATCCTGCTAGGTCATCCGCTGCTCTGCCAGGCCTCTGGCTGCTCTGCCGTCCTAATCTTACAGTTTATACTTATTAATACAATTGATAATTAAATTGCAGTTTCAGGTGGCGCTCAATGTTGGTAAGGTATTATGGGTAATTTGATTTTCAAAATTATAGAGAAAACTGCAGATTTTGAAATTATGATGCCAGTTGTTGACAATATGGCAATGTTTACTGCTGACCACTATACTGTTTTTCAATCAGACTGGATATTTTATGCTGTTTGCTTTTTTTTTCTTTTATTGGTTTGTCATAAGGAAGAAGTTTGTTACACAATTAAAAGTATGCAAATGCAGACTGAGGAGCTTAAGAAAAATCTGCCAGGGCAGGTAACTGGAACTGAGAAAATGCCACGTTCTTTTCAAGTAGGTCTCCACAGCTACTGCATGTATCAGAAGAAAACCAGGTAGGTGATAGTGTTAATGTGGAACCAAATGCGCTCCTAGAGGAGCTGCGGGGTACTGCACAATCACCATCAGCTTTTCCAGTTATGTTTCAAATTAGGCCTGATAATAATAACGGTCAACTCAATCAGGAATTAACATGGCATCCAATAGACATTTTGGATTTAAAAAGATTTAAGGAATCTATTGTCTCTTATGGAATGCACTCATCATTCATTAAACAAATGCTAAATAATTGGGCTATACAAAATAGAATCATTCCCCCAAAATGGAAGGGACTGATATCAGCTGTGCTAGAAGGTAGCCAGCAATTACAATGGTTATCATGGTGGAGACATGAAGCTACAAAATTAGAGCAACAAAATATGGCAAGGGGACTAAATGTTACAACCCACCAAATGTTTGGTGAGGGACCTTATGTTGACATACAGTTACAGTCTCAATTTAAAGATGTTGTGATAGAACAATGTCATGTTACAGCTCTGAGAGCTTGGAATATGGTGGCTGAGGCTGGGAAAAGATTTACTTCATTTACTAAGATAATACAAGGTCCTTAGCAAGTCTCAGACTTTTTAGGGAGATTGACGTCAGCTGTGGAGAGAGATGTAGATAATCCTGATGCCAGACAGGACTTGATAAATGCCTTGGCATATGAAAATGCAAGCGTTTAATGTCAAAGGGCAATTAGACCATTGAAAGTTCAAGGAACCCCAGTAGATGAATGAATAAGAGAAACAACTGATACTGGTTTTCAGGAACATCAGACTAATATCACAGCACAAGCTGTTGCTAGGGGTCTTAATGAGTGCCTTAAAAATGGTGAACTTGGTCATTTCCAAAGATATCATAAGGCTGAAACCTCCAGAACTTGAAATGACAGGTGCTTGGACTCTGTAGAACATGGTCATAAAAGGGAACGAATGGTTGTTAATAACAAGGGAAGGTTAAGGTCTCCATAATTTTGTACTGGTTGTGGTAAAGGTAAACACTGGTCCCAGGATAGTAGAGCTAAAACGAATGTCAGAGGTAACCCCTTGCAGGGAAACAAGGGGAGGGGCCTACTGGTTCAAGTCCCCACAGCAAAACCTATGAACCATTGTCCATCAGTCAGCCAGAGGTAAATGAGCAGTCAGGAGGAAGAACAAAATTAACTGTTGCCAATCTTTTGCCTGCTACTGAAGGCAGTGCAGCTTTATATCTGGCCACAGAGGAATGCTATAAGATAACCACTGTGTTTCTGGTCCTTTATCACCAGGGAAAGTAGGATTAATCTTTGGAAGAAGTGGATTAACTTCTCAAGGATTTACTGTGCATCCAGGTATTATAGATGGAGATTGCAAGGAGGAAATTAAAATTAAGGTATCAGTAAAGAAAGAGATGAAAATTAATGCAGGGATAGAATTGCGCAGTTGCTGTTGTTACCTTATGTCAAGGGCAAGGCCGTTCGAATAGAAAGAACAGGAGCATTTGGGAGTACTGGAAAACATGAATATTAGCAAACAATGGTGAATGATAAGAGACCAAGATTAAAAATACAAATGAATGCTATTGAAATAGAAGGATTGCTTTACACAGGAGTGGATGACACTATCCTCTTACGGCAGTCTTGGAATCCAAACTGGCCACTTCAAAAGGTTCCTACACATTTTATAGTAGGAATTAGTAAGTTATCACATGCAAAACAAAGTGTACAATGGTTTAACTGTGTTGAGCCAGAAGGGCAAACAGGGAAGTTGAAACCTTATGTGGCTGATGTACCCATAAATTTATGGGGAAAGAATTTCTTACAACAATGGGTACTCTAATTAATATTCCTGCAATGTCAGAAATAACAAATGATGAAATGATGGATGCTTCTGGGGAAGGTGTTGATATGAGTATTCAGCAACAATTGCAAGTTATGTCTTGTAAGGAGAGTTTAGATAAATATAAATTAGATTTAGTAAATATCTAGGGGTTTCTGATACAATCTCTTAATCCGGGGCATGAAGATCAACTTGGCTGTGGACAATAAATTACCAGCTTATGGACTAAAAACAAGGATGAAGTCAGGTGAAATGAGGGGAGTCTCTGGACTAAACAAGGAGGAAGCCAAGTGAAACAAGGAGAGACTCTATGGACTAAAATCAAGGTTTATGGCCTGCCATTATTTTCAGCTGCTAAGTGGGCAGAACTCAGATTAAGCTGAAGCCAGGTGGAATAAGGAGAGATCCTATTTAAGGACAAGTGGATGGAGCCCAAGGGGCTGCATGCAGAGATCCCCATGCTAGAGGGCTCTGATGCTAGAAAGTCCTCACACTAGAAAGGACAAGTAGTTTGTATCCTCTGGTAGAGAAAGTGCTGGTGAACTGATGGCCAGATATCCCTGAGGCAGAAAGAAGCTGGTGAGCAGAGAAATCCTCTGCAAGACAGCAAAAGGCCAAGGACTAAACCCTGTGACTCAGCTTTTGCTTAGAGGGGGTTGACCTGTCCGAACAGTGGCCTGAACGAAACTGTGGCCAGCGTTAAAGATTGAGGCAGAGTTGCTGATACAAAGGAAGTAAGTTGGCTTACAGAGGCTGAAGTCTCCCAGAGAGAAGAAAGCCTCAAGCCTTATTTAAGGTGAAACCACCATAGCCAATTTACCCTGACGGATCTACATCTGAGATATTCCAGAAGAAAGATTGCTAAGTGCATTAAAGGGTCTACCCCAGAGACTGTGTTCCTGATGACTGAGGACCTGCCCCAGAGACTGTATCCTTCTAAAAGGTTATGAAAATAGTTGTAATAGTTATCAATAGGTTTAGTGGTTAGGTCTTAGGGGTTGTAGTCATTCGTAGGGCTAGTAGTTAATTGTTTATATTTGTTATAAGTGTGTATAGTTACTGATAAATAATTGTTGAATAATTAAAAGGTTCGGTTACAGGTGATACCCAATGTGTTGAGGCTTTATGGGTAACTTGGCATTCAAAACTATAGAGGAAACTGCACATTTTTAAACTATGGAACTGGTGGTTGACAAAATGACAATGTTTACAGCTGAATTCTATCCTATTTTCCAGTCAGACCAGATGTTTTATGTTGTTTGACTTTTCCTCTTTTATTGGCTTATCATAAAGAAGTCAGCCTCACAATTAGAAAGTTTGCAAATGCAGATTGAGGAGCTGAAGAAAAATTTGCCAAAGATGGTAACTGCAACTGACAACTTTCCAATGGTTAAAACAGGAAAACAGGAGGAGTTGCAATGCACAGTGCGGCCGCATCCCGCACCTCGTACTTTCCTATCTAGGTCTCCAAAGCCATTACCTGAAGCAGCAACAGCAGAAGATCAGGCAAGTAATGGTGTGAAACCAAGTGCACCCTTAGAGGAGCTGCTTGGTACTCCACAGGCACCATCAGCTTTTCCAGTAATTTATCAAAATAGGCCTGGTATTAATGAAGGTCAACTCAATCCAGAATTAACATGGTATCCAATTGATATGTTGGATTTGAAACGATTCAAAGAGTGTATTGTGTCTTATGGTATCCATTCAGGCTTTGTCAAGCAAATGCTTAATAACTGGGCAATGCACCATAGAGTCATTCCTCAGGATTGGAAGGGACTGGTATCAGCTGTGCTGGAAGGCAGCCAGCAATTACAATGGTTTTCAAGGTGGAGACATGAAGCTACAAAGTTAGCACAACAAAATATGGAAAGGGGAATAAATGTTACAACCGATCAAATACTTGGTGAGGGACAGTATGCTGACTTAAAGGAACAAATTCATATGGATGATATTGTAATCTATCAATGCCGTCATACAGCTTTACGGGCCTGGGACAGGATTACAGAAAATGGAGAAAGATGTTTCATATATTAAGATTATACAAGGTCTGGGAGAAATATTTACTGATTTTTTTTTTTTTTTGGTTTTTCGAGACAGGGTTTCTCTGAATATCTCTGGCTGTCCTGGACTCGCTTTGTAGACCAGGCTGGCCTTGAACTCACAAAGATCCGCCTGCCTCTGCCTCCCAAGTGCTGGGATTAAAGGCGTGTGCCACCACCGCCCGGCTATTTACTGATTTTTTACAGAGGTTGACTTCACCTGTGGAGAGAGATGTACCAACCCCTGATATCAGACAAGAGTTAATAAATACCTTGGCATTTGAAAATGCCAATGTCCAATGCCAAAGAATAATTAGATCATTAAAGGCTCGAGGAGCCCACATAGACGATTGGATGAAAGAAACAACTGTTATTAGTCCTCAAGAATATCAGGCTAATATCATAGGACAAGCCATCACTAGGGGTTTTAATCGATACTTTAAATGTGGTGAATTTGGTCATTTTCAAAAAGATTGTACAGCTACAACTTCCAGAGCTCGAACTGATTTCAGAGCTAAAAATAACAGGTATCACGTTTCTACAGTACATGGTCATAACAGGGAACAAATGGTTTCTGATAACACTGAAAAAAGGTCAAGGTCTCCAGATTTTTGTACTCAGTGTGGTAAAGATAAACACTGGTCTTGGGCCTGTAGATCAAAAACAGATGTCACAGGTAACCCCTTTCAGGGAAACGAGGGGAGGGGCCTGCCAGTTCAAGGCCCCAAATCAAAAAATCTGAACTGTCACCCATCAGCCACTCAGAGGGAAATAAGGAATCAGGAAGAACAAAATTAAATGTGGTCCATCTTTTGTATGCTAATGAAGGCAGTGCAGCTTTAGATCTGGCCGCAGATAAGTCCATTACGTTATCCAAAACAGATGAATGTTATATGTTGACCTCAGGTGTTTATGGTCCTTTACCATCAGGGACAATAGGTTTAATCTTTGGAAAAAGGGGATTCACTTCGCAGAGATTTTTGGTACATCCAGGTGTTATAGATGGAGATTGTAAAGAAGAAATTAAAATTATGGTATCCATATGGAAAGAGGTGACGATTAAGGCAGGGGATAACATTGCTCAGCTGCTGTTGTTTCCATATGCTAAGGGCAAGTCTGCTCCAATACAAAAGGCAAGAGCATTTGGGAGTACTAAAAAAGGTGTATTTTGGCAAACAATGTCGAATGACCAGAGACCAAAATTAAAAGTACAAATGAATGAAACTGAAATTGAAGGATTGGTGGACACAGGAGCGGATGTCACTATTCTATCTCACAATTCTTGTAATACAAAATGGCCACTTCAAAAGGTCCCTACACATTTTATAGGGATTGGTAAAGTATCCCATGTTAAGCAAAGTGTACAATGGATTGAATGTGTTAGACCGGAAGGACAAAAGCGAAATTAAGACCTTACGTGGCTGGCATACCTGTAAATTTATGGGGAAGAGATCTTCTACAGCAATGGGGTACTCAAATTAATATTCCTGCAACCCTGGAAAGAGCAAATGATGAAATGATTGATGTCCACGTGGAAGGTATTGATATGGGTACTCAGGAGCAATTGTAACCGTAGAGGTACTAAAAAGAATGAGATTTGGCAAATGGATGTATTTCATTTTGCAGAATTTGGAAAACAAAGGTAAGTACATCATACCATTGATACATACTCAGGGTTTCAATGGGCAACTGCTTTAAGTTCTGAAACGGCTGATTGTGTTATTACACATTTATTAGAAATAATGGCATTTATGGGTATACCTGCACAAATTAAGACTGATAATGCTCCTGCATATGTATCTAAAAAATGAAATAATTTTTTGCCTATTATATAATATAAAACATATTACTGGTATCCCACACAATCCTACAGGACAAGCAATTGTAGAATGAGCTAATCATACCTTAAAAGAGATGCTTAATAAACAAAAAGGGGAATTAAAGAATCCCAGGGACAGATCGCACAATGCTTTACTAACACTGAATTTTTTGAATGTTGGTGAAACAGGTACTGCTGCAGTTGAGAGATGCTGGGTTATGGAAAAAACTGAGGAACTAAATCAACCAAAAAGGATATCTTGACTTCAGAATGGAAACCTCCACTAGTTTTAAGATGGGGACATGGATATGCATATGTATCTACAGGAAATGAACAAATGTGGTTACCAACAAAACTTACAAAGATTAGATCTGACCAGGGAGAGCCTTCTATTAGCTGAGACATAAATGTCTTCATATGGTAAGAACTGTCTGATGTTCATAATTTTCCATTCTTTCATTTAGCATGGATGGAGTTTATGGTTCAAATGGACTTACAAAATTAATATATGCCTTTCTCCTACTCAAACTTAGAGAAAAAAAATTTATTTTCAGAGCCAAAGTCTGAATGACAACATCAAGACAAATAGGCCAAATGATTCAGCCTAACAGACTGCTTCAATTACTAATAATTAAAAAAGCATGCAAATCAACATTAAAAAGGGCTAGCCCAAAATGATCGATCATATAGAGATTGGACAACAAAAGCTATAGCTGACTATCCCGGGAATTGGCTAATATCTCAATTTTTAAAGGGTGCCCCAAAAATATTTTCAAGTTCATTCCCAAGAGGTGGGATGGAAATTTTTTGTTGTCATATCTTATGTGTTATTGTCTGTGGTCATTTGCGATAAATGGCATATGATGAATTTGTCGTTTGTGATGAATGGAACTGTAAGAGTTGGAATGGCATGGTCAGGTTTTTCCTCAGAATCTGCCCTTTCAGATTCTCTTGATGTTAGCTTTAGAGATCATCTTGGAAAGCTGTTCTACCTCAGCCAGAGCACTCAGGACACCATGAATTCATATGGTTACAGTGGGAAAAAAAAGGGAAAAATTTTATGGGTTGGATTTAGGGATTTCTTTCTCTTTAAAAATAAAGATTATTTTGCTTATATTGTTAGAAATTTAAGATTTTATTGATGCAAGTTCAAAACATTTTGTATATAATAGAAAATTAAGCTTATTGATAAGAATTTAAAATCATTTTGTTTGCTTTAATGTCTTTTGATTGTCAAAAGATGTAAATACAACTATCTATGTATTGTGAGAAGTTTAAGGTTATTTTAACTCTTGCTTTAATGTATATTGATGAAAATTTAAAGTTATTTATGTATTATACATAAACAATTTATTTACATTGTATATGTAATTATGATTGTAGATTAAGTTTTTATTTTACAAGAAGAGGGATATGTAAGGAGTTAGATTAATATAAATTAGATTTAGTAAATATCTAGGGGTTTCTGATACAGACTCTTAATCCAGGGCATGAAGGTCAACTTGGATGTGGGCAATTAGCTTATCAGCTTATAGACCAAAACAAGGATGAAGTCAGGTGAAATGAGGGGAGTCTCTATGGACTAAACAAGGATGAAGTCAGGTGAAACAAGGAGAGACTCTATGGACTAAGAACAAGGTTTATGGCCTGGCATTGTTTTCAGCTGCTAAGTGGGCAGAGCCCAGATTAAGCTGAAGCCAGGTGGAACAAGGAGAGATCCTATTTAAGGACAAGTGGATGGAGGGAGGGGGCATGCTAGAAAGCTCCGATGCTAGTGAGTCCTCATGCTAGAAAGGACAATGAGTAGTTTGTATCGTCTGATGGAGAAAGTGCTGGTGGACTGATGGCCAGATCTCCCTGAGGCAGAAAGAAGCTGGTGAGCAGAGAAAGCCTCAGCAAGACAGCAAAAGGCCAAGGAATAAACCCTGGGGCTCAGCTTTTGTCTAGAGGGGTTTGACCTGTCCCAACAGTGGCCTGAACGAAACTGTGGCCAGTGTCAAAGACTGAGGCAGAGTTGCTGATACAAAGGAAGTAAGTTGGCTTACAGAGGCTGAAGTCTCCCAGAGAGAAGAAAGCCTCAAGACTTATTTAAGGTGAACCCACCATAGCCAGTTTACCCTGATGGATCTACATCTGAGATATTCCAGAAGAAAGACTGCTAAGTGCGTTAAAGGGTCTACCCCAGAGACTGTGTTCCTGATGACTGAGGACCTGCCCCAGAGACTGCATCCTTCTGAAAGGTTACGAAAATAGTTGTAAGGGTTATCAATAGGTTTAATGGTTAGGTCATAGGGGTTGAAGGCATTTGCAGGGTTAGTAGTTAAGTAAGTGTTTATGTTTGTTATAAGTGAATATAGTTACCAATAAATAATTGTTGAATAATTTCACAAAGTTCAGTTTCAATCACTATCCACCTGACAAGCTCATTCAGTTTTGTAAATTACATGCCTTTGTCTTTCCAAAGATCACCAAGAGTGAGCCCTTACAAGGAGCCCTCCTAGTGTTCACTGAGAGATCTTCGTCAGGAATGGCGGCATATACAGTCAATGATACCACTGTTACATTCGAAACTCCTTTTTTCATCAGCTCATCTGATTGAGCGTCAAGCTCTGGTTATTTATAGTGCTCTCACCTTCTCTCATGTGTTCCTGAATATTTATACTGATTGTGCTTATATTGCCAACTCTGTTCCTGGAAACCTCACCTCAGATTAAACAAGCCTCAGATATAGCAGATCTTTTTCTTTCCTGTCAACGTCTTATCAGACAGAGGAGGTATCCCTTTCCTTTGGGCCATATTCAAGCACATTCTGGCCTGCCTGGACCCCTGACAAAGGACAATGATCTCACAGATCAAGCCACTAAAATAGCTATGTTGGTCTCTGATTCATCATATGATTGGACACAGAAGATCACAGGTTATGTCATTTGAATGCCCATTCTCTTAGGCTCAGACATAAAATTACCCATGAACAAGCTCAGTTGATTGTAAAGAATTACCCTTCTTGCCTTGAACATTTGCCAGTTCCTCATTTGGGAGTCAACCCTCAAGGACCAATGCTATCTGACAAATGGACATTACACATTATGCTGAATTTGACAATCAAAATATGTTCATGTTTGCATAGACACTTTCAGTGGTTTCATTATGGCCACTCTCCAGACTGGGGAGGCTACTAAACATGTTATTGCTCACTTACTTACCTGCTTCTCTGTCCTAGGCAAACCTTCCAAAAATTAAGACTGAAAATGGACCAAGTTACACTTCTCAAGCTTTCGATGAATTCTGCAAATTCCTCTACATTGTCCATGTTACAGGCATTCCTTACAACCCTCAATGACAGGGTATAGTGGAATGTTCTCATTTAATGATAAAAACTACATTCTCAAAAATAAAAAGGAGTTGGTACCCCATCAGAGGAGCCCACAGGAACCTTCTTTATCATATGATGGGTGGTGTTAAGCATTCTAAATGTTAATTGGCCCTGTTTTCTGTCTGTTGCTTAATTGACTCTGATTGGTTAAGTAAATGCTGAGGCCTGGAGATTGGACAAAGACAGAGGTAGGCAGGACTAGGGGCTTTTAGAGAGAGACAGAGCATCTTGGGAAGAGGAAGGTTGCCAGAGGGAAGCCAGGAGTAAACAAGGAAGACACGCCATGGAGTAGATTAAAGAAGATCCTTCCCCGTGGCCTGGAACATCAGCTTAGTGTGGAGAATAACAGTCCAATGGGACGTATGTATAAATGGGGTCATATTTGGGTAACAGAATTATGAGCTAGCTTAGATGGGCTAGAATTGTACAGCCCACGCCTAGGCTTTTTAAGATCCACGTGGTGTCTGTGTGTATTCATTTTATAATGGTGGGTTAAGGATTAACACCTCCAAACCAATTAAATATAATATAAATACTAGTAAACAATTTAATTAGCCATATTTTTCAACAATCATACACCTTTTTTTACACAATCATACACTTTTTAAATTTTCTGAGCTTAGATGCACAGGGATGTTCAGCAGCAGATCGCTTCTGGCACCCTCAAACTAAAAAACAATATGCAATGGTAAAATGGAAAGATCCTGTGGATAATACTTGGCATGGGCCTGACCCTGTACTGATATGGGGACGTGGCTCAGCCTGTGTATACTCTCAAGAATATGGAGCAGCGAGGTGGTTGCCTGAAAGGAGAGGAAAACAAATAACCTTGTGCAGACTTCAGATATGCCTGAGACAGATCCTCTTATGTTTTCTTCCAGAACAACCCATGGTTAAGGCATGGATCATCATTCTGTTGACCTTTCCAATGATCCAAGAGATGTTGATAAAGATAACTCTTCCTGTAATGATACTCCTAAACATCCCTTCACTGAGCGATGAAGGGTCCAGAGACCCCAGTGATCCATGGTGAATTCTGTTGGCCCAGGGAGGAAAGCCCTGCAACTGCAGGGGTGGTATGGCCACGACTCACATCGAAGGACCAGCCTACAGACATGTTGATTGTGGGGATAAGACTGCATTTCAAATCATTGACACCTCAGGGCAGCCAGTTACTAATCATAATATCTGGTTTTGCCTCCCCAAACCTAAGGTAATACCTAGTGTAAATGGACAGCCTGGACCTTGTCCATGTACAACATTCTATCCGACCATGCACTTATTGTGCTATTCAGGGGCTCAACAGTGCACTCTCAATAGGACTTATTGGACAGGAATCTGGACCCTCGCTAAGGGCCCTGATCTCATGGGCATTGGTGTGGGTATGGATGTGGGAAGGAGCCAGTCCCCTTGTTATGAGACAGTGACACAACAGATATGTTGGAACCTTGAGCCTCCCATTGGCTATACTGATGGTGGAGGAGTCCAAGACAAAGTGAGGGAGGCCAAAGGAGAACAATGGATAGAACAGCTTACCCAGGTCCAGTTCCCTAAGCTCAATTATCACCCTCTGACCCTTCCTGACCATAGGGGTGAGTTGGCTCTGATCCCAGGAACACAACAAACCCTAGAATTAGCTTTTGCTCTCCTGAACCAAACCAATCCCTTGCTTGCAAAAGATTGCTGGCTCTCCCTGCGCACAGGGCCTCCGAGACCACTGGCTATTGTTTCAAACCTCCACCCCAAAATTAATTACTACTTCAAAAAATTGCTCTGCAGCTCAGCCTATTGCTGCATAACTTATTATCCCCTCAGCTGGAGCCTGTATCCAGGCCTCCCCAATGCTTACCAGCCTTGATTTAGGGCAGGTGGATTCCAGTTCTTGTAGATACAATACTTCCCTTGGAAACATCCTTCTTTGTTCCCTGCCAGGCACGGCACACCTCTGTGGAGTGGGACTAGCTTATATTTATCTCCCAGCTAATTGGACTGGTCTATGTCTTCTGACAGCCTTACCCCAGATATTGATATCATTCTTGGGACTGAGCCTGTCCCAGTACCCTCTTTCGACCACATAGGGGGCAGATCCAAGAGAGTGGTACAGTTAATTCCCCTCCTGGTTGGCCTAGGAATCACAGCTGGAGTCACTACAGGAACGGCTGGTCTGAGAGTGGCTTCCCACCTTTATACAAAACTATCTCAACAATTGATTAATGATATACAAGCTGTATCCTCTACTATTAAAGATTTACAGGACCAATTGGACTCTTTGGTATTATAAAATAGAAGGGGTTTGGATCTACTAACAGCTGAGAAAGGTGGCATTTGTTTATTTTTACAGGAAAATGTTGTTTCTATGCCAATAAGTAGGGTATAGTTTGAGATAAGATCCAAAAACTCCAAGAGGATTTGAAAAGATGATGACAAGAACTTCAAGATAATCCTCTCTGGATAAGCCTTAATGGCTACCTGCTTTACCTTCTCCCTCTACTTGGCCCTTTAGTACGGCTTGATTCTGCTTTCCCTTGGCCCTTGGTTGGTTAACAAGGTCATGGCCGTCATCAGACAGCAAATCAATAATATCATGTCCATTACCAACGCTTGGAAATGTTAGATCTTAGTGACACTTGTGAAACCAGAGTCGCTGCCCCTGCAAGCTGAACTGTTTAGTCAATGATTGGTAAGAGAGCTGTCCCCATGCTTTTCCTGACTGAACCTAAGACAGCGGGCAACACTAGATGTCATTTACCCAGTGACAGGTAAAAAGGATGGAACAAGAAGCTCCAGCCTAAGACAGGCACAGCTCCTGAGGGATTCACTTCCCGCTTAAACAAAATAGAAAAGGACGACCTGTCAGGAGCCATTGGCCCGGCCATTGTATGACTGCTCTGATGTCTTTCCCATGGGAAAGTAATGGGTCTGATTTCAAGCTTGGCCTTCCTGATAACTCATAACAAGTTCTCTCTCCCTCCTCCACTGCTCCAGTTCTGAGAAATTGTGCTGAATAAATGAGAATAGATAGTTGCCTTTGTTACCCACCTTCTTGCATAATTTCATGGTTGGCCTTGCCCTACTTTCTTTTGCACTCTCTCCTGTTTCTTATGCTTATATATGGGGGGGGGGTTGAACTTCATTAAATGGGACTTGATCAGACTTCTGTCTTGTCCTCATTTCTCGCCTACCCGATCCCTCCCAAGTTCCCACTCTCCCTTCCAGGTGCCCCTGTTGTTTGTCCTGCAGGTCGGGACATTGGGCAGCACATAAGGAGGAGCTTGACATTCCTTTAACCTGTTGAAATGGACAAAGCCCAGATGTGGCCAGATGATATGCCCTGTTGGAAGGGTGTGGCTAAGAAACTGTGCAAGCCTTGAAGATGATGTCAGTTGTCCTGAGAAGCAATGAGACCACTGGATATCAAGAGAAATCTTGTGGACCCTTGAGACCACCAAAGATTGTGAGATAATGTGATATATAAGCCAGAGAACTTCACATTGTCTCTGTCTTCCTCCTGCCCTCGCTGACTGAAAAGTCACCCTGGAGAAGTGCCGAGCAAGGTATGCCAGTGAAACCGTACTTTTTAATTATTAAACACTTATTTATCAGTTATTATATTCACTTATAACAAATACAATTAACTATTATTTTTATAAATTCCTGCAACCCCTATGAATGCCTTCAACCCCTAAGACCTAACCACTAAAACTGTTGATAACTATTACAACTATTTTCCTAACCTTTTAGAAGGATACAGTCTCTGGGGCAGGTCCTTAGTCATCAGGAACACAGTTTCTGTGGTAGACCCTTTAATGCACTTAACAGTCTTTCTTCTGGAATATCTCAGACGTAGATTCGTCAGGGTAAATTGGCTATGGCGGTTTCACCTTAAATAAGGCTTGAGGCTTTCTTCTCCCAAGACCTCAGCCATTTGTAGGCCAACTTATTTCCTTCATATCAACTCTGCCACTCTCCCTCAGTCTTTAAACCTGGCCACAGTTCCGTTCAGGCCACTGTTTGGACAGGTCAAACCCCTCTAGGCAAAAGCTGAGCCACACGGTTTAGTCCTTGACCTTTTGCTCCATCCACTTGTCCTTAAATAGGATCGCTCCTTGTTCCACCTGCTTCAGCTTAATTTGGGCTCTGCCCACTTAGCAGCTGAAAACAATGCCAGGTCATAAAGTCTTTCCTTGTTTCACCTGGCTTCAACCTTGTTTTTCAGTCCATAGAGACTCCCCTAGTTTCATGTGACTTCATCCATACTTAAGCTGATAAGCTAATTGCTCACAGCCAAGATGATCTTCATGCCCCGATTAAGAGACTGTATCAGAAACCTAGATATTTACTGAATCTAATTTAATTACTCTAACTCCTTATATATCCCCCTTCTTGTAAATTAAAAATAAATATACAATAATAACTACATATACAATGTAAATAAATTGTTTATGTACAATACATAAACAATAACTTTAAACTTTCATCAATGTACATTAAAGCAAGTGTTAAAATAACCTTAAACTTCTCACAATACATAGTTGTATTGACACCTTTTTACAATCAAAAGACATGCAAATGAAATGATTTTATTTATTTTTTCACTTTTTTATTTTTTTAATAATTTATTTTTTATTTCTTCAAGTTACATCTCAATCACAATCCCCTCCCTACTCCCCACTCTAGTCCCACCTTTCCACCCTCCTCCCCCAATGAAATGATTTTAAATTCTTATCAATAAATTTAATTTTCTAAAACATACAAAACAGTTTTTAAACTTGCATCAATAAACAGAATCTTAAATTTCTAACGATATAAACAAAATAATCTTTCACTCCAATTCTTACAGTTTCATTCATTATATCCATTTATCGCAAACATCACAGACAACAATCAAAATACGTAAGATATGACAACAAAAAATTTTTTATTCCACCTCCTGGGAATGAAGTTGAAAATATTTTTTGGGCACCCTTTAAAAATTGAGATATTGGACAATTCCTGGGATAGCCAGCTATAGCTTTTTGTTGTCCAATCTCTATATGATCGATCATTTTGGGCTAGCCCTTTTTAAAGTTGATTTGCATGTTTTTTAAAATTAGTAATTGAAGCAGTCTGTTAGGCTGAATCATTTGGCCTATTTGTCTTGATGTTGTCAGACTTTGGCTCTGAAAATAAATTTTTTTCTTTAAGTTTAAGGAGAAGAAAGGCATAGATTAATTTTGTATGTCCATTTGAAGCATAAACTCCATCCATGCTAAATGAAAAATGGAATACTATGAACATCAGACAGTTCTTACCATATGAAGACATTTATGTCTCAGCTAACAGGAGGCTCTCCCTGGTCAGATCTAATCTTTATAAATTTTGTTGGTAACCACATTTTTTTCATTTCTTGAGTACCCATATCAATACCTTCTACATGTACATCCATCATTTCATCATTTGCTGTTTCTGGGATTGCAGGAATATTAATTTGAGTACCCCATTGTTGTAGAAAATCTCTTCCCCATAAATTTATAGGTTGTCAGCCACATAAGGTCTTAAATTTTGCTTTTTTCCCTTCTGGTCCAACACATTCAATCCATTGTACACTTTGCTTAACATGGGATACTTTACCAATCCCTATAAAATGTGTAGGGACCTTTTGAAGTGGCCATTTTGTATTACAAGAATTGTGAGATAGAATAGTGACATCCGCTCCTGTGTCCACCAATCCTTCAATTTCCATTTCATTCATTTTACTTTTAATCTTGGTCTCTGTTCATTCACCACTGTTTGCCAAAATACACCTTTTTCAGTACTCCCAAATGCTTTTGTTTTTTGTATTGGAGCAGACTTGCCCTTAGCATATGGAAACAACAGCAGCTGAGCAATTTTATCCCCTGCCTTAATCGTCACCTCTTTCCATATGGATACCATAATTTTAATTTCTTCTTTACAATCTCCATCTATAACACCTGGATGTGAAGGGAGTTAGATTATTTAGATTTAGTAAATATCTGATACAGTCTCTTAATTCAGGGCATGAAGATCAACTGGGCTGTGAGCTAGATTAGCTTATCAGCTTGTGGAAAAACAAGGATGAAGTCAGGTGAAAACAGAAAACGAACAGGAGACTTAATGGACTTAAAAACAAGGTAGAATTGCCAGGCGTTGGTGGCGCACGCCTTTAATCCCAGCAGAGGCAGGTGGATCTCTGTGAGTTCGAGGCCAGCCTGGTCTACAAAGTGAGTCCAGAACAGCCAGGCTGTTACACAGAGAAACCCTGTCTCGAAAAACCAAAAAAAAAAAACAAAAAACAAAAACAAAAACAAAAAACAAACAAAAAAAAAACCAAGGTTGAAGCAAGGAAAAACAGAAAAGACTTAATGGACTAAGAAACAAAGTATTTAGCCTGGTATTGTTTTCAGCTGCTGAGTGGGCAGAGCCCAAATTAAGCTGAAACAGAGTTCCTCCTATTTGAGGACAGTGCATGGAGCCCCATCCAAGAGGCCCCCGATGCTAGAGAGCTCCCTGAGTCCTGTTGAAAAAAGTGCTGGCCATCATTTGATGGCCAGATCTCCCTGAGGCAGAAAGAAGCTGGTGGTCAAAGAAAGCCTGAGCAAGACACCAAAAGGCCAAGGACTAAACCCTGTGGCTCAGCTTTTGTCTAGAGGGGTTGACCTGTCTGAACAGTGGCCTGAATGAAACTGTGGCTGGCTTTAAGGACTCTTAGGCAGAGCGGCAGAGTTGCTGATGCGAAGGGGCTGGGGTCTCCCAGAGAGAAGAAAGCCTTAAGCCTTATTTAAGGTAAGACTGTGATAGCCAACTTACCCTGATGAATCTACATCTGAGACATTCCAGAAAAAAGACTTCCACTTGCTTTAAAGGGTCTACTACAGAAACTGTGTTCCTGACGACTGAGGACCTGCCCCAGAGACTGTATCCTTCTAAAAGGTTAGGAAAATAATTATCAATAGGATTAATGGTTAGGTTAAAAAGGTTGTAGGAATTTGTAGGGTTAATAGTGAAGAAATTGTTGGTATTTGTTATAAGTGAATATTGTTAATAAATAAATAATAATTTTTAAAAGTTTAGTAACATGGATGTACCAAACATCCATGACAAGTAAATCCCCTTTTTCCAAAGATTATACCTATTGTCCCTGATGGTAAAGGATCATAAATGCCTGTGGTCAACGTATAACATTCATCTGTTTTGGATAATGTAATGGACTTGTCTGTGGCCAGATCTAAAGCTGCACTGCCTTCATTAGCATGCAAAAGATGGACCACATTTAATTTTTTTTTTCTTCGAGACAGGGTTTCTCTGTTTAACAGCTCTGGCTGTCCTGGACTCGCTTTGTAGACCAGGCTGGCCTCGAACTCGCAAAGATCTGCCTGCCTCTGCCTCCCAAGCGCTGGGATTAAAGGCGTGCGCCACCACCACCTGGCTCACATTTAATTTTGTTCTTCCTGATTCCTTATTTCCCTCTGAGTGGCTGATGGACAACAGTTCAGATTTTTTGATTTGGGGCCTTGAACTGGCAGTCCTTCCCCTCATTTCCCTGAAAGGGGTTACCTGTGACATCTGTCTTTGATCTATAATCCCGGGACCAGTGTTTACCTCTTCCACACCTAGTACAAAAACCTGGAGACCTTGACCTTCCATTGTTATCAGAAACCATTTGTTCCCTGTTATGACCACATACTGTAGCACCATGATACCTGTTATTTTTAGCTCTGAAATCAGTTCGAGCTCTGGAAGTTGTAGCTGTACAATCTTTCTGGAAATGACCAAATTCACCACATTTAAAGCATTGAATTAAACCCCTAGCAATAGCTTGTCCTATGATATTAGCCTGATATTCTTTTTTTTTTTTTTTAAAGATTTATTTTATTTATTTTATGTATATGAGTGCTCTATCTGCATGTACACCTGCATTCCAGAAGAGGGCACCAGATCACATTGTGGATGGTTGTGAGCCACCATGTGGTTGCTGGGAATTGAACTCAGGACCTTTGGAAGAGCACTAGGCAGTGCTCTTAACCACTGAGCCATCTCTCCAGCCCTAGCCTGATATTCTTGAGGACTAATATCAGCTGTTTCTCTTATCCAATCGTCTATTGGGGCTCCTTGAGCCTTTAATGGTCTAATTATTCTTTGGCCTTGAACATTGGCATTTTCAAATGCCAAGGTATTTATTAACTCTTGTCTGATATCAGGGGTTGGTACATTTCTCTCCACAGCTGAAGTCAACCTCTGTAAAAAATCAGTAAATATTTCTCCCGGACCTTGGTTTGTAGCGCGCGTCCTCGCCGATAAGGAGCACACCACACTCAGGATTCTTCTGACAGCGTTTATTGTTCAGCTCTCTTCAGTTGACAATGGTGAGGGACCCTGAGGTCCGAAAATCCACTGCTTATATACTGTTCGGGAGGAACGCCAGGCCCTCATTGGCTCATACAGAAAACCTAATTAGCATGTTATATAAGTAGTTCTGCGCAAGCACATTGTAGTAAGTAAACACGCCCTGCGCAGGCGCGCTCAAGACCAAGCTTTTCGTGAAGAACCAGGAAGCAGGAAGCCAGCGCCATCTTGTAATGGCGAAAGCAGCTCCCAACATTGGTTAATCTTAATATATGAAACATACCTTTCTCCATTTTCTGTAATCCTATCCCAGGCCCTTAAAGCTGTATGACAGCACTGATCGATTACAGTATCATCCATATGAACTTGTTCCCTTAAGTCACCACACCGTCCCTCACCAAGTATTTGATCGGTTGTAACATTTATTCCCCTTTCCATATTTTGTTGTGCTAACTTTGTAGCTTCATGTCTCCACCTTGAAAACCATTGTAATTGCTGGCTGCCTTCCAGCACAGCTGATACCAGTCCCTTCCAATCCTGAGGAATGACTCTATGGTGCATTGCCCAGTTATTAAGCATTTGCTTGACAAAGCCTGAATGGCTACCATAAGACACAATACACTCTTTGAATCATTTCAAATCCAACATATCAATTGGATACCATGTTAATTCTGGATTGAGTTGACCTTCATTAATGCCAGGCCTATTTTGATAAATTACTGGAAAAGCTAATGGTGCCTGTAGAGTACCAAGCAGCTCCTCTGAGGGCGCACTTGGTTTCACACCACTACTTGCCTGATCTTCTGCTGTTGCTGCTTCATGTAATTAATGGCTTTAGAGACCTAGATAGGAAAGTACGAGGTGCAGGATGGGGCCGCACTGTGCGTTGCAACTCCTCCTGTTTCCCTGTTTCAATCATTGGAAAGTTGTCAGTTGCAGTTACCATCTTTGGCAAATTTTTCTTCAGCTCCTCAATCTGCTTTTGCAAATTTTCTAATTGTGAGGCTGACTTCTTTATGATAAGCCAATAAAAGAGGAAAAGGCAAACAACATTAAACATCTGGTCTGACTGGAAAGTAGGATAGAATTCAGTAGCAAACATTGCCATTTCGTCAACCACTGGTTTCATAGTTTCAAAATTTGCAGTTTCCTCTACAGTTTTGAAAGCCAAATTATCCATAATGCTTCCCCACGTTGGGTGCCACTTGAAACCGTACTTTTTGATTATTAACACTTATTTATTAGTAACTATATTCACTTATAACAAATATACTTACTTAACTACTATTCCTATAAATTCCTACAACCCCTATGAATGCCTTCAACCCCTAAGACCTAACCACTAAACCTATTGGATAACTATTACAACTATTTTCTTTCTTTTTTTTAAAAAGATTTATTTTATTTATTTTATGCATGTGTGCTCTATCTGCATGTATACCTGCATTCCAGAAGAGGGCACCAGATCACATTGTGGATGGTTGTGAGCCACCATGTGGTTGCTGGGAATTGAACTCAGGACCTTTGGAAGAGCACTAGGCAGTGCTCTTAACCGCTGAGCCATCTCTCCAGCCCCCACAACTATTTTCATAACCTTTTAGAAGGATACAGTCTCTGGGGCAGGTCCTCAGTAGTCAGGAACACAGTCTCTGGGGTAGACCCTTTAATGCACTTAGCAGTCTTTCTTCTGGGATATCTCAGATATAGATCCTTTAGGGTAAATTGCCTATGGCAGCTTCACCTTAAATAAGACTTGAGGCTTTCTTCTCTCTGTGAGACCTCAGCAGTCTGTAAGGCAACTTACTCCATTTGTATAAGCGACTTTGCCACTCTGCCTCAGTCTTTAAAGCTGGCCACAGTTCCCTTGAGGCCACTGTTCGGACAGGTCAAACCCCTCTAGGCAAAAGCTGAGCCACAGGGTTTAGTTCTTGGCCTTTTGCTGTCTTGCTGAGGCTTTCTCTGCTCACCAGCTTCTTTCTGCCTCAGGGAGACCTGGCTGTCAGTCCACCAGCATTTCTTCCATTAGATGATACAAACTCCTCATGGTTTCTAGCATGAGAACTCTCTAGCTTGGAGCTCTCTAGCATGCCTGCCCCCCACCTTGCTCCACCCACTTCATCCTTAAATAGTGTCTCTCCTTGTCTCCTTGTTCCACCTGCTCAGCCTAATCTGGGCTCCACCCACTTAGCAGCTGAAAACAATGGCAGGCCATAAACCTTGTTTTTAATCCATAGAGACTCTCCTCCTTTCACCTGGCTTCCTCCTTGTTTTTAGTCCTTAAACTGATAAGCTAATTGCCCACAGCCAAGTTGATCTTCATGACCAGCATTAAGACACTGTATCAGAGCCGGGCGGTGGTGGTGCACGCCTTTAATCCCAGCACTTGGGAGGCAGAGGCAGGCGGATCTCTGTGAGTTCGAGGCCAGCATGGTCTACAAAGTGAGTCCAGGACAGCCAAGGATACACAGAGAAACCCTGTCTCGAAAAACCAAAAAAAAAAAAAGACACTGTATCAGAAACCCCCAGATATTTACTAAATCTATTTTATATTAATCTAACTCCCCTTACATTTTTCCTGCTCAAACTTAGAGTAAGAATGTTTTCAGATCCAAAGACTAAATGACAATAATGACAAGACAAATGGGCCAAATGATTCAGCCTAACAGACTGCTTCAATCACTATTGTTTCAAAAATATGCATGCAAATCAATTTAAAAAGGGCTAGCTCAAAATGATTGATCACACAGAAAGTGGACAACAAAAGCTATAGTGGCTATCCTGGGAACTGGCCAATATCTCAATTTGTTATAGGGTACCCAAAAAGTATTTTCAGGGATGGCAATTTTTTGTTACATGTTATGTGTTGTGATTGTTGTCATATAGGATGAATAGATATGGGATATAAGAATGGATTGATATTGGTCAAGAAAAAAGGGTGGATTTAGGGATCACTGTAGGGAGTTAGAATAATCAAATTAGATTTAGAAAATATATAGGGGTTTCTGATACAGCCTCTTGTTACCAGATTCCAAGAAGAGATAAACTCACAAAAGAGATTTCAATGTAACTTTTTTACTACTCCTTTATTAAAGAAACTTGCTTTACAATGACTGCTCTCAGTAATCAACCACCTGTGTCTCATGGTGAATAAATTGGATAGGAAAAGGTGTAAAGCTTATTTTAGGTCTGAGGATAAGAAAGCTTAAGTAAGTTGTATGGGTCTAAATAAAGTGCTGTAAGATCTGTAAATGTGCCTGGCATGGTGGTGCACCCCTTTAATCCCAGCACTGGAGAGGCAGAGACAGGTGGATCTCTGTGAGTTCCAGGCCAGCCTGCTCTCCAAAACAAGTCTAGAATAACCTGC
>CAJQZJ010000247.1:1015013-1047114 GCA_907164525.1 Lophiomys imhausi | reverse complement strand
AGGGTTCCTGCTTTGTAATCTTTCATCAAAAGTTTACTTGGATGTAGCTCATCAATATACATAAAATAATAACATTTTTAATTTTTTTTTTTTTGGTTTTTCGAGACAGGGTTTCTCTGAATATCTCTGGCTGTCCTGGACTCGCTTTGTAGACCAGGCTGGCCTCGAACTCACAGAGATCCGCCTGCCTCTGCCTCCCAAGTGCTGGGATTAAAGGCATGCGCCACCACTGCCCGGCTAACATTTTTAATTTTTAAAAAAGTAATGTAATATTAATTTGAACTTAACCTATCATTATTAAGGAGTAACCAAACTAAAATTATGAAACTTAGAGCCTGCAAAGTCTATTTTCAACAAAAGTATTGCATAACACACCTTCCAATTTTCACAAGAATCTAAATGTCCCTAATTATGGATTTCTCATTTTGTTTATATGTTTAATTTTTAAATGGCCAGTATACTTATGAACAAAATGCATGGCCCACTTGTACAATTTCAGGTATAACTGAAAAAATCTCATAGATAACACGTTTGGTGGTGAAGAAGTCTGGTGCCCTTTGTTGTCAAGACTTATGGGTGCCACTTCATGGTGACACACTCCTTTAACCCCAGCCCTTGGGAGGCAGAGGCAGAAGGATCTCTGTGAGTTTCAGACCAGCCAGGCTGTGTAGAGAGACCCTGGGTCAAACAACAAACAAGACTTCACTTCTAATAGACCTTACTGAAGTGAAAACTTTGGAATTTTTGTTTCTTTAAAAAACTCAGAAAGATTATAAGAATGTGCTTTGGTGTTAATCCCAGGTGTAGGGATGTGGGATGCTTTGGGCTGTGGGCAGCAGCTGACTGTGATTTTCCTAGTGCTCTGGTGGTTTGTGATCTTGCTAGCTGCAGATGGTTTCTGCGGTTGTGTTTCATTTGGAATTCTGGGAAATTTTCAGAGGATGTATAAATGTTAGGTTCCCAAGAGAGGAGGTGTGTTGTTGGTCATTGTTGATTACTGTTGGTCGTGGTTTGTTAAGTAGTTGTTAACAAGAAGAAGCAACAAAAAGCAGAAATTAGTTATCCTGTTGGCAAAGATCAAACGTGCCCCAATATTCTCCAAGCTCCTAATCAGCAGGAACTGGTCCTCCTGTAATGTCACGTCCTTTCCAACCCTTGACTTTACTCAGGAATCTAATTTCTTTCCTCTCTATCCTTGTTTCTCTCCTATCTAGTGTTAAGGAGTGAAACTAGAAGGGGGGAGGTAAAGGGAGGAAAAAAATAATCCACAAAGTACTGTAGAGAAAAAACTTCTTTCAATGTGGAGTCATTGGGATCTTTGATGTTTTAATAGTACACAACTGTCAGGTGTGCATACTCTTCACTGTAAAGTTAAACAATAAATGTTTGTCCATCTCAAGGTCTCAGGGTCTCAGTGGCAGTCTGAGTCCACACATGGGGACTGCCGTGCATGTGCAGGGACACTAGGGCATCATCCAAGGGAGGAGAGCCACTACTCCCCCTGTTCCTAGGTGGGTGCACAGAAAAAAATAGACTCAAGAAAATAACACCCCTGTGGATAATGACCCCTATACAGGCTTCCTGGGATGCCTGCACTGTCTTAGAACCCACAGGAAGGAAATCCCCATCTTTTGTTTTAAAAGTGCACATACCTCCTGTGTGTTAAGTCTTTTAATACAGAGGCCTTTCTATCCAAAAAGATCACAGCTGCCTGGATACAATGAAAGAGTGTGTGAGCACATTCACCACCCACACATGTACACACACACATACACACACACACACACATACACACGCACACACACACATACACACGCACACATGGACAGATCTCCAATAGACTGGATGCCAACAAATTAAAGGACAGTCAGTGGGGCTGATGCAGCCTGTTAACTGTGAAGTGAGGAGACAGCAACCAGAACAAGTGTCACAGTGTCTCAGTGCAGGGACTGGGTGCTCCAGGGCTGGGTAGCTGGTCAGTCAGTGTCTTAGAACATTAGGAAACAAAATAAAAGCTGCATTTGAGGAAAGAATGTGTCACAATTAACAGAGAAACAGTTTTTAAAAAATAGAATTCATCAAAGTTGGGGATCTAAGGACCTGGTTCCCAGTGGATCAAGAAGACAAGCAGACTTTTGCAGAGGGCTCTGAACAGACAGTGAAGGGTGAAACTTGCTACTTGAAGCTTCCTCAAGCAGCAGGGCTGAGGTGGGGTGTGAGCCACTTCATGGAGTGCAGTGGGGAAGCATCAGCCAGCCTCCCTCCCTACCTTCCTCTTTCCCTCCTTCTCTCCCTCCAGCTCTCTCATTCTCTTGATGTCTTTCTCTCTCTGCTGGTTGGTTCCTGGGAAGCCAGCTACTGTATCAAGAGCAGCCTCAAGAGAGACCCAGACAAGTAGGAGAGGGATCCTGGGGACAGCAGGCCAGAACCTGAGCCTTTTCCAGCTGGCTTATGAGGAAGGCACATCTCCTGTGGCCCCAGCTGTAATGAACACAGTACTCAAATCATTTTATTTCTATTTTAAGGGTTAGAGCAAAGTCGTAGCAAAGCAAGACAGCAAAAGGCCAAGGACTAAACCCTGTGGCTCAGCTTTTGCCTAGAGGGGTTTGACCTGTCCAAACAGTGGCCTGAACGGAACTGTGGCCAGCTTTAAAGACTGAGGCAGAGCGGCAGAGTTGCTGATACAAAGGAAATAAGTTGGCTTACAGACGGCTGAGGTCTCCCAGAGAGAAGAAAGCTTCAAGCCTTATTTAAGTTGAGACTGTGATAGCCAATTTACCCTGATGAACCTACGTCTGAGATATTCCAGAAGAAAGACTGCTAACTGCATTAAAGGGTCTACCCCAGAGACTGTGTTCCTGACGACTGAGGACCTGCCCCAGAGACTGTATCCTTCTAAAAGGCTATGGAAATAGTTGTAATTAGTTATCAATAGGTTTAGTGGTTAGGTAATTGGGTTGTAGGCATTCGTAAAGTTAGTAGTTAAGTGTTTATATTTGTTATTAGGGTTATAGTTTATCAATAAATATATATTGAATAATTAAAAGGTTTGGTTACAATTTACTTTGTTGGTATTTAATTTCTGCAGTTCTTTGTAAAGTCAGGGCTTTAGTCTGTTGTTTGCAGTTCAGCTGGTATAGATTTTCTCCTATTGTGGGCTTCTGTTCACTCTGCTGATTTTGTCTTTTGCCGAGAAGAGATTTCATTTTCTTGCTGGTACATGGCCTCATTAGTTCCTGTGGTGTTGCTGTTCTGTTCTGAAGTTCTTGCCTACGCAAATACCTAAAGGGGATCCCTTTGTTTTCTTATCAAAGTTTGGGTGTTTTGACTTTTGAACTAAGTTCTTTGCCCCATGCTGAGTTTATCTTTCTACAAGGTGAAAGTTGGTGCATGCCCTTGATCCCAACAACTGGAAGGCAGACCTGTGAGAGTCAGAGGCCAGTTGGTCTACAGAGTGAGTACTAGGGCAGCCTGAGCTACACACAGAGACCCTGCCTGAAAAAAAGAAAGAAAAAAAAAGAAAAGAGAAAAAAAACGCTAACAAACAAAGGAAAAATAAAGAAAAAAGAAAGATGATGATCTAAGAACATCTTCAGGGACAGAAACCCATTGCTGCAGCCATATTTCCAGAATAGGCTCTTTTTTTTCCAATGCATGTTTTATGTTCTTTGCCTAAAATTAAATGTTCATAGCATTGTCACTTTATTTCTGGAACCTGTATTCTATGCCTTAGATTTTCCTGACTATTTTATGCCAGTTCCAGGCTGTTCTTGTCACTATAGCTCTGTAGGATTACTTGAGGTTAGGATTGTGACATCTCCAGCAGCTGTTCATGGTCTTTTGTGGTTCCATATGAATTCTTGTTTCATTTGTTATTTTTTAAAAAATATTTTATTTATTTATTATATATAGTGTTCTTCCTGCATGTATGCCTGCAGGCCAGAAGAGGACACTAGATCTCAATATAGATGGTTGTGAGCCGCCATGTGGTTGCTGAGAATTGAACTCAGGACTTATGGGAGAACATCCAGTGCTCTTAACTGCTGAGCCATCTCTCCAGACCTCATTTGTTTTTTCTAAATCTATGAAATACATCAGAATGTTAGGACCAAAGTCATTTTACCAAACGATAGTCAGGCTTCAGAAGCCTGGGAATTTGAGGAGGCCCTAAGTTCTGCTTTTACTTGCCCCAGAATCTATCACGTAGTACCCCTCCCCCCAGGGTTTGGAAGCTCTAACCGTTATGAGGAGGCCAAGTTCCCACTTGGTTCCCAGAGCAACAGGGAGAACAACAGAAACCACAGGTTGCAAATGGTCATGAGTTTGGAGATCTCCACCTTGTTTCCTAGGTCACCTATGCCAGCCCATCAAAGTACTGTTGCTTGATTCTGCCTTGCTGAAATGTATTTAACCTGAACTGAAATTCTGTCCAGGATCTCTTCCCTCTCCTTGCATGAAGAGTCTGTGAGGTTGGCCCCGGCATGCTGGCCAATAAAATCCTCTTGCTTTTTGCAACATTCTCAAGTTCCTGGTGATTCCTCGATCGCACCACATTCAGGTTCAGAAATCTGTTTCTTGAACCTAACAAAAATTGAGATAGTATTGCATGAAATCTGTGGACTAGTTTTGATAGTTTGGCCATTTCTGAAATATCAGCTAGGAGCATGGAATGTCTTTCCATCTTCTATCCTTTTCTGAGACTTGCTTTTTCAGTTTTAATGTAGAATCTTTCGTTTCTGTGGCTGGATATATCTTTAAACACTTAATTTTGGTGGAGTTGCTTTGAATGGCATATATTTCCTAATTTCTTCCTCTGAGAGTACACTACTGGGAAAAATGAAGTCTACTTTTAAGTAATTATTTTGTATCTGGCAATGATAAGTGCTTATTAGGTCCAAGAGTTTTCCACAGGGTCTTTAAGAATCATGTCACGGGGCTGGAGAGGTGGCTCAGAGGTTAAGAGCACTGGCTGTTCTTCCAGAGGTCCTGAGTTCAATTCCCAGCAACCACATGGTGGCTCACAGCCATCTACATTGAGATCTGCTGCCCGGGCATTTATGTAGAGCAAATACTGTATACATAATAAATAAATAAATAAATGTTGAAAAAAAAAAAGAGTCATGTCACCAAGAAAAAGGAATAGTTTGACTTCTTCCTCCCCTATTTTGATCCCATTTATGCCTTTCTCTTCTCCAAGTGTGATAGCTGAGTATTCAAACACCATATCAAATAAGAGAGTAAAGAGTGGACATCCTCATCTCATTCCTGATTTAAAGGAAGCTCTCAGTTTCTCTCCATTGACTAATATTGCACCACCAGCACTGTCTTGCATAGGAGACAAGGACAGCATTCCGGGATTTCTTTTTTGTTTCTTTTTGTTCATTTCTTTGTTTTTGTTTGGTTGGTTGATAGGTTTTGGTTTTGAAATAAGGTCACTCTATATAGTCCTAGATGTCCTGCAACTTTCTATGTAGACCAGTCTGGCCTCTATCTAAGAGATTCTCCTGCCTCTGCTTGGATTAAAGACTTGTGCCACAATGTCTGACCAATAATGGGCTTCTTGACAAGAGAAAGGCTCTTTCAGGGTCCACCCTCCTCTCAGGACAATTCAGAGCCTGTCTAAATGTAGAAGGAGAGGATATCTCTAGACCACCAATTCCTCCATTCTGCAGACTGTTATGTGCCATGGCCCCTCTCAGGTGTGGTTCTCTACACACACTCAGTCACTGGAGTCTGACTTCATTGAGGCTGAATCTCTGAGCCCCACCCTGTCAGGAGCAGAGGTCCGTTTTTCCTGATGGGCACAGAGAGTCTCCTACCCTGGGCCTTTTCGCACAGATCCTGGAACTTCACAATGAAAAGATTACAGAGAATCCTGTACAACGCTGTTGATGGGTTTTCACCCCTCCCTTGCTCCATGTTTGACCCTTCCTGAGATGTTCTCATGGGCACTGCTGGAGTCCCCAGGAGGAATACATAAAGCCTGAACTTTCCAACTCTTCTCCTCAGATCCCTTAAAGACACATGTAGCCTATGACCCCAGATCTGAAGGTGACACCACCCTGAGGTGCTGGGACCTGAGCTTCTACCCTGCTGACATCACCCTGTAAGGGGTGTTAGATTAATATAAATTAGATTTAATAAATATCTAGGGGGTTCTGATACAGTCTCTTAATCTGGGGCATGAAGATCAACTTGGTTGTGGGCAATTAGCTTATCAGTTTATGGACTAAAAACAAGATTTAAGTCAGGTGAAATGAGGAGAGACTCTATGGACTAAAACCAAGGTTTATGGCCTGGCATTGTTTTCAGCTGCTAAGTGGGCAGAGCCCAGATTAGGCTGCAGCCAGGTGAAACAAGGAGAGATCCTATTTAAGGACAAGTGGATGGAGCCCAGGGGCCCCATGCTAGAGAGCTCAGATGGTAGGTAGTTCTCATGCTAGAAACAATAAGTAGTTTGTACCATCTGATGGAGAAAGTGCTGGTGGACTGATGGCCAGAACTCCCTGAGGCAGAAAGAAGCTGGTGAGCAGAGAAAGCCTCAGCAAGACAGCAAAAGGCCAAGGACTAAACCCTGTGACTCAGCTTTTGCCTAGAGGGGTTTGACCAGTCCAAACAGTTCCTGAAAGGAACTGTGGCCAGCTTCAAAGACTGAGGCAGAGTGGCAGAATTGCTGATACAAACTGAATAAGTTGACTTACAGACAGCTGAGGTCTCCCAGAGAGAAGGAAGCCTCAAGCGTCATTTAAGGTGAAGCCACCATGGCCAATTTACCCTAAAGGACCTATGTCTGAGATATTCCTGAAGAAAGACTGTTAACTAAGTGCCTTAAAGGATCTACCCCAGAGACTGTGTTCCTGACCACTGAAGACCTGCCCCAGAGACTGTATCCTTCTAAAAGGTTAGGAAAATAGTTGTAATAGTTATCAATAGGTTTAGTGGGTAGATAATAGGGGTTGTAGTCATTCGTGGGGTTAGTAGTTAAGTGTTTATATTTGTTGTGTTTATAGTTATCAATAAATACTTATTGAATAATTAAAAAGGTTCGGTTTCAGTAGTTAGGTAAGTGTTTATATTGGTTATAAGCATTTATAGTTATTAATAAATAAATATGGATAATTAAAAAGGGTCAGCTTCATCACCCTGACCTGGAAGAGGAAGGAAGAGGAAGAGATTCAGGACATGGAGCTTGTGGAGACCAGGCCTTCAGGAGATGGAAACTTCCAGAAGTGGGCAGCTGTGGTAGTACCTTCCAGGAAGGAGCAGAGATACACATGCCATGTGCTGCATGTGGTGCTGCCTGAGCCCCTCACCCTGAGATGGGGTAAGGAGGGTGTGAGGGCAGAGCTGGGGTCAAGGAAAGTTGGAGCCTTCTGCAGACCCTGAGCAGGGTCGATAACAGGAGTCATGATTCTCACCTTCCTTTCCCTTCCACTCCAAGGGACTCCTCCGTCCACCATCCCCATACTGATCATTGTTGGTGTGTCCTTGGAGCTGTAGTGATTTTACATTTTATCATCAGAGGTGTTATGATGTGGATGTGCAAGAACACATGTATGGAAGGGGCATGGTCTAAGGTTTTTTTTCTCCTTCAGCACCTTCAAGAGGGTTGTATAGGGGGCCAGTGACATGACTCCGTGGTTAAGAGAACTGGCTGCTCTTCTGGAGGACCCAGGTTCAATTCCCACCACCCACATGACAGCTCCAGTTCCAGGAGATCTGACACCCTCACACAGACATACATGCAGACAAAACACAAATTCACATAAAAACAAAAAAATCATTTTAAAACAGGGTTGCATAGTACATTGGAAGCCACACATGCCATGTGCACACTGTATCTATTTTGGGGTCTGTGTGCTGACCTGCACCTCACTATAAACCACAGGGAAAATGGAGAACAGCTTCCTAACCCTGATGATGTCATGGGGATATGATTCTCAGAGGTCGGAGGTCAGAGGAGGAGGTTCCTGTGGAGTATAGACTTCCAGGCTGGCTTTGGTTCATCCCTACATACTTCCCTCCTCATGTCTCTTGACTCTTCCCTGCCCATTGTCACCTCTAGAAACTTCCTGTGGCCCAGAGCTTCCCTGGTCTGTCACAGATTTTCTTCTCTCAGGAGAAAACACAGAGTGCTATGCTCAGGCCCCAGGTAAGTGTCTGGGAAAGGTTTATCCCTGAGGCCTTTGGATGGATGATGTGGAGCTGGTGGGGAGCTCCTCCAGCCTGGAATTTCTCTTTCAGGCAAATCTTCTGAAGTTCTGTTAGCTTGGTTGTTTTATTATTTTTTTTTTTTTACCCTAGGCAGGGATGGTGCCCTCAGCTCTTCTGTGTTTCTCAGACTGAAAAGATGACTCCCTGAGGACTCAATGAAGTGGGATGAAGGGGACAGGGTGGGTCACAGGGACTCTCAGAATGTGGATCTTTGAGTGAGTGAACAGTTGTTGGGATGTTGTCTTCACAATGATTTCTTTTTCCATTGCTCTTGTTCTATGGTGGGAACACAGCTGACTGCAGTGAAGTGAATGGCAGGGGTGCTCAGGTCCCTCCTGTGATGTCCAGAGCCCTGCAGTTGTTTTTCACCAATAGTGTCTGATGTCTGTGATCCTGTGGCTCAGTGTGAAGACCTGGGGAGCCCAGAACAGCCCTGCACAGCAGGACCCTGTTCCTACACACAGCCTGTGTTCCCTTCCACAGCCAACCTTCCTGGTCCAGCCAACACAAGAGGAGGACATCTCCATCCTGTCAGCTCCCTGCTGCCCTGAGCTGCAGCCCCTGGCTTCCCCACTGAAAATAAGAATCTTATTGTGGACTTGATTGTCCACTCCTTGATCTAACAGGTTAATTGGCAGGTAAATTAAAGGATTGAGAATACTTAGAGTTTTGTGGAGGAAATAAATGGCAGATGGAATCAGTGTTCATTATCTTGAATGTATCTGGTGGGACAAGAGGACTCTATGGGAGCTGAGTGTCCACTCCAGATGTAATCTTTTTTTTGGGGGGGGTAGTTTAAGACAGGGTTTCTCTGTGTATTCTCAGCTGTCCTGGACTCACTCTGTAGAACAGGTTAGCCTTGAACTAACAGAGATTCACCTGCCTCCGAAGTACTGGGATTAAAGGCATGCATCACCATATCTAGCAATTACACTCAGTTGTGAACTGCCATGTGGGTGCTGGGATACGAACCAGGGACCTTTGGAAGAGCAGCCAGTGGTCTTAACTGCTGAGCCATCTTTCCAGCCCCAGACATAATCTTTCTACCTCCATTGTGGAGAAGCAACCCAGTTTCCCCATGGTAATTTGGAAAAGCACTTGCCACACTCTCCTCCTCACATTTTTATTCCTTTCTAAGCCTATTAGGTTAAGGGCAACAGAACCCAAAGTGGCCAGGGGGACATATGAGCTTCCAGTTCAATGAATGCTTGTTGTGTGTCTTGGCAGGAGTTCTCCCCATTCTGGAACCAAAGCTTTTAGGTCACTTGTACGTAGGTTCATGGGAACAGGAAACAAAATTTTTCCTAGGGGTGATAGTGAGTGGAGCTGTTCCCCTTTGCACCCCTTGATTCTTGGACCTGTGGATCCTGGCTATGGAGGAAACTATACCGTATGTTGGATACTGAGTCAAGGCATACACTGCCTTCTGGGGAACCCTAGCCCAGCACTCCATGCTGGTGTCACCTAATTGACAGTGTAACTGTGTCTTCAAATGTCCTTTACATCTTTCATTTCAGCTGCTTTACAATGGTAGGGAACATGGTAAGATCAGTGGATTCCATGATTGTGGGCCCACTTCTCTGGCTGTGAAGTGAGTTCCTTGGTCAGAAATAATACTGCGTGAAATACTGTGATGGTGGATAAAGTATGTGGTGGTTTTGACTGATCTCCATGCAGGAAAGGCAAATAAATACATAACCAGAATAAGTGTGTACTCCACTAAGGACAAAGTGTTGTCCTTTCCAGAGAAGAAGAGATCCAATGTAGCCAACTTCCCACCAGGAGCTCTGTGAGTTTAAGCAAAGACTGTTTAGACATACTGCTTTGTGAAGGGCCTAAACTCTACTGTACACATGGGATAGTGACCAGTAAGGCTTAGCATGTGACCTGCTCATGCAGGGAAACAGAAACCTGCTCTGCCAACTCCTCCAGCCTTGAAGAGAAATCCTGTGGATCTTGCATGATGGTTCTGTAGGAAAAGCACTTGCCACCAACCCTGACCACCTGAGTTCCGTCCCTGGGACCCACATGGTAGAAGGAGAGAACCAAGTTCTGCAAGTTGTTCTCTGACCTCTACACGTGTGTGGTAGCCAAGAGATGGCTGGGTGCATACATACACACACACACACACACACACACACACACACACACACACACATGCACACACATGATGGGGTGGTGTTAAGCATTCTAAATGTTAATTGGTCCTGTTTGCTGTCTGTTACTTAATTGACTCTGATTGGTTAAATAAATGCTGAGGCCTAGAGATTGGGCAAAGACGGAGGTAGGCAGGACTAAGGTTCACAGGCTTTTATAGAGAGACACAGAACATCTTGGAAGGAAGGTTGCCGGAGAAGAAGCCAGGAGTAAACAAGGAGGACACGCCATGGGGTAGATTAAAGGAGATCCTTCCACATGGCCTGGAACATTGGCTTAGCGTGGAGAATTCCAAAGGGACGTATGTATATATAGGGTTATATTTGGGTAATAGAATTATGAGCTAGCTTAGATGGGCTAGGATTGCACAACCCAGGCCTAGGCTTGTTAAAATCCACATGGTGTCTGTGTGTATTCATTTATAATGGTGGGTTAAGGATTAACACTGCCGACCAATTAAAGAGATATAAATACTGGTTAAACAATTTAATTAGTTTTTTTTCTCCACACACAAGCACACAGTAAACATAATTTTTTAAAATTAAGAACATAGAAAAAACTACCACTCTACTGCATTGCCAGATTTGTCCACTGTTGCCGTCCTACTACTTGGGTTTTTTTTTTTAATCCAGGAAGAGTTCAGTGTCTTAGTATAGGACCAGAGGGAGGGAGGAGATGAAGAAATGAGATCAGTCTCCAGGTCTTTCCTCAATTCCAGACTCAGAGACAAAACAAGACAAACAGCCCTCTGACCTACATCACCCAAATAGTGTTCAGGACAAAGTAATAGTTCTCAAGTGAGGTCTAGGGTGGGGAAACCCATGGCTGGTGATTCCAAATCTACAGCTCCTATCCTGTGTCAGCTCCTTCTGCTAGGACAAGTTGGCAGTTCTCACCCCCAATAGGCGGGGAGTTCCCAGGGAACCAACCAGTGGTCACCGGTGATAAAGTCCATGCAGACCTTGGGACTCAGAGGCTCCCCAGATCCCAGATGGGGGACTATGCCCTGCTCTTGCTGCTGGCGATTGCCTCCTCGCAGGTGAGTGGGGGTTCAGGAGGGAAATGGCCTCTGCGGGGGGTAGGGGGAAGAAGAGCCCAGTCTCCGGGTCTACCACCAGACACTCAGACCCCATCTCTACCTGCAACTGGAACCCTGTGTCCAGTTCCCCTCCTGGCCCACTCACCAGCCCCGGGGGTCTTGAGAGGAGGGTCCGGTTTTCACCCCGCCTCCCCCCAGTCAGGCTACAGTATTTACAAACCACCTTGGCCAGGCCTCAGGGAACCCTGGTTCATTCAGGTAGGTGGACGACAGGCAGCACAATTTGTGTATTTTGAGAATGATGTGGAGGCTCTGAGGATAGAGCCATTCTAGCAGTGGATAGAGAAGGAGGGGCCAGAGTATTGGGAACTGAACACAGGATAGCCAAGAGCTGGGAGCAGATTTTCTGAGTGAGTCCCAGGAATGTGTAAACAGAGAGAAAGCAAGGTGAGTGGCCATAGGTCGGACATCAAGAGCCTTCCAAGTCCCTATGTATGGGCTAGAGTCTCCCTGCATCACAGATCCAGTGTTGGACAGGTCTACAGGACCTCAGAGATTCTGGACAGGAGTGAGCAGCAGACCGGGAATATTTCCCTTTCAGTTTAAAGGAGTCTGCTGGAGATTGGGTCCTGGGGCCCAACTGATCCCCGACAGGTGGGCAGAGCTGATCTCAGAGACCAAGCCAGGCTGTCACAGCACCAGGTCATGCCAGGTTGTGAACTGGACTTGGATGGTCGCTTCCTCCACGGGTCTGAGCAGTTCTGCTAAGGCAGCAGCCATTACATCACCGTGAACAACAACCTGAGAACGTGGACCGCCGCTGTGGACACAGGGCACGGATCATCCATCGCAAGTGTGAGCAGGCTGGTGATGCAGAGGGACAGAACACATGCCTGAGATTGAATCCAAGCGTTCTGGTTTGATGGCGTTGGCAGAGGAGATTTCAAAATAGTTTAGTATTGACTATGTTGCTTGGTTATAAGTGCCCACTCTTATGCAGCTCTATAATGAAAAGGAGCAAGCTGAACAAGGAAAAATACAAAATGTACAGTTTGAGGAGAAAAGAAGCACCAGGAAGTGTAATGGAGCTAGTCCAGTGCTCAAAGAAATAAAGTTTAGAGAAAAGCCTGATGTTAAATGAAATAAAGGGCATGGTGACCCAAGGAGAAGGCCGCACCCAGCTAAGCTTCCAACCCCTGAAAGGGAATCAAACACGAGCTTAAGTACTGAAGGGAGCCAACCCAACAAACAGCAGAACTTGGCAGCTTTGGTTCCGGCTTATGGAATCTCCCTCCAGGATTGTGTCCATAGTGTCCCTCCATGGAGGCCCAGAGAGGCCATTGTATGAGGCTGGGAATGTGAAGCCTGGGTTTCCTTGGAGACCCCAGGACGATGGAGATTCTAGAGTCTTGGGCACCTGTCAAGGAAAGCTGCTAAGGGTGTTGGACCAGCCCAGAGAGTTAGAAATGTGTTGTAGTCAACAAATCTGAAAGGAGTTGGAGACCTGAAGAGTCCAATGCTTTGGCATCAGACATGGGGATGCAGAGTTGGGAGTTTGCACACCTGGTTTTTGGTCTCGCTTTGGTCCAGTGTTTCCTCACTTTGCTCCCTGTCCTTCATTTTGGAATGGTGATATACATTCTCTGCCATTGTGCGGTAGAAGTATGTGACCTGCTTTTTTTATTTTGATTTCACAGGATTTACCCTTAAGAGATTGTCTTGAGTCTTAGAGGAAACTTTGAACTTTTAAAGTGTTCAAACTGACAGATTATGGGGACTTTTGAAGTTGGACTGAATGCATTTTTGCATTATGACATGGCAACAAGCATATGAGGCCAGGGAGTGGTGTTGGGGTAGTGTTAAGCATTCTAAATGTTAATTGGTCCTGTCTGCTGTCTGTTACTTATATTGACTCTTATTGGCTAAATAAAATGCCGAGGCCTGAGATTGGGCAAAGACAGAGAAAGGTGGGACTTCCCGAGATTAGAGCAGGAAGCCTGCGCTTTAGACAGAAGGCATTACAGCCAGCAGCAGGAGGAAGAAGGAGGCACACACCATGGGTTAGAGAAAAGAACCTCATTCCACATGGCCAGGAATATTGGCATATCGTGGAGAATGGCAGTCCAAGGGGATGTATGTATATATGGGGTCATATTTGGGTAATAGAATTATGAGCTAGCTTAGATGGGCCAAGATGGCTCAATTCAAGCCAAGGCTTGTTAAAATCCACGTGGTGTCTGTGTGCTCATTTATAATGTCTGGATGAGAATTAACAACTGCCAAACCAATTATTGATAATATAAATACAGGTTAAAAAGCTTAATTAGCCATATATTTTTTTAAACAAATGGCACCCAGCGTTTGGCAATTAGAATCCATGCTTACAGTGTGAGAAGGCCTTGGTGAAAACTGGTTTCCTAGCCCAAGAGCAGGGAACCGACTCAAATGCATTTCAAATGTGCGGCTACCTTAACAAAAGCTGTTGCCTTGCAGCAAAGACTGAGAGATAAGGCTTAGATCTCCTTTTTTACTAAAAAGCTGGCAGCCTTCTAAACAGAATTTGAGAGCAGAATTAACCACCTAGATTAAAAACAAAGGAATTCATAATGCCTCAACACCTTTGTTTGTATTCCAATTGAGTTTGTTCCTCTTAGCATGCAAATGATTTTTACCCTGACAATTGTGGTTCTGTGTATCTTTTTTGAGAAAGTTCAGACTAGGATAGTCTTAAAGGAAAGAATTTACAGATGGAATGCTAAATTGCCAACAATGATAATGAAGGAAAGAGGGAGACCTTTCCTGATAAATAAGACAACATTGATGGCAGCTGGAGCTAAGAGCTCCCTGGCTATGAGGCACTTCTCAGGGCTTTCTGGGAAGGGTCCACCAATGAAATACAGTCTCAATTAGATTCCAAGTAATAGTGAACAAAGCTTTAATCACAGCATGGGATGGCATGGTTAGACATGCCAAGGCTTTTGGAATGTTGTTTCTTTGCTTGATTTTTGTTTAGATGTCTTTGATTTTTCCTATATCTGGAGGTAGAAAGGATATTTTTCTGGTTTGGCATTGCAAAAACATAAGAGATTTTTGAAGATTTTGGGCAGATTTCAAATTGTCACTGCAGTTCAAAGTTGCTCTCTAGGTTGCAGAGTTACTAATATCTGGGATTTAAGTGAAATATTTGAGCAGGGTGGTACTGACACACACCCTTAATCCCATCACACTAGAGGAGGAAACAGGCAGATCTCTGGATTCTAGACCAGCCTGGTTTAAACAATGAAGGCAGGGTGGGAACCCTGCTGATAAGATAAGTCTACTTACTAAAAACTGTCTAGAATTAAAAAATGACACATTTTTTTCCTTGATGTTAAGTTTAATAATGTCCTTGCTGATCTAATGAATAAATACACATAATCTTAAATTTATGTGAAGAGAAAGGGCTCACAAGCCAGTCTCCTTAGGTGTGGGGCTCCCACTGGAGAACTGGTTTCAAGAAGCATTTTGCCCCTAAAAGAGATATGTTAATTGCTGGGTGTGGTGGTGCATGCCTTTAATCCCAGAACTTTGGAGGTAGAGGCAGGCTATTCTCTGTGAGTTCAAGGCTAGCCTGGTGTACAAAGTGAGTCCAGGACAAGGATATACAGAGAAATCCTGTCTCTGAGGAAAAAAAAAGGAAAGAGAGAGAGAGAGAGAGAGAGAGAGAGAGAGAAAGAGATATATTCTGTTAACCAATGTAAGGATCCAGAGTTAGGCTTGGGAAGAACATGCAAACAGCATGCCTCCCACAGCCAGCAGTTAAGAAAAGCTAACATAAAATAGCACATCATGCCATTCTACAACAATCTCCTTAAGAATGGAGCTTCCATGGGAGAATTAGAACTCAAACTAATACAAAATAGTTTAATTAATGCTACTGTTTAATAAAAGTAATTCAATTGTTTAAATTCATACCTTGATCTCAAAACATGGGAGACAAGGGAAAAAAAGGTTCCTCATGTGTTTGAGGCCAATCTACAGAGCTCCACAGAGCAAATCAAGACAGCCCAAGCTACAAAGAGAAACTCTGTCTCAATAAGGATAGATAGATCCACATAGAAACTAAATCTCCAAAGAAAGGAGAAAAGGAAAGAAAAGAATATATAAATGCATACCTTTGTTCCCAAAACATGGGAGACAAAGACAGAGACAGATTGGTTCTTTTTGAGTTTGAGGCCAACCTAATCTACAAAAATCCAGAACAACACAGAATAAACCTGTTTTTTTTTTTTTTTTTTGGTTTTTCGAGACAGGGTTTCTCTGTTTAACAGCTCTGGCTGTCCTGGAATCGCTTTGTAGACCAGGCTGGCCTCGAACTCGCAAAGATCCGCCTGCCTCTGCCTCCCAAGTGCTGGGATTAAAGGCGTGCGCCACCACCGCCCGGCTAATAAACCTGTTTTAATCAATTAAAAAAGTTATGTCAACTGTAGAGGAGAATACTTAAACTCCATACAGTCTTTGATATATAGCATGCATATGTAATACTATTACATGCCATCTTTTTATGACATGGAGACTTACAAATGTCTTTCTTCTGTTTAAACAAAGAATAGAAGATATTGCTTAATTGATTTGTGCATCCTGCACATCCAAGGCATGTTGGTAATTTTAGAACTATCTGTTACTTGTGAGAAATTATATATTTTCAGAACAAAGTGACCCGACTCCAAAGAAGACAAGACAAGTAACCCAAATGATCCAGCCTCATAGACTGCCTCAATAGCTGTTTCCTCAAAAATCTGCATCCAGAACAACTTCAAACAGCTTGCTGAGATGGCCCAGCCTCAAAGACTGATCCAGACAGGATGTCAATAAAGCCCTGAATTTTCCTAACCAAAGTCCAGCTTCAGACAACAAGCTGCTCAGGACACTCAAATTGTTGAGCACATAGAGACTGTACAACAAATGTTACTTTTAAATTGATTAATTATTTTTTCCATTTTATTTGGGCCCCCAAACAGGTTTTCTGCGTCCTAATTCAGCAGGAAGCAGTTTTAAGAGAGCGACGTCCCGTTCCCAAAAAGTGGGGTGGATAATAGATGTTGTTTAGGGGGAATTGTTACAAATTTGTAACCATATGGTCTTGTTAAGCAAGATATAGGAGATTAGGTTCAAGGACTTTTCTATTTTTTTCTTTTCTCTATCCTTCTTTCTCTCTTATATAGGGGGAAAGACTTGGAAAGAAAAAAAGAGGAATATATGTATATAATATAGAAATGATAAGATATAAGGATAGATTATTGAATTATCTGAAACTCAAAACTATTGTTATTCTTTAAATAAGGTTATCTTTTGATACATTGGTATGGAATTTTGTATATTGGTACAAAAATCAGGTTAAATCTTGATTCATTGGTATAGAATTTTATATTTTGACACAAAATAAGTATATTCTAACTCTTATATGAGGTATCGTGCCTATACAAATCATTTAAAAGTACAGGTTTACTTCCGATCCTTTTATGGGTTGTTCTGCAATCTATTTAGGAGTCTGGATAATACAAGTTGACTGGCCAGTTGAGCTTCTGGTCATGTCAAATACTAGCCTTTTTTTTTTTTTAAGATTTATTTATTTATTACGTATACAGTATTCTGTCTGCAGGTATGCCTGCAGGCCAGAAGAGGCAGAAGAGGGCACCAAATTTCATCATTATTGATGGTTGTGAGCCACCATGTGGTTGCTGGGAATTGAACTCAGGACCTCTGGAAGAGCAGTCAGTGCTCTTAACCACTGAGCCATCTCTCCAGCCCCCTCAAATACTAGTCTTAATTTATCACAAAACAGACATAATAGGTTAAACAGATACTAAATGGATAAAAATATACAGTGTGTTCATAGATAGAAGATAGATAGATTTATAAATAAATTGATAGATGTCTTCAAAACTCTCAGAGGCATACAGAAAATGGCATTTAAAGATGTTTTATTTTTTTAAAGCATTGTTTGACTTAAGACAGTCAGCTCTCATTTGACTTGGAAGAAGACAATGAGCATCAAAAAGAAATCTCCCATCAGGAGATAATTCCTCAAAAAGAAATCTCCCATCAGGAGATGATTCTTATTGGGCAAAAATGCCCCTGCTCTCTCAACAGACTATATACAGTTCAAGGATGGACCAGAGCTTAAATGCAGGTAAGTTGATGTCCTGATTCTGCAGAGACAGAATGGGAAAATCCTTATTTCCTGCTGCACAATTTAGTCTGTGAAAAATGCTTGGCCAGAAGGCTAAAGATGATGCTCCAACGATATTGAGAGATATTTGGGACTGTCTAGGCAACAAACTGTCATATTTCTTTTTGGAAGCTGCTCTCCTATGCTTCCTATTCACTCAAATAATAACTTTATCCCTTCTTATGTCTTTGATGGGGTTGAAGGCAAAATAGTTATAAGATTTCAATTGAATTTGAATTGTTTAGAATTTAAAAGGATATTTTCAAGTCTAATTAAAATCTAGGTTTATAAATATAGGACATGATAGAAATTATTTTGGTTCAGAACTTTAGATACACCAAGAGAGATAAATGAGTTTTTTCTTCAACATTGCCTGATACAAATAGGCTGAACATTATGTGTGTAAATTTTATATATGGTTTTCTTGATTGTTTCATATTACTTATTGTTTTTACTATATGAGCTAAAAATTTAGCTTTTTTTTTAGACAAAAGGAGGGAATTGTTGGGGTAGTGTTAAGCATTCTAAATGTTAATTGGTCCTGTTTGCTGTCTGTTACTTATATTGACTATTATTGGCTAAATAAAATGCCAAGGCCTGAGATTGGGCAAAGACAGAGAAAGGTGGGACTTCCTGAGATTAGAGCAGGAAGCCTGCGCTTTAGACAGAAGGCATTACAGCCAGCAGCAGGAGGAAGAAGGAGGCACACACCATGGGTTAGAGAAAAGAACCTCATTCCACATGGCCAGGATTATTGGCATATCGTGGAGAATGGCAGTCCAAGGGGACGTATGTATATATGGGGTCATATTTGGGTAATAGAATTATGAGCTAGCTTAGATGGGCCAAGATGGCTCAATTCAGGCCAAGGCTTGTTAGAATCCATGTGGTGTCTGTGTGCTCATTTATAATGTCTGGATGAGAATTAACAACTGCCAAACCAATTATTGATAATATAAATACAGGTTAAAAAGCTTAATTAGCCATATATTTTTTAACAGAGTGGATTATGGTTAGTTGAATAAAAATGGACCCCACAGGCCCATAGACTTGAATGTTTCATCATTAGGGAATGGCACTATTTCAAAGGATTAGGAGGTGTGGCTTTGTTGGAGGAAGTGTGTCACTGGGGTGGGCTTGAAAGTTTCCAAAGCCCAGGCCAGGCCCAGAGGCTCTCTTCCTGCTGCCTGAGGAACCGGATGTAGAGCTTCCAGCTCCCACTTCAACACCATGCCTACCTGTATACCAACATGCTTCCCACCATGATGACAATGGATTAAACCTCTGACAGTGTAAACCAGCCCCCAATTAAATGATTTCTTTTATATGAGTCACCATTGTCATGGTGTCTTTTCCCAGCAACTGAACAATGATTAATACATAAGCTAAGTCAAAAAGAACTTTATTATAAAGATTCTTTCAAGAAAAACAGAGTCACTTATATGAAACTGAACCTTTTAAATTATTCAATATATATTTATTGATAACTATATTTACTTATAAACACTTACATAACTACTAACCCTAAGAATGCCTATAACCCCTGTTACCTAACCACTAAACCTATTGTTAACTATGACAACTATTTTCCTAACCTTTTAGAAGGATACAGTCTTTGGGGCAGGTCCTCAGTTGTCAGGAACACAGTCTCTGGGGTAGAGCCTTTAATGCACTTAGCAGTCTTTATTCTGGAATATCTCAGATGTAGATCCATCAGGGTAATTTGGCTATGGTTGCTTCACCTTAAATAAGGCTTGAGACTTTCTTCTCTCAGGGAAAGCTCAGCCGTCTGTAAGCCAACTTATTCCCTTTGTACCAGCAACTCTGCCACTCTGCCTCAGTAGTTAAAGCTGGCCACAGTTCCATTCAGGCCACTGTTCAGACAGGTCAAACCCCTCTAGGCAAAAGCTGAGCCACAGGGTTTAGTTCTTGGCCTTTTGATGTCTTGCTGAGGCTTTCTTTGCTCACTAGGTTCTTTCTGCCTCAGGGAGAGCTGGCCGTCAGTCCACTGTCGTTTCTAACGTGAGGACTCACCCTTCCTGGCTCCATCCACTTGTCCTTAAATAGGATCTCTCCTTGTTTCACCTTCTTCAGCTTAATCTGGGCTCTGCCCACTTAACAGCTGAAAACAATGCCAGGCCAAATACCTTGTTTTTAGTCCAGAGTCTCCTTGTTTCACCTGGCTTCATCCTTGTTTTTAGTCCATAGAGCTGATAAGCTAATTGTCCACAGCCAAGTTGATATTCATGTCCCAGATTAAGAGACTGTATCAGAAACCCCTAGATATTTGCTAAATCTAATTTATATTAATCTATCTCCCCTTACACTCCAACATTATGCAGGAAAGGTTAGAAGTGAAAGGGGGCATAGTTCTCTTTAGGTTACTTACTGCTGATTAGGGTTATTGGGTTCTTTGGGGGTAGTACCAGTCTCAGAAGAAGTCCAGAAAATTAGGAGACAGCAGTAGGAAGAACAAGAAGCAGTTTGGGGGAGCACCAGCATCTGGGAGAGCAGCAACCTCTTTCTTCTTTGCAGCCCCTTCTCTTCTACTTCTTTGTAGAGCCCCCTTCTCCTCGGGGCTCTGGCTTTTTATCCTCTCTCCCAAGTCCTCAGAGTTCACATGCTCAGGTGGCTAAGCTCCGCCCCTGCTAGCTCACGAGACAGTTAATACTTCACACCTGTGACTTAAGCAGCCTCACACCTGGGATTAAACAAAAACACTCTCATAATTGGTTTTAATAAAACTCATACCACAGCAAAGAGAGAAAACAGGACCAATGCCAAGGTCATGGCTGCTCAGTGAGAATTCCACAGAGGACATTCTGAAGGCATCTGTGTGGGAGATCCCCTTTCATCTTGATGGGGAAGACACTGAAATGATACAGTCATTGGTTCTAAGCCCACTGCTGGGGACTTCCATCGTGCATGCTGCCATGCCAGTGTGAGCATCTAGGCCAAGGCAGAGGAGAAATGCCTGAAGTACACAGACGCAGGCTGTTGGAAAACTGAGCCAACGACCCCTTTTCCACATTGAAACCAGGAGCCGAGGAGTATCTACACAATGCCTGAAAAGCAAGTGGGTCCATGAAACCTGTATGTGTCAGATCTGCACAGTGAAAAGCTGTCTTGTAAAATAAAAGAGAGCCAGGCATGGTGGCACACGACTTTAGTCCCAGCACTCAGGAGACAGAGCCAGGTAGATATCTGAGATCAAGGCCAGCCTGGTCTACAGAGTGAGTCCAGGACAGCCAGGGCTACCTAGAGAAACCGTGTCTTTGGAAACCAAATAAAATAAATAATACAATAACAAGAACAAACAGCATTATTACTGGGATGGATCATGGGAATTCGTGGGGTGATCCATTAGAGCTGCAGGAGTATTAGGGACTCAGACAAAGGTGCAGGTGTGTGCAGGAAGGAATAGAGGAAGAGAGAGGACACATGACACAAATACATTATATGTAAACCTCGCAAGGTCACAATGACATGTGACTTTGCACACTATGCTAATGAGAGCTAATGTAAAGCAGAATTTGTGACCCTCGCGGTCATGAACTGCACTTTGAAGTCTTTGATTGTCATGAGTAGCAGGGTTATTTTCTCTCAGTGCCTGATTCTCCCCAGAGCATAGGTTCAGGTTAATTTTCTATACGATGTGGTCTTTCTCAAGTTTATCTGTGACTTCACAAACACTGAAATGAGCTCCCTGCCAACCTTTCCCATTTGCTGTGCCAGACTTCCCTGTGCTTTGGGGTTTGAGGGAATCTACTCAATGTGTGCTCACATCCAGAGCATACATTGGGCAGAAATGATACTGGTGGTCAAAAGGCCAGAAAGGTTGCACACTATCCTGCTGGGACCCAGTTGTGCTTCAACCAACACAAACATGTAGAAAAATAGCTAATTATGAGGGGGCTGGAGAGATGGCTCAGCGGTTAAGAGCACTGCCTAGTGCTCTTCCAAAGGTCCTGAGTTCAATTCCCAGCAACCACATGGTGGCTCACAACCATCCACAATGTGATCTGGTGCCTTCTTCTGGAAAAATAGCTAATTAAATTGTTTAACAGTATTTATATTATTGTTAATTGGTTTGGCGGCTGTTAATCCTTAACCTGCCATTACACAGACACCAGATGGATTTTTAACAATCCTTGGCCTGAATTGTGTAATCCCAGCCCATCTAAGGTAGCTCATAATTCTATTACCCAAATATGACCCCATATAAACATAGGTCCCTTTGGACTATTAATGTCCATGCTATGCTGATGTTCCAGGCCATGTGGATTGACTTTCTTTAATCTACCCTATGGTGTGTGTTCTTCCTTCTTTCTGCTCCTGGCTTCTTGGAGCTCCTTCTTCCCAAGATGCTCTCTGTCTCAGAAGCCCAAGTACCTTAGTCCTACCTATCTCTGTCTTTGCCCAATCTCAGGCCTCAGCATTTTATTTAACCAATCAGAGACAATGTAAGTAACAGACAGCAAGCAGGACCAATTAACATTTATCTAATAAAATGGATAATTCCCCCCCCCCCAAAAAAAAAAGTAGTGTCCCAGAGTTAGGATTAGGGCAAGGCTCTGCTTTTATCTTTCCAGGAGATTTAAAGCATCCATCTAAGGAATCCAGGGACAACTGGACAACTGAAACCTCAGAAGAAAACAGATCAGATACTCAGATGATCCAGCCTCACAGACTTCCTCAATAGCTGTTTCCTCAAAAGTCTACAACCACAACAACTCAAAATAGCTAAGATTGTTCAGCTCCACAGACTGTTCCAGCCAGAACTTCAGTAAAGCCCTGAAGTTCAGTTTCTGTCTACAAACTTCTTAGGGCATTTAAATAGCTCAGCACAAAAGGACTGAACATCAAATGATTCTATTAACAGGCTTAACCATTTTTCCATTCTTATTTGGGCCCCAAAACAGGTTTACTATGTCCCAAATCAGCAAGAAGTCATTTTAAGAGAAAAACAGCCCATCTCCAGAAGGTAGAGTGGGTGATCCCCCCCTCCTTTGGTAATTCGATGGATTATAGATACTTCTTGTTATTTAGGGGTAGAGATTACAAGCTGTTAAATGATCTTGTTAAATAGGTTTTGGAGGTTAGAACCAGGGATTTCTCTCTTTTTCTTTTCTGCATCCTTCTTTCTCTCCTATGTAGGGGGGAAAAGACTTGAGAAAAAAATGGGATATAGACATAATATAGGAATGATAGAAAAAGAACAGATTATTAAATATGCTCTTATACCTTTGTATATTGATACAAAATTAAAATTATATTTGGCAACATTGGTATTGATCTTTGTATATTGATACAAAATTAAGATTATATTTGGCAACATTGGTATTGATCTTTGTATATTGATACAAAATTAAGGTTAACTCTTTTTAAGGTATTGTACCTAGGTAACGCTTAAAAATGAAATGTGAGGTTTTGGCCTTTTGTTAGCAACTGTTATAAACTGTTTAGGATAATTAAGAAATGCAAACTAATAGTCATTCAAGCACATCATTTTTGTTAAGTACTAGGGCAGTCTATCACAGTTATTTTCTAAGTTAATCACAAATCAAGTTGCTAAGGGACAAGCAACATTTGCATATCCAAATATAAGGAGTGGTCTTCAAAAACGTTAAGAGATCTGCAGAATATGGCATTCAAAGATGTTTTCTTAACTTTAGATTTTTTGATATCGAGACATGTCAGCTCCTGACAGCACCCCCTATTCTATTCCAAGTAGAAGATGAGCATCAAAGAATCTCCAATTGGAGATGGTTGAATTAGTGGCAAGTCTATCACTTGGCAAGAAAAATCCCTTGCTTCAATTGTATACAGAATGCTGTCCAAAAAGGACAAAACTTGGAAGCAGGTAAGTCGACAGCCAAGCTCTGCCAAGACAGGGTAGGCAAGTCCTTCATAATTCCTGCTCTACAATCAATGTCTGTCAGAGAAACAGGGCCAAACGGCTGAAGATTGATGGTGTAATGCATGGAGAGAAAATGGGAACTGTCCAAGCAGCCACTGGTATGTCATTTCTTAGTTTTGGAAGCTGCGGGCCCTGCACTTCCTATATAATCAGATATATTTATCCCTGTCAGGTCTCTGATGTGGTTGAAGACTAGATAGCTAGAATCTCATAGTTAAATTTTGAGTTGTTTAGGAATTAAGAGAGTGTTCTGGATCTAAGAAGATGTTTTTAAAATTGTGATGCAAGTTAGGATGGAAAGTGAGTTGGATATAGAACTTTAAACTCATGGAGATGGTTGCATAGTAGAATGTTAGTGTCAGTTGCCAAATACATATAGACTGGACATTGGGAATGTATGTTAAGCTTTATAATGCTCATAATTGTGGCCTAATTATTCCTGTTGTTTTGTATTGTATTTGTTGTTATAAGAGAAAGAGCCATTTGTTGTACTGAAAGAGGGAGCTGTTGGGGGGAAAACTTAAAAAAAAAGGAAGTGGATGGGGGGGTTAAGGGAGAAGAGGGTGTGAGGGTGGGACCAGAGGGAGAAGTAGGGAGGGGATTGCAATTGAGATGTAACTTGAAGAAATAAAAAATAAAGTGAAAAAAAAAAAGGATTTTCCCACTCTGTCTCTGAAGAATCAGGACATTGACTTACCTGCATTTAAGTTCCGATCCATCTTTGGACTGTATATAGTCTGTTGAGAGAGCAGGGGCATTTTTGCCCAGTAGGAATTACCTCCTGAAGGGAGATTTCTTTTTGATGCTCATTGTCTTCTTCCAAGTCAAATGGGAGCTGTCAGGAGCTGACATGACCAGGAGCTTGACTGGCCAGCAATCAACCTGTATTACCTAGACTCCTAAATAGATTGCAATAGCAACCCATAAAAGAATTTGAAGTAAACCTATACTTTTAAATGAGTTGTATAGGCCCAATACCTCATATAAGTGTTGAAATATACATAATATTCTATACCAATGAATCAAAATTAATCTTAATTTTTTATCAATATACAAACTTCTATACCAATGTATCAAAAGATAACATTATTTTGAGAATAACAATAGTTTTAAGTTTCAGAGCAGATTCAATAATCTACTCTTATATCTTATCATTTCTATATTATATACTCATATTCCCCTGTAGGGAGTTAGATTAATATAAATTAGATTTAGAAAATATCTAGGGGTTTCTGATACCGTCTCTTAATTCAGGGCATGAAGATCAACTTGGCTGTGGCCAATTAGCTTATCAGCTTGGGGACTAAAAACAAGGAAAGACTTAGCGAACTAAAAACAAGGAAACAAGGAAAGACTTAATGGACTAAAAAACAAGGTTGAAGCCAGGAAAAACAGGTAAGACTTAATGGACTAAAAACAAGGTATTTGGCCTGGCATTGTTTTCAGCTACTAAGTGGCCAGAGCCCAAATTAAGCTGAAACAGGTGGAACAAGGAGAGATCCTATTTAAGGACAAGTGGATGAGCCCAGGGAAGCCCCATGCTAGAGAGCTCCGATGCTAGCAAGTCCTCACACTAGAAAGGACAATGAGTAATTTGTATCCTCTGATGGAGAAAATGCTGGTGGACTGATGGCCAGATCTCCCTGAGGCAGAAAGAAGCTGGTGAACAGAGAAAGCCTCAGCAAGACAGCAAAAGGCCAAGGACTAAACCCTGTGGCTCAGCTTTTGCCTAGAGGGGTATAACCTGTCCAAACAGTGGCCTGAGTGAAACTGTGGCCAGTTTTAAAGACTGAGGCAGAGCGGCAGAGTTGCTGATATGAAGGAAATAAGTTGGCCTACAGATGGCTGAGGTCTCCCAGAGAGAAGAAAGCCTCAAGCCTTATTTTAGGTGAAGTTGCCATAGCCAATTTACCCTGAGGGATCTACATCTGAGATATTAAAAAAAAAAAAGACTGCTAAGTGAATTAAAGGGTCTACCACAGATACTGTGTGGACCTGCCCAGAGAATGTATACTTCTAAAAGGTTATGGAAATAGTTGTAATAGTTATCAATAGGTTTAGTGGGTAGGTAATAAGTGTTGAAGTCATTCATAGGGGTTGTAGGAATTTGTAGGGTTAGTAGTTAAGTGTTTGTATTTGTTATAAATGAATACTGTTACTAATAAATAAGTATTGAATAATTTAAAAATTTGGGTTACATTCTCCCTCTTTTTTAAAAAGTCTTTTCCCCCTATATAAGAGAGAAACAAGGATAGAGAAAAGAAAAAGAGAGAGAAAAGTTTCTGAATCTAATCTCTTATACCTTGATTAGTTACACCATTTAATAATTTGTAACCAATCCCCTTAAACAACATTTATAACACATCAGATGACCAAAGAATCATCCACCCCACTTTTTGGGAATGGAGTGTTGCTCTCTTAAAATTGCTTCCTGCTGAATTGGGATGTAGAAAACCTGTTTGGGGGCCCAAGTAAAATGGAAAAATGGTTAAGCAAGTTAATTGTAGCATTTGTTGTCCAGTCTCTATGTGCTCAGCAATTTTGATGTCCTTAGCAGTTTGTAGTCCGAAGCTGGACTTTAGGTGGGAAAGTTCAGGGCTTTATTATTTTTTAAATATTTATTTATTTATTTTACATATATGAGAGCTCAATTTGCATGTGCCCCTACATGCCAGAAGAGAGCATCAGATTCCAGTGTAGATGTTTGTGAACCACCATGTGGTTGCTGGGAAATGAACTCCAGACCTCTGGAAGAACAGACAGTGCTCTTAACCACTGAGCCATCTCTCCAGCCCTGTTCAGGGCTTTATTGAAGTCCCAGTTGGAACAGTCTGTGAGGCTGGATCATCTGGGCTTGTTTTGTCTTCTTTGGTGTCTGGTCCCTTTGTTCTGAAAATATATAATTTCTCACAAGTAACATATTTCTCTCTCTATTTTTTCTTTCAAGACAGGATTTCTCTGTGTATCCTAAACTCATAATCCTGTTACCCAAATATGACCCCCTATACACACAACCATCACCAGCACCTTCAGACAAGTGATGTTTTAATTCATTCAAAGCTCTGGGATTTCCTCAGCTGGAAGAAACAGCAGTGTGGAGGATGCGTATTTGTAAGGGTTTCACTGGAGGTGTGCCATGTGGATGAGGCTTTCCTAGTACTTGGTTTTCTGCCTTCTTATAGCGATCCCCCACCCATGGGAATGTGCTCACTGGGATTTTGGCTTTGCAGATTTAAACATTTGGTATTTTAATTTATGGAAGGACTACAGTGATGTTGGGGATTTTAGATTTGGAGAGTGTAGTTGGGTGTTTTCAGTAACTGCATGTTTTCGACCCACGCCCCTGTTCCCAGAAATAATGATTCTGACAACTATATTATTTACAAACACCTAGACCATATGCTTTGCTCATTCCCTGACTATCTTGTAACTTAATTATCTCATTATTCTAATCTTTGTATGCCATGTGGTTGGTTACCTCTGCTCAGATTTATGAGTTTGTCCTCCTCAGAAGTCCCTGGGCAAAATCATCTGTGCCTGAATCTATCCCAGAATCCTTTCTTCCTCCCAGAACTCCTCCCTCCTATTTCCTGCCACAGTTATAGACCATCAGCTTTTTATTGACAGGTGAAGCTTCTACACAGACACAAGAGAATCTCTCTACAATTCCCCCTTTTACTCCAGTAAAAGGCTCTTTTAGTTACTATAATAAACTATAAAAAATATGAACAATCAAGAGACCATCAGGTAAGATTTACATTCATAATGTCCAGTCCATATGTATTTGGCAACCTTGGAGAAAGTATTCTACTATTTATACCATCTTGGTGAGTTCATAGTTCTGTACCTAAATTATTTTCTATTATAACTTTCATTACCAATCTAAAAACATCTTTTTAGACATGAAAAATATTTTCTTAAATGCTAAATAGCTTAAGCTTATATATGAGGCTATAACCATCTAGTCTTCAACCACATCAGAGACTTGAGAAGGAAGAAATATTACCTGAGTATGCAGGAAGTGCAGGCAAGCAACTTCCAAAACCATAGGAATGTTAGAGGTAGTTGGAAACCTGGACAGTCCTCCAAAAATTTTCCAAGTTGTTGGATTATCAATCTTCAGCCTTCTGGCCCAGAATATCTGACAGACTTTTTTTTTTTTTTTTGAAACAGGAATTATGAAGAACTTGCCTTATCTTGTCATTGCAAAGCTCAGCAATCAACTTCCCTGCAGCCAGGGTTTTCCATTTTGGACAGCATGATGTCAGCAATTAAGGCAAGGGCAGTTTGTTATCCAGTGGCTAGCTTGCCACATTTGAAGCAAAGTCGTAAGGAGATTCTTTTCTTCTTTTCTTTTTGTTTTTATTTGTTTGTTTTTGTTTTTTGAGACTTGGCTTCTCTGTGCATCCTTGACTATCCTGGAACTCTTTCTGTAGATCAGTTTGGCCTCAAAATCACAGAGATTTGCCTGTCTCTGCCTCCAGATTGCTGGGATGTCTTTACATGTGCCACCTTGCCCAGAATAAGAAGATTCTTTAATGTTTACCATCTCCTTTGAAGTAGAAGGGAGGGCTGACAGGAGCTGACATGTCTCATTGTCTAAAAAGCCTTAAATTGATAAAACATCTTTCAATGCCATATTCTGTAGGTCTCTGAGGTTTTTTAAAGACCATATATCTATCAATAGTATATCTAAATAGGCAAACATTGTTTATTTCTAGCTATTTACTATCTGTTCAACCTAGGAAAAATATTTCTGAAATAAACTAAACTAGTGTGTGACATGACTGTGAGTTTGATTGACTATTAACTTGCATTTCTTAATTATCCTAAACATTTTTTTCAAGACAGGGTTTCTCTGTGTAACAGAGCCCTGGCTGTCCTGGTCTTATAGACCTTGAATTAACCTTGAATTTACAAATATCCACCTGCCTCTGCCTCCTGAGTGCTGAGATTAAAAGCATGCACCACTACACCTGGCTCTAAACAGTTTTTAATAGCAGCTCTTAAAAGGACTAGAACATTATATTACATTTTAAAAGAATTACACAAGTACAATACCTTAAAAAGTTGATATGCTGGGTGTTGGTGGTGCAGGCCTTTAATCCCAGCACTCAGGAGGCAGAGGTAGGAGGATTTCTGTGAGTTCAAGGCCAGTCTAGTCTAAAAAGGGAGTTCCAGGATAGCCAGTACTGTTATATAGAGGAACCCTATCTTCAACAACAAACAAACAAACAAAACAAAAAAGAGTTGTTACATAGCATGCTGTAACCAAATATATCAATATACAAAGACCTATACCAATGTAACTAAATATAACCTAATTTTGTATCAATATACAAAGATCTATACCTATGTAACCAAATATAACTTCAATTCTTTATCAGATCTATACCAATGTAAGATTTTTGGCGTGTTAATGCTTTCTAGTTTAAAAGTAAATTCAATAATCTATCATTTGTTCATATTATTCCTATATCCTCCCTTTTTCCATCTCTTCATCCCCTTTCTTCCCATAGCATAAGAAAGAAAGATAGATAGAGGAAAGAAAAAGAGAGAAATCCCTGAGTCTAACCTCCTATACCTTGTTTCTTCCCTGATCATGATGAATAACAATTTGTAACCAATGCCCCTAAACAATAACAAACATCCATAACCTACCAAATGACCAAAAGCCCACCCACCTTGCCTTTTGGGAATGGGATAACATTCTCTTAAAATTGTTTCCTGCTGATTTTGGGGTATAGATTCCTTTTAGGGGTCCAATTGGGAAGATGATCAAGTTTTAAGAAAACTAGCTGTAACACTTGCTGTCCAGTCTCTATGTGCTGTGAAAATGCAGGCTTAAATAAAGTCCTGGCTGGAACAACCTAAAAAGCTGGACCAACTGGGGTCAGTAGCTTTCTTTGAAGCTGCCCTGGAAGCACGTTTTGATGAAACAGCAACTGAGGCAGTCTGTGAGCCTGAATCACCCGGGCTACTTGTCTTGTCCTCTGTGGCGTCTGGTCCGTTGGCTCTAAAAACACAAATATTTAAAGGTAACATGCATTTCCACCATAATCTATGTATGGAAAGTGTAATGTACACAGGTAAGTTAAAGACGATTCTCTGCTCTTTGTACGAGCAGGTGAAAGGCATCTGTCTTCCTTTGTAAGTTAGTGTGGACTGTTTAACCAAACTGTGGTATAAATTTCCATCCGTGCCATATGAAAGGATGGCACATACTAATCAGTCATGAGGATTCTGTAGCCAACAAGGTTTATTGACTATGTGTAGCTAAAGTCCTGGCTGGAGACATTTTCATGTCTCAGTCAGGCGCAGAGCTGTTCCCATGCAGAGGGGTCAGCAGTACATTACCTATACAGTCCTTCTTCTTGACTTCTTTCTTTCTGTATGTCACAAGACCTTCAGGGGGTCTCCCCCAGTCAAATCTGATTTCCAACAATTTGGGTGGAATACACAGTTTTTCTTTTCTTGTGGAAAGAGATACAAAAACCCCTCCCCCAGACAGGCTGATGTAAGATTCATCGGTCCTTTCTAACATCCAGTGTTTCTTAGCAGCTGTGCTATTTGTCTTACTGACATTTTAAAAGTTCAAAGTAAAAAAAAAATCAGTATTGATTATATCTCTGGGAGATCTTATATCCCCCTTCTGTTCTGTGAGCATTTCCTTTAAAATCCTGTTAGATTTCTCCAAAATTGCTTGTCCTGTAAGACTGTAAGATACATACATCTGTAACACTTTCTATTTCATAATATCTAAAATATATTTGTATTTTAATGGATATACACTATGAACATCATCAGCTTCTATCATCAAAGGCATTTCCAAGACAGTCATCACCTCTGATAGATGTGCAATCTCAGAATCATCTTTTTCAGGATTCAAGGCAGAAGCCCATTGGAATTCGGAATATGCATCAATAGTATGATGTATCAACACATGTACGTATCTTAATTCTCCAAACGCTACAAAATGAAGCACATAATCTACTGTATAACATTGTTCTAAGGTAGCATTAATAAGTAGATTCTGGATTCTTAACTCAATATATTGCATCTCTATGTTGCCATTCTAATTCTTGAAACCCTGTGGATTTCTCTAACCTGGAAATATCCTCTCTGATGTTACTGTAAGTTCTGGATTCAACTCCTCCAAATGTAGGGAGTTAGAAATAGATTTAGAAAATATATAGGGGTTTCTGATACAGTCTCTTAATTTGGGGCATGAAGATCAACTTGGCTGTGAGCGTAGCTTATCAGCTTGTGGAAAAACAAGGTTGAAGTCAGGAAAAACAGGAAAGACTTAATGGACTTAAGAAACAAAGTATTTGGCCTGACATTGTTTTCAGCTGCTAAGTGGGTGGAGCCCAAATTAAGCTGAAACAGAGTTCCTCCTATTTAAAGACAGTGCATGGAGCCCCATGAGGAGAAGAGGCCCCTGATGCTAGAGAGCTCTGCTAAAAAAAGTGCTGGCCATCATTTGATGGCCAGATCTCCCTGAGGCAGAAAGAAGCTGGTGAGCAAAGAAAGCTTGAGCAAGACACCAAAAGGTCAAGGACTAAACCCTGTGGCTCAGCTTTTGCCTAGAGGGGTTTGACCTGTTCAAACAGTGGCCTGAGTGAAACTGTGGCTGGCTTTAAGGACTCTGAGGCAGAGCAGCTGAGTTCCTGATACGAAGGAAGTAAGTTGGTCTACAGACAGCTGAGGTGTCCCAGAGAGAAGAAAGCCTCAAGCCTTATTTAAGGTGAAACCGCCATAGCCAATTTACCCTGATGGATCTACATCTGAGATATTCCAGAAAAAGGACTGCTAAGTGCATTAAAGAGTCTACCCCAGAGACTGTGTTCCTGATGACTGAGGACCTGCCCCAGAGACTGTATCCTTCTAAAAGTTTAGGAAAATAATTATCAATAGGATTAGTGGTTAGGTTAAAAGGGTTGTAAGAATTTTAGGGTTAATAGTTAAGAAATTATTAGTATTTGTTATAAGTGAATATAGTTAATAAATAATAATTTTAAAAATTTCAGTAACATCCAAATGTTCCTTATTCCAATCCAAAGAATCCTCTAACCTCTGTTCTATGGCCTCTAATGTAGTATCTAATTTCTCAGTCTCTTCTTTATCCAACTCTGCCTTATTCTGATCTCTTTTAAAGAGGATCTGAAACCGAACTTTTAAATTATTATTTAACTCTTATTTATTACTAAATTCACTTATAACAAACACCATTAATTTCTTAACTATTAATCCTATAAATTCCTTCAACCCCTTTAACCTATCCACTAAACCTATTGATAATCATAACAACTACTTTCATACCCTTTTAGAATGATACAGTCTCTGGGGCAGGTCCTCAGTCGTCAGGAAACCAGTCTCGGGGGTAGACTCTTTAACGCACTTAGCAGTCCTTTTTCTGGAATAGCTCAGACGCAGGTTCGTCAGGGTAAACTGGCTATCGAAGTCTCACTTTAAATAAGGCTTGAGGCTTTCTTCTCTCTGGGAGACCTCAACGTCTGTAGGCCAACTTATTTCCTTCGTATCAGCAACTCTGCCGCTC
>CAJQZJ010000247.1:970445-984266 GCA_907164525.1 Lophiomys imhausi | reverse complement strand
GCCGCCCCCAGGCTCACACTCGCTGCGGTATTTCTTCACCGCCGTGTCCCGGCCCGGCCTCGAGGAACCCCGTCTCATCGCCGTCGGCTACGTGGACGACGCGCAGTTCGTGCGCTTCGACAGCGACGCGGAGACTCCGAGGGCCGAGCCGCGCGCGCCGTGGATGGAGCAAGAGGGGCCGGAGTATTGGGAACGGCAGACACAGATCGCCAAGGACTGGCAGCAGACTTTCGGAGGGAGCCTGAAAAACATACTCGGCTACTACAACCAGAGCGAGGGCGGTGAGTGACCGCGGGTCAGACGTCACGACCCCTCCACGTCCACACACAGGGGCCGGAGACTCCCGGGTCCCAAGTCCGAGGTTCGGGAGGAGAACCGGTACCCGGGACAGGTTTCCCTCTCAATTTGGAAGAGCCCGCGGTGGGCGGGGCCGCTGGGCGGGTGGGCGGGACCTCGGGTGGTGGGCGGGGCCTCGGGCGTGGATGATCCCGGGAAGGGGCGTGTGGGAGGCGCTGACCGCGGGGTCCGGCAGGTTCTCACACCTACCAGCTTTTGTATGGTTGTCACGTGGGGTCGGACGGGCTCCTCCTCCGCGGATACTGGCAGTACGCCTACGATGGGCGAAATTACATCTCCTTGAACGAAGACCTGAAAACGTGGACGGCGGCGGACATGGCGGCGCAGATCACCCGGCGCAAGTGGGAGCAGGCTGGTCAGGCAGAGCTCCGCAGGGCCTACCTGGAGGACGAATGTGTTCACTGTCTCTGCAAATACCTGGAGAAGGGGAAGGAGACGCTGCTGTGCACAGGTCAGGGGCCGCGGGCAGCTCCTCTCTCTGCCCTCGGGCTGGGCTCAGTCCTGAGGAAGGAGAAACCCCTCAGCTGGGATAATGTCCCTGCTCTAAGGGGAATGTGACCCTGGGTCTCCTGATCAGGCATCGCAGTGACTGCACTGACTCTCCCAGGCCTTGGGCTTCTCCCTGGACAGTCCCCAATCTGTCTCAGGAGGGAAGGAGAAAAGATCCCCACATAACAACAGGGGTTCCCTTCAGTCTGCAGCCTGCTGTCAGCCATGGCCTCTCCAGTGATGGGTTCTCTGCCCACACCACTGTCTGTGGAAACTGACTCCTGTCATGCTGAGTGTGTCAGCCCTCAAGGGACGGGATGTCAGCTCCTTTACCTGTGGGGAGACATGGACTCCCCTACTCTAGGCTTGTTCCCCCAGTTTCTAGAACTTTCCAAAGAACACATTCTTCCAGATCTCTGTGTGTAGGGTTTTCATCCCTTCCACACCCCAACTCTATCCCCAGAATAGTCACCTGAGCATGTATGGATAGACAATGACAATCACTAAATTGTGTAATTTATTTATTTATTTATTTTTATTTTTGGTTTCTCTGCGTAACAGCCCTGGTTGTCCTGGACTTGCTTTGTAGACCAGGCTGGCCTCGAACCCACAGAGATCCGCCTGCCCCTGCCTCCTGAGTGCTGGGATTACAGGTGTGTGCCACCCTGCACAGCTCTAATTTCTAATTTTGATATGAATTTAATTTCACATTAAATTAATTATTTTCATTTCCTTCTTCCATTGTTTTACTATCATTCTTATGCTATAGAGGACGATCATGTTGACCTGCTGGCTCATGTAGATTGCCTCTTAGTTTCTGAGTCCCCCAAAGAAAATGTGCAGTCCTGTGCTGAGGGGGACCAGCTCACCTGCAGGTCACTAGTGTGAAGACATAGTGTTCAAACAGACACATAGTTCAGTGTCATCATTGTTTTAACTTTGTCTTTGCAGATTTCACTTTATTAATTGTGGAATTTCCTTTTTTTTTTAAGATTTATTTATTTTGCATATATGACTGCTCTGTCTCCATGTAAGCCTGATGCCAGAAGAGGGCGTCAGATCCCCGTAGAGATGGTAGTGAGTCACCATGTGGTTTCTGGGAATTGAACTCAGGATGTCTGGAAGAACAGACAGTGCTCTTAACAACTGAGCCATCTCCCCAGCCTCTTGACTGTGGAATCTTTTAAAATGTTCTGCACAGATCCCCCAAAAGCTCATGTGACCCGTCACCCCAGACCTGAGGGTGACATCACCCTGAGGTGCTGGGCCCTGGGCTTCTACCCTGCTGACATCACCCTGACCTGGCAGTTGAATGGAGAGGAACTGACTCAGGACATGGAGCTTGTGGAGACCAGGCCTTCAGGAGATGGAACCTTCCAGAAATGGGCAGCTGTGGTGGTGCCTTCTGGGAAGGAGCAGAATTACACATGCCATGTGCTGCATGAGGGACTGCCTGAGCCCATCACCCTGAGATGGGGTAAGGAAGGTGTGGGTGTAGAGCTGGGGTCAGGGAAATCTGGAGCCTCTGCAGACCCTGAGTAGGTCAGGGCTGAGAGCTGGGGTCATGACCCTCACCTTCCCTTCCTTCCCTTTCCCTTCCCAGAGCCTCCTAAGTCCACTGTTCCCAACATGGCCATCATTACTGCTTTGGTTGTCCTTGGAGCTGTGACCATCATTGGAACTATGGTGGCTGTTGTGATGAAGAGGAGGAAAAACACAGGTAGGAAAGGGCAGGGTCTGAGTTTTCTCTCAGCCCCTTTTAAAAGTGTGCTCTGCTCATTAATGGGAAACACATCCACATTCGTCATTGCTACTGTCTCTAACTGGGTCTGCTGTCAGTTCTGGAAACTTCCTAGGGTCAGGGCCATCTCTGCTCTCTCAAGGCTTTTCTTCTCACAGATGGAAAAGGAAAGGACTATGTTCCAGCTCCAGGTAAATGTGGTGTGGTAGAAGGTAGGTCTATTAGTGAATTAGGCAGTTCAAATTAGCATTTGGTAGCACATAAGGAAAGTTTGGTGTCCCTTTACTTATTGATATGGACAAAGCCAGTTGTGGCCAGACAATATGCCCTGTTAAAGAGGAAAGGCTAAGAAGACACAAAAGCTGCCCAGACTATGTCGGTTACCATGGCGGCAACAGGATGGCTGGGATATGTTGAGAGACTTTGGACCCTCCAAGATAATGAGATAAGGGGATAGACTCCAGGAGGTCGCCCCTCTTGTTCCTGCCCCCACTGACTGAATACTCATGCTGGGGAAGCACACAAGGTACCCCATTAACTGAATTTACATAAAACCTGCTGAGAAAGAGTCTTTCAAGGCATCTATCTGACTTGGGGCCCCAAAGCATCAAAAAAGGGCAAAAAAGTAAGGAAAATTCAAAAGCCACTTGGAGAGGTTTTAAAGCTGTCAGCTTTAAAAAGCCGGCCTCAGTTTGGTGATTGAAACACACAGACTTCATTAACCAGCTACAGTTTGGTGGTGGTAATAAATTGTCCTTACTAACTGGCAAAATAAGGCCCAAAGGACTTTAAGTTTAAAAGATACTTCCTGATGGGACTGCTGTAAACCAAGTCAACAGACTTTAAGTTTAAAAGATACTAGTTGATGAGACTGCCTTAAACCAAGTCACCAATCGACCTGTGTTTGAAGTTCCCTGTGGTGCTATGGGCTCAGTGTGAAGGATTCCAAGGATTCGGGAGCCCAGCCCAGCCCTGTATGGACCTACGCTAAGAATACTAATATCCTTTTAAGGGTGTTAAAATAGTGTTAGTTGAATGTTTTTAGATAGGTGTTAAAGTGTTCTTAGATAGATATTGGGGTGTTTTTAGATAGATTATAGATGATAGATTATAGGGTTCAGGTTATAGGATTTAGATATTTTATAGGTGATTGATAAGTATTAATAAATATAAGTGTGATAAATAAAAATATTGTTACAGTGTGGGGAGCAGAATTGTCCCTGAGGCCATTGGGTAAAGCAGGAGATGATGGGTACTCAGCCAGTCCATAATACTCCTCCAGTGAAATCATTTGGATCCCTAGGTTGGAACTTTCTTTGATTTTTTTTTTTTTTTACTTACATTAGGCAAGGACAGTTCCCAGAGCTCTGATGTCTCTCTCCCAGATTGTAAAGGTGACACTATGGGGCATGATTTGTGGAGAAGCACAGAGGACACGATTGGGATTCAGGGACTCCTGGAATCTCCTTTGAGTGAGCGGTGGGGTGTTGTGATGTTGTCTTCATAGTGGTTGTTCATGACTCTCATTCTCTAGTATGAAGACAGCTGCCTGGAGTGGACTGAGTGACAGACGACATGTTCACTTCCCTCTTGTGATGTCCAGAGCCCTCAGTTCTCTTTAGGGAACAGTGTCTGATGTTCCCTATGATCCTTTGGGCTCAGTGTGAAGGATTCGGGAGCCCAGCACAGCCCTGCACACCAGGACCCTGACCTGCACTGTCAGTGTTCCCTTCCACAGCCAACCTTCCTGGTCCAGCCAGGCAGGAGGGGACATCTCCATCCTGTCAGCTCCATACCGCCCTGAGCTGCGGCTCCTCACTTCCCCACTGAAAATATGAATCTGAATGGGAACTTGTTTGCTTCCTAAACTAACAGGTTGATTGGCAGGTAAATTAAAGGAGGTAATTCTTACAGTTTTGTGGAGGAAATAAATGTCAGATAGAGAACCTTCCAGAATCTGTGTCATCGTGCTGTGTGTATCTGATGGGACAGGAGGAGGCTGTGGAGCTGAGTGTGAACAGGGCTGTGTCCAGGTGGGGCTCAGTCCATTGTTGACTTTGACGTGGTCACTCCTCAGCTCTGTCCCCTCCTGGCTCTGTACATGCTGAGATTCTGTGATCACAGGGACACAGGGATGGCCAGGGCCTTGTCCTGTCCCCAGGATTATGAGCAGCTGCTGGAGCCTGCTGTTAGTGTCATGGGTTGTCCACGGGGGGAGGGGGTGAGGATTGAGAAGAATTAATAAATAAAAGGTGGGCTGGAGAGATGGCTCACAGGTTAAGAGCACTAACTGCTTTTTGGAGGTCCTGAGTTCAAGTCCCAGCAACATGGTGGCTCACAACCATTCATAATGAAATCTGGAGCCCTCTTCTAGGCATACCTGCAGACAGAGCACTGTATACACAATAAATAAATAAATCTTAAAAGAAAGAAATAAAAGATAATAGAATAATTAAGAAATTAATTAAGAATCACGGCATGGGATCGAGAGGCGTCCCAGTTAATACTGGAGACCCTGTCTTTATTTCACAGCCCCCTTTTTTTTTTTTTTTTTTTTTTTGGTTTTTCGAGACAGGGTTTCTCTGAATATCTCTGGCTGTCCTGGACTCGCTTTGTAGACCAGGCTGGCCTCGAACTCACAAAGATCCGCCTGCCTGTGCCTCCCAAGTGCTGGGATTAAAGGCGTGTGCCACCACCGCCCGGCCACAGCCCCTTTTTTATAAGTCCAGGAAACAGGTTATGTTCAGTACAGAGAAGTTTGATTCAGTTTCCATAGCAACCCAGTCACATAGGCAGAGCGGTCTGATCCTTTATGTACAGGTAGCAACAGGTAGTTACATATCACAATATTATAATATTTTAATATCCTTCCCCCTGTTACTAGAAAACTCAGTAGCCTTGGATACAATAGAAACAAGGCAGTTGGCAAGTAAAATGCACTAACAGCAAGGGCCTCAAGGAGACACGCTGTCAGAACATATATTTATTATAGAGAATGTGAAGTCAGCCAAGTAAGTCAACAGTCACCACGCTGGGGAAACGTTCTCTCCCAGGCAGCTCTTCTAATATGCACACAGCTCTCCACAAGCACCCAGGGCTGTTGTGTCTACTTCCTGTCTTTAGGGTTCATTTCTTGTGCTTTAATTTGTATGGAGGACTAGGCCTTCCTTGTTCCTGCTAGTGGTGCGTGTCTCATTGAGGGCCATGCCTGAGGGTCACAAGAGTAGAAGTTGTTTTTCTTCCCTCAATGTTAGAGGGAGGTCTAATACATTGGTTCTCAGAGGCTGATTTAAGTGTTCAGAGATCTAGGTAACGCCTTTTCTGAGGCACTCTCTGATTGGTTAATAAAAGTCACTGATGGACAATTAGCAGGGCAGAAAGAGTATAGGAAGGTGGGACTTCCTGGGACTGAGAGAAGAACCCTGGGTTTTACACAGAAGATGCCCTCTTTTCACCAGGTGACAAAGAAGCAGACAGATATGTATGAGAGCCCCTGGAAGGTACAACAAGCCACATGACTGGTTGGGATTAGGTGGCCTGGGATTAATTTAGGTGAGGTAGTTGACAGTCTGCCCAGCTAAGTGCTCAGCATTGAAACATTAAGAAGTCTTGCTGTCTTTAATTATTGTGAAAAGGCCACCAAGGATTTCCAGCCTCCAGCCAAGGTGAGTCAAGCCCCACCCAGAAGCTGCCCTGTCAGACCTGCCAGCCTCCTGTGCAACCACCGGCTGCTCCTCTGGCCTAGTATAACAATTTATGGCTATTAATAAATATCTGGCAGCTGCTCGGCCAGGCCTACAGGCCTGTAAGGCAAGTCAGGCCTGCTGGTCTCCTGACAGGCCTCTGGCTGCTCCACTGGCTTAATATGACAGTTTATACTTATTAATAGATATAATTGATAACTAAGTTGCAGTTTCAAGGCACCTTCACTCAGGGTTCTGTGGGCTGTGATGAACTTCACTCTTCAAAGCTCCTATTTCCTTCCAGGTGCCTCCCTGGAGGTTCTCACCTCCTTCCCATCTTTCAGCATCTAACCCCAGGTTGTAGGATCTGCAGAGAGGAGGGATCCACAGGGTTCATTTCTGATCTGGTCCTCTTAGATCTGTGCTCTACTATAACCCCTCTCCTTCCCTGGCTCTGGGAATCCTGGTGCTGCCTCCAGAGATGATTCAAGGAGTGATGGGATGAACCTACTTTGGATTTATGTCCATTTTTAAAATGTGGCCCCCAAGGACTGGAGAGATGGCTCAGGGGTTCAGAGCACAAGCTGATTTTGCAGAGGACTCAGATCCCAGCACACACATGATAGCTCACAACTGTAAGGGGAGTTAGATCAATGTAAATTAGATTTAGTGAACATCTAGGGGCTTCTGATACAGTTCTTAAAAGGGGGCATGAAGTCCGGGCGGTGATGGCACATGCCTTTAATCCCAGCACTTGGGAAGCAGAGGCAGGCAGATCTCTGTGAGTTCAAGGGCAGCCTGGTCTACAAAGTGAGTTCCAGAACAGCCAGACATTCACAGAGAAACCTTGTCTCGAAAAACCAAAAAAGGGGGGCATGAAGATCAGCCTGGTGAGGGGACTGGCTGGATGGTGCCAATAGTGAAGATGGGGATGACCAGCTGGCAATGATCCAGGATGAAGAAGAGGAGGCTGAGGAAGGAGAGGATGTCCTTGGTGGTGACCGCGGGGTGGACAGCTCCCAAGCACATAGTGGAGTTTGGAAATCTTATCCCATTACTCACTTACCTGGGTGCTTGTGAGAGACCAAAGACACCCACTCCTTTCCTGTTGCGTCTTCAGCTCATTCTCAGTGTTCTCCTCCTCCTTCCTGTGTTCATTAGTGCATGATTGCCCTGAGCCTGCTTCCGTCTTCACTGCCTTTGATGTTTCTTAGTAGTTTTGTTACTACCAAGTAACAAAAGTACTAGGAAGTTTTAAGCACTGCTTGATTGATTTTCAATTTATGTTTTCTGAGACAGAGTTTCTCTGTGTAGCCTTGGCTGTCCTAGAACTCCATCTGTATACCAGGCTGGCCTCAAACCCACAGAGACAAGACTGCCTCTGCCTTCCAAATACTGGGATTCAAGGTGTGTGCCAGCACCACAAGCTTGCGTTCACTTTTGATACCTCTTTGATTTAACAATAAAGAGATGTATGTTTTTATTTTTTTATTTTTATTTTTTTAATTTTTTTAAAGATTTATTTTATTTATTTTATGCATATGTGTGCTCTATCTGCATGTACACCTGCATTCCAGAAGAGGGCACCAGATCACATTGTGGATGGTTGTGAGCCACCATGTGGTTGCTGGGAATTGAACTCAGGACCTTTGGAAGAGCACTAGGCAGTGCTCTTAACCGCTGAGTCATCATCTCTCCAGCCCGAGATGTACGTTTTTTAAAAAATGTGCAGACTAAGTGATCAGGTTTAAACACAAAACCAAACTCATTGTTGTCTATCAGAAAAATTATGACAGTGGCAAGTGTGCATGCACAAGTACACACACACACACACACACACACACACACACACAGAGAGAGAGAGAGAGAGAGAGAGAGAGAGAGAAAGAAAGAGAGATCAAGAAAAATCTAGTTTAAAAAAATCAATTTGTGGGCTGGAGAGATGGCTCAGTGGTTAAGAGCACTGGCTGTTCTTCCAAAGGTCCCAAATTCAAATCCCAGCACTTACATGGCAGTTCACAGCTGTAATTGCCAGGTGTAGAGGTGCACGCCTTTAATCCCAGCACTCAGGAGGCAGAGGCAGGCGGATCTCTGTGAGGTCAAGACTAGCCTGGTCTACAGAGTGAGTCCAGGACAGCCAGGGCTACACAGAGGAAACCCTGTTTCAAAAAAAAAAATCCATTTGTTTTTATTTTATGTGAATGGGTGTTTTGCCTGCACATGAGTCTGTAACCACAGAGACCAGAAGAGAGCCTCAGATCTCCTAGAACTGGAGTACAGAAGGTTGTGAGCACCATGTGGAGCGGGGAAACAAATTCTGGTCCTCTGGAAGAGCACTCAGTTCTCTTAACTGATGAGCCACCTCTCCAGCAGCAAAAACAAACAAACAAACAAGATCAAGATGTCTTCATTCCAGAGGAAAAGATGGAAAGGATCTTCCTGAGCATCAGCCCCAACCTCCCATGGATACTATTCTGTGGTCCTGAAGCAGAAAGGACAGAGGCCAGCAGGGGGCAGCAATGACTCAGCTCTTATCAAAGTTCTCCCTCATGAAGGGTCCCAGAAGGAATCCTCCAATAAAGTCCCCTAAGGTAAAGATGTCTGCAGAGACCAGTCAGGGCCCTTGGAATGTCCATGGATACTCCGTGGACATTTGACATACAGAGAAAGGAAAGCTATGAGTAGCCAGAGAAGCTTCGGACTTGTATGTAGTTGGCTTCCTCCCATCCTCGGTAAGGCCCTTTTCAGTTAAAAAGCAAGCCAACAGACAATGCACACTGGCTCACACCTTTAATCTCAGTGGTCAGGAGGTGGAGGCAGGTGGATGTCTGTGATTTCAAGGCCATTCTGGTCCACAATCAAGTCCAGCACTGCCAGGAACATGGAGGAACACTGTCTTGAAAAAAACGAGAGAGAGAGAGAGAGAGAGAACAGAATTACCACACCAACGAAGTATTCCTGTCCAGGAATCAGCATTCTCATAGAACGTAGTTGGGCAGGTGTTAGGAAGCTGGCTCTGAGCCAACTAGGCCAACAGTGGCCCCCACCCGGCCTGGCACTGAGGAGGAACTGCTGTGTGTGTTCACTCTGGTAGGGGGTTCCCTTAGGGAAGTCCCCAGCTTAAGTGACAGTGGCCACTCTGTTCCTGTCACAGCCAAGTAGGGCCTCAGTCCTTGTATTAACTTGTCCCACAGTTAACTCTTTGAAGCTTGGCAACATTGTTTTCTGCTCAAGGTTTAGGTCAATATAGTCAGGAGGGGAAGCATGGCAGCATGAAGACAGACAAGATGCTGGAGGAGCCAAGAGTTCTAAATCTGGGTCAGCAGGCACCAGGAAGAGAGAGAAAAACACTGGGCCCGGGTGCAGCATTTGAAACCTGAAAGCCCGCCCCCAGTGACACGTTCCTTACAACAAAGCCACACCTCCTCCTGCCACTCCCTGAAGGCCAAGCATTCAAATACATGAGCCTGTGGGAGCCTTTCCTATTCAAACCACCACAGCCTCTCCCTGAACCTGGAACTCTGTATCAGAATTTTTTATTTAAGACACTTAGATTATTAGTACTTAACAAATATCTATAAATACCTATATTCTCTAACCTAATACCTAAGATCTAAAGCCCAAAACCTACAAACACTTAATATTTACGAATATTTAATCATTTCTGCTTTAATTTTTTGAAAGGATATTAAAATTCTCTAATGAAGGTTCATTCGGGCATCTTGGTTAGGAGTACAGCTCTGGCAGTTACGGCAGAATTATCTTCAGCTTGGTTCAGCTCCCTCCGGGCTTAGCCTTGCAGGTTTGTGCAATCAGTTCCACAGTCTGATCTGTCCGTATGTTATTCACAGTCAGGATTTAAAGTCTGTAATAGTAATTCCCTGTCTCAACTTTCTCCTCCACCCGAGCTCGCTTCAGGCTTCGCTCATTTGTCAGCTTCAGGCTTCGCTCATTTGTCAGCGTACCTTATGCAGTTTTGATTCTGCTGCAGACTGCTGTCAGTTCTGCCGCTTAGAGTTCCTTTGTTTGATTGGGCTATTTTATCATGGCCTCAGGGCATAAGGCCTACATTGGTTTGTATCTAGCACATTCATTCCTTTTCTCAGGAATGTGGCAAGAGAGAGTCATGTGAAGCCCTCAAGTTTATACAGCAGGTCTCGTGGTCTTCTGAAAATGTCCCACAGATTCTTGAAGCCTCCTGATGGAACTTGCAATTCTGGAGACTTCTGTGGCTTTGTAGCCATGCCTCCACTGGGCACCCTTCCCGGTCCTCTGTCAAATCTGGACTCTGCCCATCTCATAAGGCTATTAGCAGCTGAAAACAATTGCTAGCCACAAACCCTGTTTTTAGTCCATATGCTGCCATGTCACGTGCCCACAAACACCAGGTTGATTTTCCAGCCCTTGAAGAATCCTACTCTAATTCTAACCTTTTACACACAAGGATTCAGAGAACACCCCAGAAACAATAGATCCTCACTACACTGCTTTAAACTGAAGCCTGGCTTTCCTGGTGCTTACTGTAACTCGGCTTGTTACCTAGAGACTGTGTGTGACAAAGGATTGAAGATGCCAGTCAGCATGTGTCAGACCAGTAAGAAAAGAGCAGCCTGCCCTTGTGCATCCATTCATAAATACACTACATCCTCTTTCTCATGGCTTCAGAAATGCTGTCACTGAGAGGCAAGAGAATCTCTGCTTCCATGAGGTTCACATCCCTCATAAACTACCGTAAGGCCCAACACCCAGATAGGCTATCGCCCTATCATTTCTGCCGACCCTCAATGAGAAACAGACACCGAATCGTTGCCAAAAGCAAGAGGAATTTATTGTTCCCACGTGCATGGCCAAGGAGCGTAGGGTGGCCCTAAACCAGAGGGGGAGAGGGAGAGGTGACCACAAACGTTACAAAGCTTTGGGTTATATACGTTTTGGGGTAGGTCAATAATAGTTTAGGCAATGGTGTAAATTCCTGGAGGAGGGTCCCTGTGGTAGGTTTAGTGTTAGCATATAATAGCATAGGGAACTTAGAATAAGGCTGGACTTTAAGATAAAAGACTTACTTCCGAAGTGACATGCCCTTTGGAACTCACCAAGGACCAGGATTTCTTTGATCATATTTGGGGGTGGGGACATGCCCTGAGGCACCTGCCTGCATCTGCAGACTGCCTGTGAATTCATGCCCCTCTGCAAAAAGCTTTTGAAAAAGACTGAGCCCAGAGTCATAACTTGAAAAGAGCATGAAAGCCTCTGCTGAAAATATTTAAGTCAAGATGCATGTAGACAGAGCTTGGCTCCTCTTTCTGTTTCACCTCCTCCTCGTCTGGCAGAGAACTTGCTTCAATCTCATCGGAAAGCTTCATCCTCTGATGTTCACCCTCTTAGGGTCTGAAGAGTAGAGGGATTCTCCCTGAGATTCTGGAGCGCTTAGACTGGAATTGTCTTTCTTCAGAGCTCCTGGACTTGGGGCTTTTGCAGGCCATAAACATCTAAATAGGTGAGCCACAGGGGACACTTTCATATGTTAAATAAACCTTGGAGATGATTCCTGTTTGATAAACTGTCTTGGGATCTGACAAATGAAATTCAGAGAATTTAAGACTGAAAAAATTACATGAAGACCAAGCCATCCATCAGAGCCCATGCTCACAGAAAAATATCCTTTTGAGAAACCTTAGGTTAATGTTAAATGCTTGTATTATAGGCATTAAGAAGTTTTAGGTGCTAGGTTTCAGAGTTAGGGTTTGGGTTTAGAATTTAGGAATTTTATAGACAATTGTTAGGTAATTGTTAAGTTTTAATAAATATATGTGTGATAAATAAAAATGTACTGTTACAGGCCCCTGCTTCGAGCATCAGGAACTTTGGCCCTGGCTGTTTTCTCTGAGGCTGGGCAGTCGTTTCCTCAAGGAGACTTCAAAGAGACCCTGGGGCTGGGTGGTTGTGTCATTTCCTAGCAACAGCAGTGGGGAGGGGATGGTGTTGAAGATCGCTGGCAGGTCAGGGCATTGGAATTTTACAAACTTTTGCTTAGCCTGAGATGGGGGCTTGGGTCTAAAGTCCATCTTTTCATTTTGGGGGCCTGAGTCTAAAGTCTCTTCATTTCTCCCGTCTTGTAACTGCTTCAATCATGAAGTAGCAGAGTCTGTTCAATCCTCTTGGGAATGAATTTCTCCCTTTTCTCTTGAATCTGTTCTAACCATAAAGCTTTGAGCTAGCATGCCAGCCTGTTAGGTAGGACAATGGACAGTGTATTCTCTTCTGTAACTACTTCCAGCTGACATTGGGACATTGTCATCAGGCCCAGGAAGGCTGAAATGCTAGTCAAAGGTTGGACAATGGGACATCTGAAAAGACAGGGAGCAATCACATCAGTTGGACTGGTCCAGATCAGCTCTCAGGAAGTCCAGGGCTCAGCAGCTTGCAGTCCACAGGTGATCTGTGAACAGAATCTAACAGCCAGGTGAGAATCTGCTGAGACAAACATGAACTAGAAACAGAAGTGAGAATTGTCTACCAACCGGGGAGAGTAGGGATCCCCAAAACCAAGGAGGAAATCCCATTTTTAAGAATAGGCAGTTATACTCATCCTGAATCCTCTTTGATCTGAGGCTGGTGGATCCAGGGTTTATGACTAGATCTCAGAAAGACAATATGACAAAAACCTGAAAGAGAACCTTGAATTATTAGCATGATCAATTCTTAAACCAAAGGAGATTTAAAATCTTAAACTAGTGATTAATTATCTAGTGGTATGTTTTACCAGAGCTAGACCAACAACTTATTGGAATTTTAGCAGTAACATAGCAAGGGAAAGGAGTCTGAAGCATCTCTGTTTGTATCTACCAACATTGTAGTATTTTAGATCCATATATATGTATTGTTGTTGGTTTTTGTTTTGTTTTGTTTTTCGAGTCAGGGTTTCTCTGTGTAGCCCTAGCTGTCCTGGACTCACTTAGTAGACCTGGCTGGCCTCGAACTTGCAGAGATCCGCCTGCCTGTGCTGCCCTAGTGCTGGGATTAAAGGCGTGTGCCACCATGCCTGGCTGGAACCCAAATATATATTTTAACATAAAGCCTGTAGGCAAGACAAACCTCTTTGTCCTTATAATAACCGATATTTAGTAATCTTAACTAGCCAATAAATTAACATGAATTTTCCTAGGGTAAGGAGCTAGTTATCTTGGATTGCTAGATTCAGAGTCCAGTGTGCTATCTGTTTCCTGAGTCTGGTAACAAGGTAGACTGAGAAGGCATCTGAAGCCTTAGCTTCTACTGTTAAACTGTCAAATCTTTTAGTAGTATAGTCTCTAGACTCATCAGGAATCTGAGAATGACAAGTATCATCTGAGTAAGCAAAACCAATTAGCTTTTGAATCTACAAAAACTGACAGCCTTTACCTTAACAGCCATTGACTGTTCCTCTGTGTCCTTGGGGCATCCATCTTTGGCCACCAGTACCAAGATGTGACAGACTTTTTGTGAGACAGGAATTATGAAGGACTGCTGTAAGGAGCCTGTAAGCAGCCATAAAGAATGGCTGCAGGGAGT
>CAJQZJ010000247.1:941039-955445 GCA_907164525.1 Lophiomys imhausi | reverse complement strand
AGTAGAAGACACAACTGGCAGAGCAAGGTGAGGAAAGCAGAGAGTGCCTCACAGAAATGGAGCGAATGCTAGCCTTGCTGGCCTTTATCAGTTGCTGGGATAAGCTTGGGAGAGATCTAGATTTTGCCTGGGAGCAAGGTACATTGCAGGGAGGAGCACGGCCTATTTGGAGACTTATTCGTAGTTGTTTAAAAGATCAGAGATATTGCAAGGCCGTGGAAAAGGGACAAGAGGCATTAGAGCAGTTAAAAGAGGAGCGCTCGGTCAAATCTGGGAAAGATACTTCGGAAGAGGATAGCTCAGCGTCTAAAGAGGAACTTAAAATGTTAACAAAGAAAATGGAGAAGTCATCTTTGAGGAAGAGTTCTGACTGCACCCGGATAGAGCCCTCAGGTCCAGGGCCGCCTGTGCTGGCGCCGCCTTCATATAATGAGACTTCCCCTCCGAGTGATCGTAGTGGGCGGTCATTCTGTCCAAATGTCTGGAGGGAAGTGAGACATGAGCTGTACTACCCTGTCTTTCAGGATGGAGGGGGAAATCGTTATGAACCTCTCGACTTTAAGGTAATTAAAGCACTCGTTGAGTCTGTCCGCACTTATGGGATTAATGCTGCTTTCACTGTAGCTCAGGTGGAAGCTCTTAGTCGTTATTGCATGACTCCTAGTGACTGGATGAGCTTGGCACGTGCCTGCCTGTCCTCTGGGCAGTATTTAGATTGGAAGGCTTTCTTGATTGAATTTGCTAATGAACAAGCTGCTGCTAATCGTGCAGCAGGAAACCCAGCCTGGGATGTGGACATGCTTCTTGGGCAAGGTCGATTTGCTCAACAAACTGGGTATCCGGCTCAGGTGTTTGAGGAAATCAATTTAATCGCAACCAGAGCTTGGAAATCATTGCCTAACAAAGGGGAAGTGAATGGCAATCTAACCAAGATTATTCAGGATCCCCTGGAGCCTTTCTCAGACTTCGTGGCTAGAATGGTTGAAGCAGCTGGAAGGGTATTTGGAGACCCTGATTTGGCAATGCCCTTAATTAAACAACTTGTGTATGAGCAATGTACAAGGGAGTGTAAAGCAGCTATCACCCCTTATAAGAACAAGGGGTTGGAAGCCTGGATGCCTCAGTGCAGACTGCTGCTACCTTGAATAATTTGTCAGCCAATGTAGCCACGGCCTTGGATGTATTGTGGCAGGTGGCCCAGATTGGCTGTGAGTGGAAAATGACTGGATTGTGTGTGACCTCTGTGCCATATCAAAATTATACTGTAGCTGCAAATTTGTCTAAGCAACTCTCTCAGTATCTTACAGGAAATTGGTCTGGTGAGTTTGATAAGCTGATACAGAATCTGAGAATTGCCATTGTGCATGTGAATTCCACCCGGGTTGATGTCTCTGTTGCTGAGGACTGTCAACATGGATCCTCCGAGCCATGAATCATCTGAAGGAATGGGCGGGAATGGGTGCCCTAGGAGGCATGCTCTTCCTAGTCAGTTTCATTGCCCTATGGTGTATCTGTAAGATGAGGATTTCACAGAGGAGAAGTAATGCCATGCTGGTGAAAGCCTTTGCTGCCTTGGAGGCTGGACAGCCACAAGCTTGGTTTGTCTGTATGAGGGTGTTGGATTCCCTGGAACAGGAGTCACAGACAATTATGAGCTGCCATGTGAGTGCTGGGAAATTGAACCTGGGTCCTCTGGAAGAACAGCCAGTGCTCTTAACCACAGAGCCATCTCTCTAGCCCCTAGAGGGTGTTTTTTTCTAAATCAAATATTCCAGATTAAAGACGAGTCTTTCTACTCCAAAGATCCAATAAGAAGTTGATTTTCCCACTTCAGATTAAGCAAATATCCCTCACAAGTGTGCCCTCCATTTTGGAGGTGCAGTGTGGTGTGGTGGGAGTCAGTTCCTTTAGTGAATTAGTATGCAGATCAGTCTGGCACCTGACAGCATATAAGGAAGAGCTTGGTGTTGCTTGGATGCTCTGAGATGGGCAGAGCCAGTTGAGGCCACAGCTCCAGGCATGCCTGTTGAAAGGGTGTGCCTAAGGACTGTACAAGCTATGGATCCCGTCGTTTGCCTGGAGAAGCTCCCCACTAAATACTGTGAGAGAGCTCATGAGCCCTTGACACCCCGGGAAAGACCGAGAGACTATGCCCTATATAACCAGAGAGCTCCATGTGGTTCTCTCCCTTTTTGTCCTCATGGACAGAGAAGACAGAAGCACATGATAGAGAAGTGAAGCAAGGTATGCCATTCGCCAGTCTTCAGGATGCAATAGCCTGAGGCAAATCCCTTCAGCCAGCTGAAGAAGGCTGGCAGAAAAGGCATGGCATAGAACCTGCCGAGAGAGAGTTCTTGAAAACTGGACACTAAATATGTTCGTCCAGGGGCCTGAGAGTGCCGGGAGAATTAGTGAGGCAGGCAGAGTTCAGAAGCCAAGGTGAGCGGTTAAAACAGGCTGGACTCATAAACTGGCACATGCTAGCGGTTAAAATAAACTGACTGCTTGAACCTGCAAAGGTAGGCCTGGAAAAAGCCTCAAACTTAAGCTGAAGACAGGACTGCCTACTGCCATAGCCAGACTGCTGATTACTATAAGGGTGTGCCTGCAGAGAGAAGACGGTCTACAAACCAAGGTGCCCTGGGACCTGTGGCCTAATATTCTTTTTTTTTTTTTTTTTTTTTTTTGGTTTTTCAAGACAGGGTTTCTCTGAATATCTCTGGCTGTCCTGGACTCGCTTTGTAGACCAGGCTGGCCTCGAACTCACAAAGATCTGCCTGCCTCTGCCTCCCAAGTGCTGGGATTAAAGGCGTGCGCCACCACCGCCCGACTCCTAATATCCTTTTAAGAGGGTTAAAACAGTATTGGTTAGGTTCTTAGGTGTTAAGTGTTTATATGTATTAGGTTGTAGGATGTAGGTGTTTGTTAATTATTAATAAATATAACTGTTTTAAATAAACATTTACTGTTACAAAGTCCCAACTCCTTCCATTTTGCTCTCTCTGCTTCCTGTTTGCCATTGAGGATGTGAGTTCTCAGCTTCCTGCTGCAGCCTCCATGCCTGTGGCTGGCTGCAACACTTGCCTGCCGTGATGCACTCTTATGCAGTGGAGCTGTATGCAAGCAAACTTTCTTTTAAACAAAGAAGTATTGATTTCATGAATATGAGAGTTTTGCATCCCTGTTTGTACGGGCACCATGAGTGTGCCTGGCGTCCACGACCATTGGATCATTGGATCTCCTGGGAAAGGAATTACAGATGGATGAGATCTACCATGTGGGTGCTGGCACAGTAGAGCCATCTCTCCCGCTCCTAAATCATATATATATATATATATAATTTTTTTAAATGACCATAAGTTTGAACAGGGCCCCACTGTAAAGCCTTGAGTGGCCACTGGAGGGCAGCACTAGGATTCCCCAGAACCAGGGAGGCGGATGGGATGTTGGGCAGAACCCAGATCCAAAAGGACCTGATCCAAGATGAGTCCCTGTGGATCCCTCCTCTCTGCAGATCCTACAATCTGGGGTTAGATGCTGAAAGGGGGGAAGGAGGAGAGAACCTCCTGGGAGGCGCCTGGAAGGAGGCAGGAACTCAGGAGACTGAACTTCGTCTCCTCGGCCCACAGTGTCCTGAGTGCAGGAGCCTACTTATACTTCGTGGGAACAAGAGCAGGAAAAATACAGTCTGTTGCTCTGACCTTCAGGCACACAAAAGCACAATGAGACAGGGACCACTACACAAGCAGTAACAAGAAAAGCCTCGTTGTCCATACAAACTAAAAATACAAGAAATAGACCCTAAAAACAGGAAGTAGAGACAGCAGCCCTGGCTGCTCATAATGCTGGGGACAGGACAAGGCCCTGGCCATCCCTGTATCCCTGTGATCACAGAATCTCAGCATGTGGTTCATAGATGAAGAGAACAGAGCCAGGAGGGGACAGAGATGAGGAGTGACCACGTCAAAGATGACAATGGACACACCCCTGGACACAGCCCTCTTCACACTCAGCTCCACAGCCTCCTCCTGTCCCACCAGATACACACAGCATGATGACACAGATTCTGGAAGGTTCTCTATCTGCCATTTATTTCCTCCACAAAACTGTAAGAATTATCAATCCTTTAATTTATCTGCCAAACAACCTGTTAGATCAAGAGTTGAACAGTCAAGTTCCCATTCAAATTCTTATTTTCAGTGGGGAAGTGAGGAGCTCAGGGCAGCCCAGATCTGACAGGATGGAGATGTCCCCTCCTGCCTGCTGGACCAGAAAGGTTGGTTGTGGAAGGGAACACAGAACAGGGTAGTGTCAGGGTCCTGGAGTTCAGGGGTGGATGAGGCTCCCCAGTTTCTCACACGGATCCTATAGGAACACAGGGAACATCAGACATTGTTGCCTAAAGAGAACTGAGGATTCTGTACATCACAAGCGAGACCTGAACACATCATCTGTAACAGAAAATTTTTATTTACAACATTTATATTTATTAATACTTAACAAACACCTATAAAACACTTATATCCTGTAACTGTTGAACCGTGGGGGGTTCCCTGAGGTCCTGACACCCAGAGACCAACAGAGTCCCAGATTCGCTGTAATATACAAGAGGTTAATTTAAGCCAACACAGCGGGGTTCGACTACCTCCATAGAGGAGTAAACCTCCAAAACAGTTTTCAGGCAGTATTTAAGCACACAGGGAACAAAGGGGATGTTTAGGCAATGACACAAGTGGGAACTTGGGAGTGAGAGCAAACCAGTCAGCTATATAAGTTCAGATAGTCCCAAGGACTGAGTTCTGTGGAATGTCTCTAGGGGAAGTGAGGTCAGGGCCTCATGAAGGAGGAGAAGGCTTTGTATTTATTAATTTTTACAGTCTTACATAACCTAGTACCTATAAACACTTAATATCTAAGAACAACTATTTTAATTTCCTTAAAAGGATATTAATATTCTTAGTGGAGGTCCAAGTGAGGAAACTTGATTTTGGTGGTCTGGTTTCTGAAGTTCCAGCAGGCAGGCATTTCAAAGCTTAGCATCCATTAGGCCTAACTTTGCTAGTTCATATGGTCAGTTTATTTCAACTGCTAGATTGTAGCCAGCTTATAAGGCCAGTTTGTTTTAACCGCTAACTTGAGGTCGGCTTCCTCCATCATCTGAGACTGATTTCTAGTCTCCTGGGCCCATGTGTGCTTCACGGCCTCATATTCCTCCTCGCGGCCTCCAAACTCCACACACATAACCACATCCCCATCTTAAAACAATTGCAGGTTCCCACTCTAAAGTCAAAATGTCCTTCGAGTATCTTGGTGGATTTAGTTCCTCAGTTTCTTCTATGACCCAGTGTCTCTCAGCTGTACTGGTGCCTTTTCCAACATTCAAAAAATTCAAAGTTAGTAAAGCATTGTGCGATCTGTCCCTGGAATCAAAGCATTGTGCGATCTGTCCCTGGAATCAAAGCATTGTGCGATCTGTCCCTGAGATTCCTTACTTCTCCCTCTTGCTTAATAAGCACTTCTGTAACAGAATATTTTTATTTATCACACTTATATTTATTAATACTTAGCAATCACCTATAAAATATCTAAATCCTAAAACCTAAACATTAATTCTAAAATCTATAATCTATCTAAAAATATCTTAATACACTCTAATATCTATTTAAAAACCAAACATGTAACACTTTTTGAAGTTTCTTAAAAGAATATTAATACTCTTGGTGTAGGTCCATACAGGATGGCTGGTTTATGTCTATTCCAACAGGTCTTTCAATGTTAAAGTCTGTTGAATATTATTTGTACATTTGTAAGGCCAGTTTATAAAGTTAATCTATTTTGACCACCGATGTAGGGCAGTCTTTTCAACCAGCCAAGAATTGCCTCCTCAGTCTCAGGGCCCAAATATTTCAAGACCGAAAGCTTATCCAAACTGCTTCCAATTCCGCTGTTTCACTCACTGTTCCAGCGCTCTGGAGCACCAAGGTAGACAATTCCAAAGGATTCTGCCTTGGCAAGTCTGTGACAGGGTTTCACAATGGTATGATTAGCTCTTTCTACAATTGTTTGTCCTGTAGGGTTGTGTGGTATACTAGTAACATTTTTTTAAATATAATATGTAAAAATTGTTTTATTTTATTAGATACATATGCAGGAGCATTATCAGTCTTAATTTGTGCAGGTTCACCCATAAATGCCATTATTTCCAATAAATGGGTAATAATATAATCAGCCTTTTCAGAACTTAGAGCAGTTGCCCATTGAAACCCTGAGTATGTATCAATGGTATGATGTACTTACCTTTATTTTCCAAATTCTGTAAAATGAAACACATCCATTTGCCAGATTTCATTCTTTTTAGTACCTCTAGAGTTACTATCAGCAGGTAATGGAGTTTGGTTATAGAGAGAACATGTAGGACACTTTTTATTATTTCTTTGGCTTGTACCAAGTGATAGAGAATTTTCTCTTTAAACCTGAGCTGTAGTGAGATAGATTAATATAAATTAGATTTAATAAATATCTAGGTTTCTGATACAGTCTCTTAATCCAGGGCATGAAGATTAACTTGGCTGTGAGCAATTAGTTTATCAGCTTATGGATGAAGTCATGTGAAATGAGGGGAGTTTTTATGGACTAAAAACAAGGTTGAAGCCAGGTGAAACAGGAAAGACTTTATGACCTGGCACTGTTTTCAGCTGCTAAGTGGGCAGAGCCCAAATTAAGCTGAAGCAGGTGGAACAAGGAGAGATCCTATTTAAGGACAAGTGGATGAGCCCGGGAGAGGGTGTGCTAAGCCCCCCCCCCATACTAGAAAGCTCCCATGCTAGCGAGTCCTGCTGAAGAAAGTGCTGGTGAACTGATGGCCAGAATTCCCTGAGGCAGAAAGACGCTGGTGAGCAGAGAAAGCCTCAGCAAGACAGCAAAAGGCTAAGGACTAAATCCTGTGGCTCAGCTTTTGCGTAGAGGGGTTTGACCTGTCTGAACAGTGGCTTGAACGGAACTGTGCCCTGCTTTAAAGACTGAGGCAGAACGGCAGAGTTGCTGATACGAAGGAAGTAAGTTGACCTACAGACAGCTGAGGTCTCCCAGAGAGAAGAAAGCCTCAAGCATTATTTAAGGTGAGACTTCGATAGCCAATTTACCCAGACGAACCTGCATCTGAGATATTCCAAAATAAAGACTACTAAGTGCATTAAAGGGATTACCCCTGAGACTGGTTTCCTGGCAACTGAGGACCTGCCCCAGAGACTGTATCCTTAGAAAAATAGTTGTAATAGTTATCAATAGGTTTAGTGGTTAGGTCTTAGAGGTTGTAGGAATTTATAGGGGTTGTAGGCCTTCTTAGGAATTTGCAGGAATTTATAGGAATAGTAATTAAGTGTATTTGTTATAAATGAATATAGTTATTAATAAATAAGTGTTTAATAATTAAAAAGTACGGTTTCAGCATACTATTATTAAAAGTAGGTACAGAGAAAGCAAATCTTTCCCTATCATTCTTATGCAACAGATTGTGAAGAAGCAATCTTTTAAATCAATTACTATTATAAGCCATGACTTTGGTAGTAAAGAAGGTAATAGTACACCAGGCTGCAAAAGACCCATTGGTGAATTACTCTATTTACTGCTCTTAAATCTGTTACCATTCTCCATTTCCCTGATTTCTATTCTACAACAAACACCAGAGAATTCCATGGGCTGTTAGACTCTTCTATATAATGAGCCTCCAGCTGTTTTTGTACTAATTGTTCGAATGCCTGTAATTTTTCTTTTGTTACAGGCCACTACTCTTGCCATACCGGCTTATTGGATAGCCATTTCAAGGGTAAGGATGTTGAATTTCAGCAGTGGACCCTAGTATAAATTTGGAAACTCAATGCCTGGGGTGTCCTGTATTTGGACATTGGATACAACTTATGATTGTTGTTGAGTACCCATATCAATACTTTCCCCACAAATATCTATAAACTCAACACCTGGGATGTCCTGTGTTTGTACACTAGACACAATTTGTGATTGATCAATACCTTCCCCAGAAGCATCTATAATGTCATCATTTGCTGAGTCTGGGAGTGCAGGAATATTAATTTGAGTACCCCATTGTTGTAAAAGATTTTTGGGTATGTCACCCATATAAGGTCTCAACTTCCATGTTTGCTTTCTGGTCCAACACAATTAATCCATGGTACACTTTGATTTATTTATGATAATTTACCAATTCCTATAAACTGTGAGGTGGCCATTGTGGATTCCAAGACTCCTGGAAGAGGGTACTGATGTCAGCTCCTGAATCAAGCAATCCTTCTATTTCAATATCATTCATGTATATTTTTAATTTTGGTCTCTTATCATTCACAATTGTTTGCCAAAATACATGTTCTCCAGTATTCCCAAATGCTCCTGTTCTTTCTATTGGAGCAGCCTTGCCCTTGCTGTAAGGAAACAACAGAAGCTGAGCAATTCTACCCCCTGTATTAATTTTCATCTCCTTCCATACAGATACCATAATTTTAATTTCCTCCTTGCAATCTCCAACTATAACACCTGGATGTACAATAAGTCCTTGAGAAGTTAATCCACTTCTTCCCAAGATTAATCCTACTGTCCCTGATGGTAAAGGACCATAAACACCAGTGGTTGACTTGTAGCATTCATCTGTTTTGGATAGTGTAATAGACTCATCTATGGCCAGATCTAAAGCTGCACTGCCTTCAGTAGCATGCAGAAGATTGGCAACAGTTTATTTTGTTCTTCCTGCTTGTTACCTTCTGATTGGCTAACGGAAGATGGCTCATATTTTCTGTTGTGGGGCCTCAAACCCTTAGGCCCCTCAATTTCCCCGCAAGGGGTTACCTCTGACATCTCTTTTAGATCTACAATCCCAGGACCAGTGTTTACCTTTACCACAATGACTCCAAAGTCCTGGAGGGAGGCCTTGACATTCCACTGTGACTAGAAGCCAATCATTCCCTGTTATGACCATGTTCTGCAGAATCAAGGCACTTGTCGTTTTGAGCTCTGACATACATTCAAGCACTGGGAGTTTTAGCCAAACAATCTTTTTGGATATGACCAAATTCACCACATCTGAAGCATCCGTTAAGATCCCTAGCAATGGCTTGCCCTATGATATTAGCCAGATACTCCTGAGGACTAATATCAGTTGTACCCCTTATCCACTCATCCACTGGGGCTCCTGGAGCCTTTAATGGTCTAATTACTCTTTGACAGTCAGCACTGGCATTTTCAAATGTCAAGGTATTTATTCTTTATTTTATTTTATTCTTGTTATTATTTTTTTGTTTTTGTTTTTTGAGACAGGGTTTCTCTGTATAGCCCTGACTGTCCTGAACTCACTTTGTAGACCAGGCTGGCCTTGAACTAGCAGAGATCCACCTGCCTCTGCCTTCTAAGTGCTGGGATTAAAGGCATGTGCCACCACACCCAGTGATATTAATATTCTTATCATAGGTCTGTGCAACTTGATTTTAGCAGTCTGGTTATGGCAGTCTGGTTATGGTAGTCCCAGCAGGGAGTCCTGTAGAAAAAATATATAGTTAATTAAATTGTTTAACCAGTATTTATATTATCTTTGATTGCTGGGCAGTGTTAATCCTTAACCTGCCATTATAAATGAATACATACAGATACTGAGTGGATCTTAACAAGCCTAGGCCTGGGTTGTACAATCCTAGCCCATCTAAGCTAGCTTATAATTCTATTACCCAAATATGACCCCATATATACATACGTTCCTTTGCACTATTATTCTCCACGCTAAGCCGATGTTCCAGGCCATGTGGAAGGATCTTCTTTAATCTACCCCATGGCGTGTCTTCCTTGTTTACTCCTGGCTTCTTCTCTGGCAACCTTCTTCCCAGTATGTTCTCTGTCTCTCTCAAGGCCCCTAGTCCTGCCTACCTCTGTCTTTGCCCAATCTTCAGGCCTTAGCATTTATTTAACCAATCAGAGTCAATCAAGTAACAGACAGCAAACAGGACCAATCAACATTTAGAATGCTTAACACCACCCCATCATTTCCCTCCTTTTGTCTAATAAAAAAGATAAAAGGTACATACATAATGTTTAGCCAATTTCTATCAGGCAATCTTAAAGAAGAAAAAAATCATCTATCTTGGTGTGTCTAAAGTTCTGAACCTAAATAATTTCTATCATATACTTTATTTTCTTTTAAATCCTAAATAACTCAAGTTTCATTGAAATTTTATAGCTATTATGTCTTCAACCCCATCAAAGACATAAGAAGGGATAAAGTTATTATTTGAGTGAATAGGAAGCATAGAAGAGCAGCTTCCAAAAAGAAAAAACATGACAGTTTGTTGCGTAGACAGTCCCAAGTATCTCTCCATACCATTGGAGCATCATCTTCAGCCTTCTGGCCAAGTATATCTCACAGACATAATTGTGCAACAGGAAATAAGGATTTTCCCATTCTGTCTCTGCAGAATCAGGACATCAACTTACCTGCATTTAAGCTCTGGTCCATCTTTGGACTGTATATAGTCTGTTGAGAAAGCAGGGACATTTTTGTCCGGTAGGAATTATCTCCTGATGGGAGATTTCTTTTTTATGCTCATTGTTTTCTTTCAAGTCAAATGGGAGCTGTCAAGAGCTGACTGTCTTAAAGTCAAACAATTCTTAAAATAATATCTTTAAATGCCATTTTCTGTACATCTCTGAGGGTTTTGAAGACATCTATTGACTTATAAATCTATCATCTTTGAACAAGCAAACTGTAAAATTCTATCAAAATTAATCTTACTTTTTATCAATATACAAAATTCTATACCAATGTATCAAAAGATAACCTTATTTTAAGAATAACAAGAGTTTTAAGTTTCAAAGTAGATTCAGTAATCTATCCTTATATCTTATCATTTCTATATTATATACATATATTCCCCATTTTTAAAGTTCTTTCCCCCTATATAAGAGAGAAAGACAGAGAAAAGATAAATAGAAAAGTCCTTGAGTCTAACCTCCTATATCTTGTTTAATAAGACCATTTAACAAATTGTAACCATTTCCCCTAAACAACATCTATAACATATCAAATGACCCACATTGGGTGCCATATGCAGAAAAAATATAGTTAATTAAATTGTTTAACCAGTATTTATATTATCTTTGATTGCTGGGCAGTGTTAATCCTTAACCTGCATTATAAATTAATACTTACAGATACCGGGTGGATCTTAACAAGCCTAGGCCTGGGTTGTGCAATCCTAGTCTATCTAAGCTAGCTCATAATTTTGTTACCCAAATATGACCCCATATAAACATACGTCCCTTTGGACTATTATTCTCCATGCTAAGTCAATGTTCCAGGCCATGTGGAAGGATCTTATCTAATCTACCCCATGGCATGTCTTGCTTGTTTACTCCTGGCTTCTTTCTGGCTTCTTCCCAAGATGCTCTGTATCTCTCTAAAAGCCCTCGAACCTTAGTCCTGCCTACTCTGTCTTTGCCCAATCTCCAGGCCTCAGCATTTACTTAACCAGAGTCAATTAAGTAACAGACAGCAAACGGGACCAATCAACACTCAGAATGCTTTCCACCACCCCATCACAGTCCTTTCAAAGCTGAGCAACTATTGGGCCTAACTTTGCCAGTTCATATGCTCACATTATTTTAACTGCTAGATTGTGGCTGGTTTGTAAAATCAGTCTGTTTTAACTGCTAACTCGAGGTCGGCTTCCTCCATCAGCTGAGAATTATTTCTATAGTCTCTTCGGCCCGTGTGTGCTTCATGGCCTGGTGTTTCTCCTTAGACTCCAAACTCTGCCTGCCTTGCTCACTCTCCTGGTGCTCTCAAGGCCCTGAGTGGATGTCTTTGGTGTCCAGTTTTTAAGAACTCTCTCTCTCAGCAGGTTCTATGCCACGCCTTTTCTGCCAGCCTTCTTAGACCATCTTACCGGGTGTGCCTCGGGCTATTGTGGCCTAAATGCTGATGGCTGGCATGCCTTGCTGTATACTTCTGCAGCATGCATTGTATTCTAAGAACCTGAGGGCAAGAGGAAGAGAGTGCCACCTGGAGCTCTCTGGTTTATATATATCATTATCTTGAGATCCTTGGTGGTCTTGAGGGCCCACAAGATCTCTCTTGGTATCCAGCTGTCCTGTGGCTTTTCCAGGCAACCAACATCATCTATGGCTTGTGTGGTTTCTTAGCCACGCCCCTTTCTCACAGACCTATGGCCTCAACTGGGTTCTGCCCATCAAGGGACACCAAGCTCCTCCTTTATTTGCTGCCAGATGCTAGGCTGAATTGCATACTAACTAACTTCTACCACAATCATCTGTCACTCAGTCCTCTCTAGGAAGCTGTCTTCATGCTAGAGAATGAGAATTATGAACAAACACTATGAAGACAACATCCCAAAACCCACCATGCAGTCAAAGGAGATTTCTGGGAGTCCCTAAAACCCAATCATATCCGAAGAAATAATTAATTAAATTACATTGGGTGCCATTTGTATAAATAATTAATTAAATTGTTTACCAATATTTATATTATTGTTAATTGATTGGCAGCTGGTAATCTTTAACCAGGCATTATAAATGAGTATACACAGAGACACTGAATGGATTTTAACAAGCTTTGGCCTGGATTGAGCAATCATGGCCCACCCAAGCTAGCTCTTAATTCTATTACCCAAATATGTCCCCATATATACATATGTCCCTTTGGACTGCTATTCACCATGCTATGCCAATGTTCCAGGCCACATGGAAAGATGTTCTTTTCTATAACCCATGGCATGTGTCCTCCTACTTCCTGCTCCTGGCCAGAATGAATTAGTCCTCTGTCTAAAGCGCAGGCTTCCTGTTCTAATCTCAGGAAGTCCTGCCTTCCTGTACTCTTTCTGCCCAGCTAATTGGCCATAAGCAATTTTTATTAACCAATCAAGAGAATGCCTGAGAAGGGGTGGTAACAGATCTCAGCATTGAAATCAACCTATCAGAAGCAATGATACTAGACCTTCCCTCAACACATATCCAGTTTCCCCCTTCCCAGAATAGACCCCAGAGTGTCACCTTTACAATCCTGGAGAGACATATCAGAGCTGGGAATTCTCCCTAACTAGGGTAAAAAAAAATTCATACTAAGGTCCAAACCAGACCTCTAAATGACTTCACTGGAGGGGCTATTGTGGTATGAGTCTATTAAAATAACCAATTATGAGAACGTTTTTGCTTAATCTCAGGTGTGAGGCTGCTTAAGACAAGTGTAAAGCATTAACTGTCTCGTGAGCTAGCATGGGCATGGCTTATCCAGCTGAGCAAGTTTAATTCTGAGGACTTGGGAGATAGGACAAAAAAAAGCCAGAGCCCTGAGAAGAAGGGGGCTCTACAAAAAAGTAGGAGAAAAGGTGCTACAAAGAAGTAAGAGAAAAGGGGGCCCTACAAAGAAGTAAGAGAAAGGGGGTTACAAAGAGGAGAAAGGGCTACAAAGAAGAAAGAGGTTTCTGCTCTCTCAGCTGCTGGTGCTCCCCTAAACTGTTGTTTGTGCTTCCTGCTGCTGTATCCTGGTTTGCTGGACTTCTGCTGAGACTGGTATTACCCCCAAAGAACCCAACGACCCTAATCAGCAGGAATTAGCTCAAAGAAACGTATGTCCCTTTTCCCTCTAACTTTCTTTCTCTTCCACTTAGGGTTGAGGGGTTGGAAGGAACAAAGGGTGGAAGGAAATAGTGGAATTAAATATAGTAAAATAAACAGAGTGTATAATTAAGTACAAAAATACTAAAAGTCACTGTGCTGCAGGCTATTATGAGCTCCCCATCATATCCTGTTTCACCTCAATGGCCTCAGGGACAATCTTACTCCCTACACTCACATGGAGCCAGAGCAAAGTCCCCTCCTTTTCCACCTGTGATAAGAAAAGCCTTGAGAGACCAGGGAAGACTCCAGGAAGTTTCCAGAACTGACAGCAGACCCAGTTAGAGGCAGTAGCCATGAGGAGTGTGTATGTGTTTCCCATTAATGAGCAGAGCACACTTCTAAAATGGGCTGAGAGAAAACTCAGACCCTGCCCTTTCCTACCTGTGTTTCTCCTCCTCTTCATCACAACAGCCACCACAGCTCCAATGATGGTCACAGCTCCAAGGACAACCAGAACAATAATGATTGTCATGATGGGGACAGTGGACTGAGGAGGAGGCTCTGGGAAGGGAAGGGAAAGGAAGGGAAGGGGAGGGTCATGACCCCAGCTCTCAGCCCTGACCTGCTCATGGTCTGCAGAAGTCACCAGCTTTCCCTGACCCCTGCTCTGCACTCACCCTCCTTAGCCCATCTCAGGGTGAGGGGCTCAGGCAGTCCCTCATGCAGCACATGGCATGTGTAATTCTGCTCCTTCCCAGAAGGCACCACCAGAGCTGCCCA
>CAJQZJ010000247.1:921446-940639 GCA_907164525.1 Lophiomys imhausi | reverse complement strand
TCAGAAGTCAGACCCTGGAGTCTTCTAGAAGAAAAGCCACGTCCGGGAATACAATGGCGACAAGGAGCAGTTGGGGACGCGGTGAGAGATGCTTCTCCTTAAATCAGAGGAGCTGGCCTGCAAGCCCCACACAGACCCCCACAGAGACCAGGTTCTGTGAGTGAGAGGCAAGGAAACTCCAGGAAGGCACAAAGAGAGAGAGCAGGTAGCAGGGGAAATCTAGCCCCAAAATGAACCTAACCAAGGGAAAGGGTCCAGAGCAGGGAAGGGTACCTCCACCTCCAAAAGTGCCAGGGACTCAGGGAAGCGTTTAAGCTGGCTGAGAGGGATCACGCACCAATGGCTGGTGATGGGTGGAGGGACAGAAGGCGAGTCCGTTGTGGGGGGACTGGAGATAATGGACAGTGTCCCAGTGCAGCGTTGACCCCCGAAGGGGAGCACAGGCACCAGGATATACTACAGAGTCATGACACCAATGTTACGGTGTTCTTCGACAATTGGAGGGCCTAGGAATGCCTGAAAGAACATACCACGCAACAGTCCTCAGGAGACATTTATTGGGGTGGGTATACAGAAGACTGCCTCTGAGCCAGAATGGAAGAGAAAGAGGGTGTGAGCAGCAGTGGAAATGTGTTCCATTTGGAGGGTGGTGATGAAGTGGCTGCTTCAGCTAGGTTGCTGAAAGTGGCTTTGGGAGCACCTGGCTCAGGAATGTGGGTGGTCCTGTGTTTACAAACAGGACTGGTATGTTCTGAGGAATCAGAGCAGAGCTGGAGAGTGACATCAGCAGAGGGACAGGGATGGTGCCTTGGGTCTGGTCTTAATGAGCATTAGGATCCATCTTGCTTCTAGGCGAGGTGACTGCTGGGATAGGGACATAGTTGACAGAGAATAAGAAATGATAAAGTGTTTCTTAGACATTGTTGTATTGCTGTGATGAGACACCATGACCAAGGCAATTCTTAACAGAGAAAGTATTTAATTGGGGGCTTGCTTACAGTTTCAGAGGCCTCGTCCATCTCATCATGGTGGGGAGCAGGACAAGAAGGAGCCAGGGATGGGGCTGGAGCAGTAGCTGAGAGCTACATCCTGATCTTTAGGAAGCTACAGAGCAAGAGTTGGCCTGGCATGGGTTGAAACCTCAAGCCCACTCCCAGTGACACACTTCCTACAATCAGGCCACACCCCTAATCCTTCTAATCCTTTCAAAGAGCCCCAATCCCTGGTGACTAAGTATTCAAGCAGATGAGCCAAGGGGGCCGTTTTTGTTCAGTACACCACATTATGTTCAAGAATGAAGTAGCAGCATCTGCTACTATCAGTGTAGACTGATGTGGGAGGGCAGGTGTGGCGGGGACTCCATGTCTCTGTCCTTTCTGATTCCCCATCTTGTGGCCCACTGACTGAAATGATCTTCCTGCTCAGTAACCTCAGCCTCATCCTGGGAAAGCAGTGATTGGCAGAGGTGTCATGACTCCTTTGACAAAGCCTGGACCATTTTCTAGCCTTGTCTATAGCAGGAGTGGGCACTGGGGTGCGCTGGGAGCAGGAGAGGAGATCCTCAGGTATCCTGTTCCCTTGATGCCTGGGTCATGGTGGAGCAGGGAAAGCATCCATAGGATTTTTGTCCCATAAGCCTGTGCGTATGCAGAGATCTTGTGGAGTACACTAGGTGAGCTGTGAGTGTGAGTTCATATGTCAGTCCACTTCTTCCCAGTCACTTCTCAGCTCACAGTCCTCCTGCCTGCATGTTCCCACACAGGCCCTCAGTCTCCTGAGTAAGTGGATGCAGCCTTTCCTGAAGGAGTGCTCACCAGCACCTCTATCCAGTAGCAGCAGGAACTGTGCAGAAAGCAGGGTTAGTGTCTCAGATGGTCCTTCTCCACACATGACAGGGGACACCAGCCCTCAACTTTAATTTGCTTCACCAATTCCAAGGGTTTGGTTTGGCTGTTCCTTCTGCCTTCAGCTACACTGCTTGGACTGGAGAGGGAGCCCCACATGAGTCCAGTGTCCAAGGAGATCAGAGCAGGGTGTTGGACATAGAGTTAGAGTTACAGGCAGTTGTGGATCTCCCTCTTGAACCCACAAGTAGACAGGGTGCTGGGATCACAACCATCACCCTCTGCAGGACCAGTAAATGTTTGTTCTTACCTGGCAGCCATCTTTCCAGCCCCTTCAAGGTAATTTTGAGTGCCATTTAAATCTCATGTACTGGACACCAACAACTGGCACATCATTGGAGGTAAAGAGACTATAACATACAAATTCACATGTAAAAGAGCCGGGACAGGAGCCGGGCGGTGGTGGCGCACTCCTTTAATCCCAGCACTTGGGAGGCAGAGGCAGGCGAATCTTTGTGAGTTCAAGGCCAGCCTGGTCTACAAAGTGAGTCCAGGACAGCCAAGGATACACAGAGAAACCCTGTCTCGAAAAACCAAAAAAAAAAGAGCCGGGACAATGACATGACTGCCACCTGGTTGACAGGAATGAGATGCAATCCAACTTCCGACCAATTAAAATGTCAAGGAAAGGCTACGTTTTATGACTAATAAAACTTTTTTCATGACTGAATAATGTACAGACTTAGAAAGTGGATGACTAAGACCTAATGCCACAGTATTTCAGATGAAATGTGCGATGGCCTGTAACAGAATATTTTTGTTTATCAACACTTATACTTATTAATACTTAACAAATCTCTATAAAATTCCTAAATCCTATATCCTAAAACCTCTAATCTAAAATATGAATCTAAGAGTACCCTAATACCTAAGAAGACTGTAATACCTGTCTAAAAACACTTAACACTATTTTAACTTTCTTTTTTTTTTTTTTTGTTTTTCGAGACAGGGTTTCTCTGTGTAACAGCCTTGGCTGTCCTGGACTTGCTTTGTAGACCAGGCTGGCCTCGAACTCACAGAGATCCGCCTGCCTCTGCCTCCCAAGTGCTGGGATTAAAGGCGTGCGCCACCACGCCTGGCTATTTTAACTTTCTTAAAAGGATATTAATATTCTTAGCGTAGGTCCGTTCAGAATAGCTTAGATTATGGCGGTCCTGGAAGGCAGTCCCTTTCAAAGCTTAGTGTTCATTAGGCCTTACTTTGCCAGTTCGCAATGCCAGTTTATTTCCTCCACCAAATTGTGGCCAGTTTATAAAGTCAGCCTATTCCAGCCGCCAAACTGAGGCAGGCTTTGTTCATCTGCTGAAACTCACCTCTACAGTCTCCTTGGCCCAACCAAAGGCCTCTCCAAGCTGCTTCCATATTCCACTTGCCTCGCACACTTTTCTGGTGCTCTGGGACTCAAGACAGATACCTTTAAAGAACTCTCTCTCAAACGGGGCCAAAGGGCTGAAGATTTATGCTGTAATGTATGGAGAGAAATTGGGAACTGTCCAGGCAGCCAGTTGTCTGTCATTTCTTAGTTTTGGGAGCTGCTGGCCCTGCACTTCCTGTATAATCAGATAAATTTATCCTTCTCAGGTCTCTGATGTGGCTGAAGACTAGATAGCTATCTAGATAGCTATAGTCTCATAGTTAAATTTTGAGTTGTTTAGGAATTAAGAGAGTGTTCTGGATCTAAGAAGATGTTTTTAAAATTGTGATGAAAGTTAGGATGGAAGCTGAGTTGGATATAGAACTTTAAACTCATGGAGCTGGTTAGATAGTAGAATGTTAAAGTCAATTGCCAAATATGTATGAACTGGACATTGGGAATGTACGCTAAGCCATATAACTCTCATAATTGTGGCCTAATTATTTCTGTTGTTTTGTATTGTATTTGTTGTTATAAGAGAAAGAGCCAAGGGGGAGCTGTTGGGGGAAAAAAAGATATACCTTAAACTTAAAAAAAAAAAGAAAGTGAATGGGGGGATGGGGGGAAAAGAGTGGGAAGGTGGGACCAGAGTGGGGAATAGGGAGGGGATTGCAATTGAGATGTAACTTGAAGAAATAAAAAACAAAAATAAAAATAATAAAAATAATTAATTAAAAAAAAAGAACTCTCTCTCAGTAAGTTTTATACCCTGCCTTTGCTTTAGGCTATAACAGTCTAGATTCTGTTAATGGAGTACTTTGCTGTGCACTTCTCCAGTGTGACTTTTCAGTTGGTGAGGGCAGGAGAAAGAGAGAGAACGTGTGGAATTCTCTGGCTTATATATCGCATTATCTCTCGGTACTTGGCAGTCTTGAGTGTCCATGAGATTTCTCTAGATGTCCAGCAGTCCCGTTGCTTCTTAAGATAACTCATGTCATCTGTGTGGCTTGCACAGTTTCTTAGCCACGCCCCTTCAACGAGGCATATCGCCCGGCCACAACTGGCTTTTTGTCCATATCAGTAAACCAAAGGGACACCGAGCTCCTCCTTATGTGCTGCCAGATGCTAATCTAAACTGCCTACTAATTTCACTAAAAAGACTTAACTTCTACCACAATGGCCCAATTTAGGTTTAATTCTATTTATGTGTGTACGACTTTGTGTGAATATTTTTAAGGTGATTCTGAATCTAATTATAAGCATTCCTTGGGACCTTGGGACATTTCAAAGCCAAGCCACTAAACACAGAGGCTCCTAATCCTAATGTCCTTATTCCAGATCCTTTCATGATAAAGTGCTGTGGCTGGGCTCAGTGGCCTTCCTCAGCAGGTGTCCTTAGCTGGTGCTGGGATCCTGTCCTATGTGAAGAATGCAGGGAGCCCTTCAGTTTCAGACCCTTAGGCTCATGATCTTCTTCCTGGGATGCTGTGTCTCCCAACAGTTCCTGTGGAAAATTGAATTTTCATAAAAATAGAAGCTGAAGAAAATGCCCAGCACATACCAGTAGCAGCAGCAGCAGTAGCAGGGTGGTCAGCATCAAGGCCAGGGACACCAGCAGAAGTGTGGCATCTTAAGGTCAGGATGGTCTTTGTGTCAGCAGCAGGATGCTCAATTCTCTGTCCACAGTGGCTCCATGTGCTCCAGCATCTTCCCGACCACACAGCAGGGCATGACAAAGGATGTTGGCTCCTCCAACTCCAGGATCAGGCATCCTGTGTAATCATCAATGCTGGATGTTTGTTTTGAGATGGGCTCTCAGTGACCTCTAGCAACCTTCAAACTCACTATGTAGCTGAGGCTGGATTTGAACTTCTGACATCCTGTCTACTCCTCTGCAGTGCTGGAATCAGAGGTTCACACCTCTATGCTAAGCTAGTCTGTGGCATTTGTATACATGTGTATCTTAGCACTTTGTTCATTTCACCTTCTCTAATCTCCCTGTCCTGCTGCCCCTCCCCCAACCGCTCCCCTTCCTCTTCCATTCTAACATATTTAAATATTGAGTGCACATATGAATAAATATGTATGACTATGACGCCACACACTGCTTCAATACAATTGTCCCCTTCTGGGCTGGGAAAAAAGGTCCCTCTGGGAACCTGTGTCTGAATCCAGCACAGCATTGAACTCCAAACTCCCCTCTGTGTTACTACGTACACACTCCTGTGAAAACGTTACTAAATCAACTACAGTAATGGCCGAGTAACACTTACTAAGCAGAAAAATGATACCAGGGTTATCTAATAGAGGTGATCCCCTCCCCACTGTTCCCCACTCACCCTTGTGGTGGTGTGAGATGACAGATGAGCTGTTGTTGACATTAGGGGGACAGACGAATGACCAAGGCATTAGGACAGCGGATCTGTGGATCTGAGAGCTAAGTCTGCCCCTGAGCACCTCAGCCCTGGGCATCATGAACAGTGTGGACAGTGGACAGAGGAAGCAAAGTTCTCACTGCAGGTGAGACAGGCTGGAGGGACAGAAGCTTCATCCCACAGTCAGAAAGACAGAACATGTAAAGCATATGTGTCTTTTATTTCTGCAGGGTTTGCCTTGTTACTTTCAGATGTTAGTTTAACCAAAGCCACTGAAACTGTGGGAAGAGAAAGTCCCCAATTGGAGAGAGTCATGGGGCAGCACAGCTTGTCTCTGCTTCAACCAGAGGAGGAAGGACTTTAGTCCCCTCACCCCGTGTGGGTCCCTAACAGCCCTGCCACCCTCTCCAGTGCCAGGCATTCCCTGTTCCCATGAACGATTGACTCACAGGAAGCTCTGCATAGAGTTCACTGGAAACTTGACAATGTCACCCTTAGGCTGTCCCACAGGCTGTGTCAAATAACAACAATGAAGGATGCCCTGCTAGGCTCTGCAGATGTGTCTATAAAATCTGTGCCATAAAATCTATGGACCTGGCAGAGCATGTTGGTTGGTGCTGGCCTTAACACCCAGCACTCAGGAGGCAGAGGCAGGAGGCAGAGGCAGGCAGATCTCTGTAGGTTCAAGGTGAGCCTGGTCTCCAAAGAGACTCAGGAAGCCATGACTACATAGAGAGATCCTGTCAAAGAAAATCTATCATCTATCTATCTATCTATCTATCTATCTATCTATCTATCATCTATCTATCTATCTATCTATCTATCTATCTATCTATCTATCTATCTATCTATCATCTATACCAATTCACTTAAATCTGGGATTTTCAAGGCTAAGAGTCCTGGGACAGGAAATCACTGGCTCCTCCAGTCCCTTGCCTAGCCTGTCCTCAGCTCTAGGAGTCAGAGGCCCCACAACACAGACCCCAAAACCAACGGAGGTAAAATGCTAATGACAGTGAGAACCTGGACCCTGGAGCTGGGACCTAAGCCACCTCCTCCTCCCGTTCCCCATGCCACCTGGGCCTGGCTCCCTTCACTGACACAGAGATGACCACGAGCAGTGAGTTGTCACAGGTGACAGGATGATTTCTTTATGGGCCACGCCCTATGGTGTAACATTCCATTCTCTTTGTCCACCCATAAACAGATTGTTGACTTTACTAGGCATTTTCTGAATCACATGGTTCTGTGGTTGGTTCCAGGGTCTGTCACTCTTGGGCCCCCATCATTATCCCCCTGCAATGCACCAAGGCCTGTGAAGGATTTTCTGGAGTTGCACTGACCTCCAGCTGGTTCTTGTGAGCTGCAGCTGCCTCTTTCTCCTCTGACCCAGAGCCCTGGGTTTATTCTCCAGATCCTGAGCCCTGGGGCGGCCTTGGGCTGGGGCTGGAGGAAGCGTCTCTTCCCCTCCAGCCTGGCTTCCCCTGGACTATTGGGTGAATGATGAAGCCCAGGTGGTGCAGATTCCATCCCAGACTGCAGAACCTGCGGGCTTACTGTGTGCAAGGCTCAGCTGCTGCCCAAGGTGAGAGAACCAAGCTTGAAGGCACCTCACTGCCCAGGCCCACAATCTGGAATCCTGAATGATCCACCCAGGACTTCATTCTGGACAGAGTCCTGGAGTCTATGACCCTCACCCTCCCAGTCACCTTGGGAAGCGCAGACTCTGAAAAGCTCCTGTGTTTCCAGCACCTTCCTGGCTGGTAGGTAGGTGTTCAGAGTTTCTGTGTCTTACTGTATCCCCAGCACTGTCAAAATGCCCGGAAAGGACAGTGGAGGAAAGAAAAGGAATTTTCAGTCAGAATAGGAGAGAAGCTAGGGATGCCTAGGAGGCTTGGTGGCTGAGGGATGTCAAGACTAGATCTGGAGAGCCCCATCTGCACCCTGAAACCTGTGGGTCCCCACTGAGGCTCTTCTTTTCTGAGTCCTCTCTGTGCCAAAGAACAAAGCCTGTGTGCAACTGCTCCAGGGGGAACCACCCTTCTTTGGGATGGCAGAAGTACCAGGGTCCTGGAGCTGGCTCACCCAGGAAGTCCCCCAAGGCGGGCAGATACCAGGAGGGCAGAGCTTAGCTGGGCTGTGTCCGGGGCTGGGCTCTTTCTCTCTTAGCCCAGTTCCTATTAGTAACCTGACCTAATGCAAATGATCTCTCTGTGGGTAGAACTGGGTTTAAGTCCCTCTGCTTTGTCATGCAGTGCTGTGGGTGACCGCTGGGGGGGACATGCCTCTCCCTCTGGAGTTTGTCTATTAACAACACCCACCTCTGTGCCCAGCCAAGACTGGCTTTGTTCATCGGTTTGTGTTTTAACAAAAAGGGTCTCACTGAGGGCAGGAGGATGCCAATTATGTACAAGTCAGAAGCTTGTCTGGCTCTGCATAGCTTTCCTTTCTCTGCATGTCAAATGGACTTGGATATTCCTTGAACATTCTAAGGGCCCTGCCAGGTCTCTGGTGACATCTTTACCCTAGGGGACATTATGGGAGGATTCCTTCCAGGACTCCTGATGAGAGAGAACTCTGATTAGGACCTGAGTCAATGCTGCCCCCTGCTGGCCTCTTTCTTTTTTGCTTCAGGAGGATCACACCTAGTATCCCATGGGATGTTGGGGCTCTGGAGATCCTCTGCCATCTAGGCTTCATGTGGGTTTCTTTCTTTGTCCAGTCTCAGGAGACAGCCTAATTTTTGAAAACAAAAACTGTTTTATTTTCTATGTATGTGTGTTTTCTCTGCATGTATGTATGTGCACCATGTGTGTGCAATGCCCACTGATCTGAGAGGAGGGCATTGGATCTCCTGCAACAGGAGTCACAGAAGACTGTGAACAGCCATGGGGTTGCTGGGAATTGAACCCAGACCCATTGGAAGAGCAGCCAGTGTTCTTAACCACCGAGGCAGTTCTCCTGCCCCTCTTCCAACTTGCTTTTCTCCCAGGCATATGACCTTTTGTTTACCTCCTGTGACTCATGAGCCTCCCTGTTCCTCCTAGAGGCAATGGTTCACTCAGAAGAAACTTCTCTAGAACAGCTGGACATTTCTAACATTCTCCAGGCCTCATGGTGTAGACAGACCCTGACTCTGCTCCAGGCATCTGCTTCCTTATTCTTCTCAGAACACACAGACATGCCCCTGCCTCAGCACATGTGCACTGCAGGATCCAGGGTCTGGGAGGAACTTGGCTCAGCAGCCTCAGGAAATATTTCTTACGATCTTCAAGTCTTTCCTCACAGGTCACCCTCTGCCTGACTCCACACTGAGCAACTATTTCAACAGCATCTTAGGGCTGGAGAGATGGCTGAGACCTCAGAGAGCCTTCTGCTCCTGCTGAGAACCAAGTTCAGTTCCCAGCACCACAGCCAGGGGATCTGACAGCCTCTTCTGACCTCCAGGACCCCTGTGTCGCGTCCCCCTCGACCAGCAAGGATGACGCAACTCACAAAAGCTCTTCTCCAGCAGTTTATTCAGGTCCCTTGAAAACAGTCTTCCGAATGCCCGGGCAGACCCAACCCACAGGCTAAATACTATATGAACAGCCAATCAAGTAAAGCCACGTGGTGCTATCTTAGAGGCCCACGTATGCGGAAGCAAGCCAGATCAGTGGTCTTAGCCAAATATGGACTTGTTTACCACCGAGAGCGCTCACCGCCGGGCTGGTGGAAGGCGGAAACCGGCGCCATCTTTAGGGCACGGCACATTGCAGCTCTCTACAGTTCCCCCTTTTTTATTTTTTCTAAAGTTGGTAGAAGTCCCTGGAAAGGCTACGTAATCCCCCTATCTGGGGATCTCACGGTGGGCCTGAGCCTGTAGGAGGGCGGTGCTCAAACTCTTACCCGTCTCTGGGTCAGCCTCCCCACTTGGGACTGCCCTGTCTTAGGTGGCCGAGACTTACCCGTCTACTCCGTCATTGACTTGCCAGACCCTAATACCCATGGAACGAATACCTCAGTGGGCAGGGACTATGCTTAGTGAAGATTTAAGGCTTCACGGCAGCAAGCCATGCCTGAGGGGACTGGCCCGCCTCAATGGCGACAAGGGCTTGTATAATCATGGCTGCATTACGCTTTTGTGTGGTTCTCATCTTATAGATGCACCATAGGCAAACCAGAGAGGCTACTATCATCAGTATTGCCAAAGAGCCTACGCCCGCCCATTCCTTAAGATGATCCATAGCCGTCTGTATCCAGGAAGTCAAGCCAGTGGCCAGGCTCAGATCCACCCGAGTGGAATTGATGTGGACGATTGTCGCTCTCAGCTCTCTCATCAAATTTTCAAATTCAGCCGACCAATCCTGTAAGAGGAACTTTGACAATTGTCTAGACAAATTAGCAGCCTTTGTAAAATTTTGATACTGCACGGAAGTAACACACAAACCTTGCATTTTCCACTCACACCCCAATTGTGCTAGTTGCCAAAGAGAATCAATCTGTTCTTGTATTAAATCTATGCGTTGATTAACTATCATAAGGCCTCCTTTGAGATGAGAATTCATAGAGGTCTGGGTATCCAATGCCTGTGCTACAGTGGCTGAGATGTTATTCAGGGCATTGGCAGTCTGTATAGAACTAGACAAGGCAATAGCTGAGGCAGTAGCTCCCACAGCAGCAATAGTGATGGCAGTAACAATAGCTGCAGTGATGCCAAAATCTCTTTTAAACCTGAATAGTCATGGTATTAGGGGCCTCTACAGGAACTGGTACATATCGAGGCATTCTAGTCACCACAGCCACAGGAAAGGCTGTGGCATTCCAGTGTTAACATTTTAAGTTCCTCTTTAGACTCTGAGCTATCCTCTTCCAAAGTATCTTTCCCAGATTTGACCGAGCGCTCCTCTTTTAACTGTTCTAATGCCTTTTGTCCTTTTTCCACTGCCTTGCAATATCTCTGATCTCCTAAACAACTCCGAACAAGTCTCCAAATAGGCCGTGCTCCTCCCTGCAATGTACTTTGCTCCCAGGCAAAATCCAAGTCCCTGCCTAATTTGTCCCAGCAGGATACCGTAAGATTCCCGGACACTGCAAACCACGGAGCCACGGAGTCGCATTCATTCAAAAATCTCTCTAGGGTAGACTTCTTAAGTTTCAAATTCCTAGCTAAAAGTAGCTCCTGAAGAGCCAGAAAAATTGAATATGACTGAGACAATCCCATGATTAAAAATTTTACTTTCGGTTCGCAGCTTCCCGCGAAACTTTACCTTTTTTTCGCAACTTCCCGCGAAACTTTACCCTTTGTTCGCAATCTCCGCGAAACTTTACCGTATGTTCACTATCTCCGCGAAACTTTACCTTTTGTTCGCTATCTCCGCGAAACTTTACCTTTTGTTCGCTATCTCCATGAAACTTTATTGTCCCAGTTTATCCCAGGAACTTACCAGTGCACTGTCCCTGACTGCAGGAGTTCTGAGTCTTTTTTGGGTCCCCGTATGGGCCACCACTTGTCACGTCCCCCTCGACCAGCAACTCGCAAAAGCTCTTCTCCAGCAGTTTATTCAGGTCCCTTGAAAACAGTCTTCCGAATGCCCGGGCAGACCCAACCCACAGGCTAAATACTATATGAACAGCCAATTAAGTAAAGCCATGTGGTGCTATCTTAGAGGCCCACGTATGTGGAAGCAAGCCAGATCAGTGGTCTTAGCCAAATATGGACTTGTTTACCACCGAGAGCGCTCACCGTCGGGCTGGTGGAAGGCAGAAACCGGCGCCATCTTTAGGGCGCGGCACGTCGCAGCTCTCTACACCCCTGCATCCACCTGACCACACCCACTCAGATACACATGCATCCACTGAGGTGGATTCAGTGAGAAATGTCCCCACGGGCTTGGGTTGCTGAAATTTGTTCCCTACTAGGTGGTGCTATGTGGGGAGGTTGAGGTTTAAGAGGTGTGGCCTTGGGCTGGAGGGCATGGCTCAGAAGAGCACTGGCTGCTATTCCTGAGGTCCTGAGTTGAATCCCCAGCAACCACATGGTGACTCACAACCATCCATAATGAAATCTGGTGCCGTCTTCTGCTGTATAGGCCTACATGCAAGCAGAATAGTGTATGTGTAATAAATAAATGAATGAATGAATGAATGAATAAATAAATTTTAAAGTAAAAAAAATAAAAATAATAAAGTGAACAGATTACCAAAAAAAAAAAAAAAAAAGAGGTATGCCCTTGCCTGAGGAAGGATGTTACTGGGAAGGCTGTGAGAGTTAAAAAGTCCCACCTGAAGCCGGGCGGTGGTGGCGCACGCCTTTAATCCCAGCACTTGGGAGGCAGAGGCAGGCGGATCTTTGTGAGTTCGAGGCCAGCCTGGTCTACAAAGTGAGTCCAGGACAGCCAAGGATACACAGAGAAACCCTGTCTCGAAAAACCAAAAAAAAAAAAAAAAGTCCCACCTGCTTCCATTTTGCTCTCTGCTTCCTGTTGCCATTGAGGATGTGAGCTCTCAGCAATGTGCTCCAACCACCATGCTACAATACTTTCCTGCCATGATGTACTCTTATGCGATTGGAGCTATAGTGCAAATAAACTCTTCTAAATGTTGCTTTAGTAATGGTGTTTTATCACAGCAGCAAAAAAGTAATTAATACAGATACATGACTAGAAAAACATTATTGATACATGTCACTAATGTAGACTGGGCTGGCCTTGAACTCACACAGATCCCTCTGCCTCTGTCTTCAAAGGTCAGGGAATCAAGGCATGGGCCAGAATGCCACACTAAAAACACAGTAAGTGTTAAAAGCAAAAGGTCTCAGTCTTGTTCCTCCCACCTGCACTCTGGACACCTTCCCTTCTGCCCTCCACCTCCTGAGACAACCTGTCCTTATTTATTCCCTCACACTGTATCACATGCATCTTTCCACGGTGGTCCTTGCTCCAGGAGACCAGCAACACTGTATCATTCTGTACTGTGTCTTAGAAACAGGACTTACATCTCAAATCTGGAGCAGACACCTGAGGGCTGATCACAATGGACACAGCAGTGTCACCTGCTTGAGGAGTGGATTTCCTCCACTCCAGACAGAGACAGTGACAGCAGACCAAGGCAACATCCATCCATGGTCAGCTTGGTGAACCCTGAGCTAACTGGTTACTCACAGGAGTGTGTGTGAGTCAGGACATAACCACTGAGGGGTCCCCTCAGTGTGCATGTCCACTCACAACAGCTGCATCCCTGCTGTCCCCTGCACAGCTCCCAGCAGCTCCACTCAACAGTCTCCTCTCCTCAGGAATTTAACCATGAGATGGACTGCTATATTGTGTAAGCTCAGTGAATCTGTGGCTTCTTGTGTTTCATGAGCCTCACCAGCCTCCTCCTGGCTCTGTAACCGAACTTTTAAATTATTATTTAACACTTATTTATTTATTTATTACTAAATTCACTTATAACAAACACCAACAATTTCTTAACTATTAATCCTATAAATTCCTACAACCCCTTTAACCTATCCACTAAACCTATTGATAATCATAACAACCACTTTCATAACCTTTTAGAATGATACAGTCTCTGGGGCAGGTCCTCAGTCGTCAGGAACACAGTCTTTGTTGTAGATTCTTTACACACTTAGCAGTCCTTCTTCTGGATCTCTCAGATGCAGGTTCATCAGGGTCGTTGGTTATTGCAGTCTCACCTTAAATAAGGCTTCATGCTTTCTTCTCTGTGGGAGACCCCAGCCGTCTGCAGGCCAACTTACTTCTTTTGAATCAGGAACTCAGCTGCTCTGCCTCAGTCCTTAAAGCCAGGCACCGTTTCCTTTAGGCCACTGTTTGGACAGATCAAACACTTCTAGGCAAAAGCTGAGCCACAGGGTCCAGTCCTTGGCCTTTTGGTGTCTTCTTGCTCAGGCTTTCTTTGCTCACCGGCTTCTTTCTGCTTCAGGGAGAGAGCTGGCCATCAATGGCCAGACGTTTTTTCAGCAGGACTCTTGGAGCTCTCTAGCATCAGGGGCCTCTTCTCTTCTGGGCTCCACGCACTGTCCTTAAATAGGAGGAACTCTGTTTCAGCTTAATTTGAGCTTCGCCCACTTACCAGCTGAAAACAATGTCAGGCCAGATACTTTGTTTCTTCAATTCTATTGAGTCTTTCCTGTTTTCCTGACTTCAAATTTGTTTTTCAGTCTATTGAGTCTTTCCTGTTTTTGCTGACTTCATGCTGATAATGCTCTTCAGGCCCCGAATTAAGAGACAGTATCAGAAACTCCTATCTATTTTCTAAATCTAATTTATCTAACCCCTACATGGCTCCCACAGGGAATGTTTCAGTCTAGAGGAGAAACTCACACAGTCACCTCCCTCTTCTGCAGATGCTCCTTTATTAACACAACCTCAGCCAAATGATGGTGTCCAAATGCAGGACCCTGTCCCCTCACACTGAGGCTGACTCACCTGAGCTCTCCCTCAGCAAAGCCCACCCTCCATCTACCCACCATCCTTTCTGTCTCTGAATCATGAGTCTATTTTTTTATTCATTAATCAAGTATTTATTGTAGATGAATGTTTGCTGGAACTGAGGAATGGGAAGTCTTCATCCTTCACAAGATAAAGATGGCTGCACCATGACAGACATTACCACCATTCTGGTCATCATTTATCTCAGCTATGACTCCTGGAACTATTAGCTGGAAAACACAAAGCTGGAAGAGAAAACCTCAAGGGTTGGGAACCAGAGTAGCAGACAAAGTAATTTCCATCTCTGGCATTGCCATAATCTAATTTTGAAAAGATTTATTAATTTATGTCTGAGTGTGAGTATGGTAATCAAAAGGGGCATTGGATGCCCCTGGACAGGGGTTATGGATGGTTGTGAGTCACCATGTGTGTGGTGGGATCTGGGTCCTCTGTAAGAGCAGCAAGTGCTCTCAACCCTGAGCTATCTCTCCAATCTGTGGACCATGTGTTTATTTTATTATTTTATTTTATTGGTTTTTAGAGACAGGGTTTCTTTGTGTAGCCCTGGCTATCCTGGAACTCATGATCCTCCTGCATACACCTTCAGAAAATTCTACTGGTCATGTTTCTATTTTTTTTTAAGATTGATTTTATTGTGTATACAGTGTTCTGCCTGCATATATGCCTACAAGGCCAGAAGAGGACACCAAGTCACATTATAGATGGTTATGAGACACCATGTGATTGCTGGGAATTGAACTTAGGACCTCTGGAAGAGCAGCCAGTGCTCTTAACCTCTGAGTCATCTCTCTAGTCCCTAGTCATGTTTTTAAAATGAACATAAATCTAAAGTTTCTCATCCCATCACTCCTTGAATTGTCCCTGGAAGCAGCACCAGGATTCCCAGAGCCAGCAGGGAAGGAGAGGGGTCATCAGGTAGAGCACAGATCCAAGAGGAGCAGATCTGAAATGAACCCTGTGGATCCCTCCTTTCTGCAGATCCTACAATCTGGGATAAGATGCTGAAAGATGGGAAGGAGGAGAGAACCTCCAGGGAGGCACCTAGAAGGAGGCAGGAGCTCAGGGGACTGAAGTTCATCTCATCAGCCCACAGTGTCCTGAGAGCAGGGGCCTTGTGGTGACTGGTGGGGACAAGAACAGGAAAAACACCTCCTACTGCAGTCACACTTGGGCATCCTTGAGGAGAATGAGACAGGAAGCACTCACAGGAACAGGAATAAGTCTAGTCCTCTATACTAACTGAAAACACGAGAAATAAACACAGAAGACAAAGTGAAGAGCCACATCCAGGACAGCAGCCCGGGCGGCTCATAATCCTGGGGACAAGACAAAGCTCTCTATATCCCTGTGTCCCTGTGATCACAGTACCTCAGCATGTGGTTCACAGTGATGAAGAGAACAGAGCCAGGAGGGGACAGAGCTGAGAAGTGACCACATCAAAGGTGACAATGGACTGAGCCCCACTTGAATACACCCCTTATCACACTCAGCTCCAACAGCCTCATTCTGTCCCACAAGATACACACAGCATTGAAACCAAACCTTTTTAATTATTCAACACATTTATTAGTAACTATATTCACTTATAACAAATATACTTACTTAACTACTAACCCTACAAATGCCTACAACCCCTAAGACCTAACCACTAAACCTATTGATAACTATTACAAACATTTTTCTAACCTTTTAGAAGGATACAGTCTCTGGGGCAGGTCCTCAGTCATCAGGGACACAGTCTCTGGGGTAGACCCTTAAATGCACTTAGCAGTCTTTCTTCTGGAATATCTCAGATGTAGATCTGTCAGGGTAAATTGGCTATGGCGGTTTCACCTTAAATAAGGCTTGGGGCTTTCTTCTCTCTGGGAGACCTCAGCCTTCTGTAGGCCAACTTATTTCCTTTGTATCAGCAACTCTGCTGCTCTGTCTCAGTCTTTAAAGCTGGCCATAGTTCCATCCAGGCCACTATTCAAACAGGCCAAACCCTCTAGGCAAAAGCTGAGCCACAGGGTTTAGTCCTTGGCCTTTTGCTGTCTTGCTGAGGCTTTCTCTGCTCACCAGCTTCTTTCTGCCTCAGGGAGATCTGGCCATCAGTCCACCAGCACTTTCTCCATCAGGGGATACAAACTACGCATTGTCCTTTCTAGCGTGAGGACTTACTAGCATTGGAGTTCTCTAGCATGGGGCCATTTTGGCTCCATCCACTTGTCCTTAAATAGGATCTCTCCTTGTTTCACCTGCTTCAGTTTAATCTGGGCTCTGCCCACTTAGCAGCTGAAAACAATGCCAGGCCATAAACCTTGTTTTTAGTCCACAGAGTCTCTCCTTGTTTCACCTGGCTTCCTCCTTGTTTAGTCCATAGAGACTCCCCTCATTTCACCTGACTTCATCCTTGTTTTTAGTCCATAAACTGATAAGCTAATTGCCCACAGCCAAGTTGATCTTCATGCCCCAGATTAAGAGACTATATCAGAAACCCCTAGATATTTATTAAATCTAATTTATATTAATCTAACTTCTTACAGGAAAACAAAGGAAGGTGAGGGTCATGACACCAGCTCTCAGCCCTAACCTGCTCAGGGTCTTCAGAAGGCTCCAGCTTTTCCTGACCCAAGTTCTGCACCCACACTCTCCTTACCCCATCTCAGGATGAGGGGCTCAGGCAGACCCTCATGTTCCACATGGCATGTGTAATTCTGCTCCTTCCCAGAAGGCACCACCACAGCTGCCCACTTCTGGAAGGTTCCATCTCCTGAAGGCCTGGTCTCCACAAGCTCCACGTCCTGAGTCAGTTCCTTCCCATCCCTCTTCCAGGTCAGGATGATGTCAGCAGGATAGAAGCCCAGGGCCCAGCACCTCAGGGTGACTTCACCTTCAGGTTTGGGGTGATGGGCCACGTGTGCCTTTGGGGGATCTGTGCAGAAGATTTAAGAAATCCCACAATTAATGAGATTAATTGAAATCTACAAAGACAAAGTGAAATCACTATGACACTGACCTACACGTGTGTCTTTGATGACGTTGACGGTCATGAAATCACTATGGCACTGACCTACACTAAGCTGATGTTCCAGGCTACGTGGAGGACGTTCTCCCATCTCATCACTTGCTTCTTCTCCCTCCTCTTTTTCCCCAGCTTCCCATGATCCTCCCTTTCAAGAAATCCCCCAACCTCCCTCCCCCCCGACCTTTTCCCACCTACTTCTCTTCTATCCAATTAAAGCTGCAGGCATTTTATTCAACCAATCAGAGAAGTTTTAGGGAGGCAAGTGATGAAAGGATTGCAGAAATGGCTATGCAACTACAGAGTCTGCGAATTGAAGGGCTTAGAAAGCAAAAAGCACAGAAGAGAGGAGAACACACAGGTTTAGATCTGGTGAAAGAGAAACATGCTGTTCAGAGTGAAAGGGTTAATCTCAAGATAACTGTACCCCCAGAGGAGCAGGGTTAGGAGATCCCCACCATTAGCTTTCTCAGTAGCCACCAAAGACCTCAGATATCAAAACACTCGCTGTTTTAACTGTGGTAAGTTTGGCCATTTACAAAGAAATTATAAGGCTAACAGCCTCAGAGACCAAAATGTCCAGAATGGTAAGAAATATGGCCGGGCGGTGGTGGCGCACGCCTTTAATCCCAGCACTTGGGAGGCAGAGGCAGGCGGATCTTTGTGAGTTCGAGGCCAGCCTGGTCTACAAAGCGAGTCCAGGACAGCCAGAGATATTCAGAGAAACCCTGTCTCGAAAAACCAAAAAAAAAAAAAAAAAGAAATATGGTACTTTTCATGCCAGATGTCAAAATGGCCTGCACATTAACTCTGGGAAATACAGTAGCAGCACACAAGTGGTTTGTAGTGGCAGAAAGTCAAATTTTTCTGGAATTTGTAAACTTTTTGGGAGAGGTCAGCATTGGACAAATGAATATACGTCCAAGAGGGACACACAAGGTAATCTTTTGCAGTCAGGAGGAAACTTTGGGGTCCTACCTCAAAACCCCACAGCAAAATGTGGGAGCTATTTCAGACAAGAGAAACAGCCTGTTCAGAGAGAAAGGGTTAATCTCAAGATAACTGCACCTGGTTTTATGAAATTATCACCATTAGCTTTCCCAGCAATTGCCAAAAGCCTCAGATAGCAAAACACTTGGTGTTTTAATTGTGGTGTGAGGCTGCTTTAAGACCACAGGTGTAAAGTATTAACTGCCTTGTGAGCTAGCAGGGGCTTAGCCAGCTGAGCAAGTTTAACTCAGAGGCCTTGAAAAAGGAAAAAAAAGCCAGAGCCCCAAGGAGAAGAGAGCTCTACAAAGAAGGAGAAAAGAGGCTACAAAGTGAAGAAAGGGCTACAAAGAAGAGTTTGCTGCTCTCCCGGCTGCTGGTGTCCCCCCCAAACTGCTGCTTGTTCTTCCTGCTGCTGTCTCCTGGTTTGCTGGCTTTGTACTGAGACTGGTATTACCCCCAAAGAGCCCAAGAATCCTAATCATCAGGAAGTAGCTCAAAGAGAACTCAGTCCCTTCTCCCTCTAACCTTCTTTCTCTCCTGCATAGTGTTGGGGGGTTGTAAGGAACAAGGGGTAGAAGGGGAAAAAGCAGAATTAAATATACTAAAGTAAATTAGAGTGTATAATATAGTAACGAAAATAAATAAAAGCCACTGTGGTAAAGGCAAGAGTTACAAATGTCATTTTGGGGATAAGTGGCTGCCAAATGGTAATAAAGGTGACAGGGTAAAACCAATTAACAATTGAATACAATCAGATCACCCTATCACTAGTGAGCTGCAGGAAGAGCTGGTCCCTGCAGCACAGAACTGCACATTTTCCTGAGGGGGACTCAGAAGCTAAGGTGGAATGTACATGAGCCAGCTGGTCAACATGGACTTCCTTATGTGATGTTCTACAGCGTAAGACAGGTACTGAAATAGTGGAAGGTGTGGGAAATATTTAATATGTGTTTGAATTCATATCAAAATAAGAAATGAGGGGCAGGGACTATCTTAAGGGTGCCACCAACTACTGCTGCCACCACTGAGGCACAACCACTGTGTCCATCTTGCTGACCAACATTAACTGTCCATCCAAGAGAACAGCCATCACCAAAGTGTGCAGCAGAA
>CAJQZJ010000247.1:908441-921046 GCA_907164525.1 Lophiomys imhausi | reverse complement strand
TGGAGACCAGGCCTTCAGGAGATGGAACCTTCCAGAAGTGGGCAGCTGTGGTGGTGCCTTCTGGGAAAGAGCAGAATTACACATGCCATGTGCTGCATAAGGGGCTGACTGAGCCGCTCACCCTGAGATGGGGTAAGGAGGGTGTGGGCTCAGAGCTGGGGTCAGGGAAAGCTGGAGACTTCTGCAGACCCTGAGCAGGTCAGGGCTGAGAGCTGGGGTCATGACCCTCACCTTCCCTTCCCTTCCCAGAGCCGCCTCCTCAGTCCACTGTCCCCATCATGGCCATCATTGCTGTTCTGGTTGTCCTTGGAGCTGTGACCATCATTGGAGCTGTGGTGGCTGTTGTGATGAAGAGGAGGAGAAACACAGGTAGGAAAGGGCAGGGTCTGAGTTTTCTCTCAGCCCCTTTTAGAAGTGTGCTCTGCTCATTAATGGGAAACACATACACACTCCTCATGGCTACTGTCTCTAACTGGGTCTGCTGTCGGTTCTGGAAACTTCCTAGCTTTGAGTTCTTCCCTGGTCTCTCAAGGCTTTTCTTCTCACAGGTAGAAAAGGAGGGGACTATTTTCATTTCCAGCTAAGTGTGGGGAGCAGGATTGTCCCTGAGGCCATTGGGGTGAAGCAGGAGATGATGAGGAGCTCAGCCAGCCCATAATAGCCCCTTCAGTGCAATCATTTGTTGGCCTGGTTTGGACCTTGCTTTGATTTTTTTTTTCTTTTTGCCTTAGGCAGGGACAGTTCCCAGAGCTCTGATGTCTCTCCCAGATTGTAAAGGTGACACTATGGGGCATGATTTGGGGAGGGGCAGAGTGGACATGATTGGGTTCAGGGACTCCCAGAATCAGCTTTGAGTGAGCAGTGGGGTGTTGTGATGTTGTCTTCATACTGGTTGTTCATGACTCTCATTCTCTAGCATGAAGACAGCTGCCTGGAGTGGACTGAGTGACAGACGATGTGTTCAGGTCCCTCCTGTGACGTCCAGAGCCCTCAGTTCTCTTTAGGGAACAGTGTCTGATATTCCCTGTGATCCTGTGGGCTCAGTGTGAAGAACTCAGGAGCCCAGCACAGCCCTGCACACCAGGACCCTGACCTGCACAGCCTGTGTTCCCTTCCACAGCCAACCTTCCTGGTCCAGCCAGGCAGGAGGGGACATCTCCATCCTGTCAGCTCCATACTGCCCTGAGCTGCGGCTCCTCACTTCCCCACTGAAAATATGAATCTGAATGTGAACTTGATTGTTCACTTCTTGATCTGACAGGTTGATTGGCAGGTAAATTAAAGGATTGATAATTCTTACAATTTTATGAAGGAAATAAATGGCAGATGGAGAACCTTCCAGAATCTGTGTCATTATGCTGTGTGTATCTGCTGGGACAGGATGAGGCTGTGAGAGCTGAGTGTGAACAGGGCTGTGTCCAGGTGGGTCTCAGTCCATTGTTGGCTTTGACGTGGTCACTCCTCAGCTCTGTCCTCTCCTGGCTCTGTTCTCTTCATCACTATGAACCACATGCTGAGATTCAGAGATCACAGAGACACAGGAATGGCCAGAGCCTTCTCCTGTCCCCAAGATTATGAACACCCAGGGCCTGTTGTCTCTACCTCCTATCTTTAGGGTTCATTTCTTGTGTTTTAATTTGTATAGAGGACTAGGCCTTCCTTGTTCCTGCTAGTGGTCCCAGTCTCATTGAGGGTCATGTCTGAGGGTCACAGCAGTCAACTGTGTTTTTCTTGCTCTTGTTCCCACAAAGTATAACTAGCCATCTACTCTCAGGATGCTGTGGGCTGATGAGATGAACTTAAGTCTTCTGAACTCCTGCCTCCTTCTAGGAGCCCCCCTGGAGGTTCTCTCTCCTCCTTCCCATCTTTCAGCATCTAACCCCAGACTGTAGGAATATGCAGAGAGGAAGGTTCCACAGGGTTCATCTCAGATCTGGCCCTCTGATCTGTGCTCTACCTGATGACCCCTCTCCTTCCCTGGCTCTGGGAATCCTGGTGCTGCCTTCAGAGATGATTCAAGGAGTGGTGGGATGAACCTACTTTAAATTTATGTCACTTTTAAAAAATGACCCCAGGAACTGGAGCCATGGCCCAGGGGTTCAGAGCACAAGCTGATTTTGCAGAGGACTCAGATCCCAGCATACACGTGATGGCTAACAACTGTAAGGGGAGTTAGATTAATATAAATTAGATTTAGTGAATATCTGGGGCTTCTGAAACAGTCTTTTAAAGGGGGCATGAAGATCAGTCTGGCACCTGTGGGCACTTGGCATGGCAGCATATGGACTTAAAAAACAGTTTCTGGACTGGAATTGTTTTCAGCTGCTAATAGCCTTATAAAGTGGGCAGAGCCCTGATTAGCCTGAAACCAGGTGAAAGTAGGAGAGAACCCATTTAAGGATGAAGTGGGTGGAGCCTGAGAGTTCCCACACTACACAGACTTGTGTCAGCTGATGGAGAAAATGCTGATGGACAGAAAAGCTGATCTCAAACAGAGCTGTAAAAATACAGTCAGCTCTTTCTGAGGCAGAGAGAAGCTGGTGAGCAGAGAAGGCCTCAGCAAGGCAGCAAAAAGCCAAAGACTGAACCTTGTGGCACAGCTTTTGCCTAGAGGGTTCAACCAATTCAAATAGCGGCCTGAACAGAACTGTGGTCAGCCCCAAAAACTGAGGCAGAGCGGCTGAGTGGCTAATACAAACTGACCAAGTTGGCTTATGGACAGCTGAGGCACTCCAGAGAGAAGAAAACCTCAGGTCTCTCTCTTTTTTTTTTTAGGTTTATCAAGACAGGGTTTCTCTGTGTATCCTTGACTGATCTGGACTCACCTTGTAGACCAGGCTGGCCTTGAACTCACAGAAATCCACCTGCCTCTCCCTCCAGAGTGCTGGGGTTAAAGGCTTGCAGGACCACACCCGGCAATTACAGACAGCTGTGAACTGCCATGTGGGTGCTGGGATTTGAACCCGGGCCTTTTGGAAGACCAGGTGGTGCTCTTAACCACTGAACCATCTCTCCAGCCCCTCATTTTTTAAAGTGAAGCTGTCATAGCTGTAATGAGCATGTAATTAGGCAGGCAGGAAAGCAAAGTAAACTCCATTTTGAGAAAGTACATTTCAAATATTGTGAGACAAGTTGAGTGTCTGTGAGCATGAGGTGATTAACACACCACCCAAGTGTCCACCCCCTCACGCCAGAGGTGTGATAGCTACGTGTTGGTGTCCACCCAAAGGGAGATACCCGGACGTGCGTGGCTATCAGAAAGGGGGTGAAGCATTACGTCAATCACTAGTATAGAAGGAGGGACTGAAGTCCACCTCGCCATCTCACTCCTGAGATCATGGATTGTTGAGAGAAAAAAACACTCTCAAAAGCCTCCATTACGTGCCGGTGGCTTCCTGCTGAGAGAGGGCTCATCAAGGTCTGAACCCAACCCGAACCTGAGAACCAGACTGCAAAGAGTTAAACTAACTTCGTGGTCAAGCAGTCTGACTTCGCGGGCAAGCACTCTCCATGGTCAGTACTAATCTAGCCTCTTGACCAATGATCCCCAGCTACATCGGGACTGTTCCTGTCATCGGAGCTTGGACTGACTGACAGACAAATACCAGGTCCTACAGCTCCCGAGCATGAAGACTGCGTTACTGTAATGCAGACTGCTCACCGATTGTTACTGAGATACTTGTTAAGACTATGCAAGCTTTGTCATTATACATTGAAACTTAGGACTTAGATGGAATACTATTTACTAATAGTTCTTATAGCGTTAGCCCTTAGTATAATCTATTGTGTGTTCTGATGAATATAGAATGTGGATTTGGATTTATTTATTGTTAGGATTTTTAGCCTTAGTATTGTTGTATTGCATATTTGGAATTGTTGCCTTTTATGTTGAGAAACCTTTAGATTTAAGTAATGTGTGAAGTGTGAGAGTGAAACTAGCGTGATAAAACTGTGTTTGACACAATCCACTTGCTTCTTGCCAAGTAATTAAGGGACAACACGGGCTGAGCCATCTGCTGCCAGAATCAACTGGCATGCTGCCCGAGATAAGAGCTCAAGACAATAGCCAATTTACCCTAAAGGACCTATATCTGAGATGTTCCTGAAGAAACCGCTGACTAAGTGCCTTAAAGGATCTACTTCTGAAGTGTTCCTGAGGACTGAGGACCTGCCCCAGAGACTGTGTTCTTCTAAAAGGTCAGGGTTAGTTGTTAGATAATAGTTGTTGTAGTTATTAATAGGGTTAGTTGTTAGGTAATAGGGGTTTATGGTCATTCTTAGGGCTAGTAGTTAAGTAATGCATGTTTATATTAGTTATAAGTGTTTATAGTTATTAATAAATATATTTGATAATTAAAAGTTTCATCTTCGGGGCTGGAGAGATGGCTCAGCGGTTAAGAGCACTGGCTGCTCTTCCAGAGGTCATGAGTTCAATTCCCAGCAACCACATGGTGGCTCACAACCATCCATAATGAAATCTGGTGCCCTCTTCTGGCCTGCAGATATATCTGTAGACAGAACACTGTATACATAATAAATAAATCTTTAAAAAAAAAAAGAGTACATTTACAACTTAGTCTCCACAACAATTTAAAAAAAAAAAGTTTCATCTTCAAACGGCCATCCATAACCCCTGTCAAAGGGCATCCAATGCCCCTGTGGTTACCAGGCTCACACATGGTGAATATACACACAGAAAAAAACAATCAGACACCTTAATAAATCTTTGCAAAAATAGACTGTGGGAATGCCAGAGAAGGAAATTACTTTGTCTGCTGCACCAGTTTCCAGCCCTTGAGGTTTTCTCTTCCAGCTTTGTGTTTTCCAGCCAATAGTTCCAGGAGCCTTAGCTGAGATAAATGATGACCAACATGGTGGTAATCTCTGTCATGGTGCAGCCATCTCTATCTTGTGGAGGATGAAGACTTCCCGTTACTCAGATCCAGCAAACACTCATACACAATAAATACTTGATTAATGAATAGAAGAAATATACTCATGATTCAAAGACAGAAAGGATGGTGGGTAGATGGAGGGTGGGCTTTGCTGAAGGGAGAGTTCAGGTGACTCTGACCTCACTGTGAGGGGACAAGGTGCTCCACTTGGACACCAACACTTGGTTGTGTTAATAAAGGAGCCTCTGCAGAAGAGGGAGGAACTCCTCCAGATGAAAACCTTCCCTGCATGAGCTAGAAGTAGGCTGATGAGGCTCATGAAACACAAGAAGCCACAGATTCACTGAGCTTACACAATGTAGCAGCCCCTCTCAGGGTTAAACTTCCTGAGGAGAGGAGACATTGAGTGGAGCTGCTGGCAGCTGTGCAGGGGACTGCAGAGATGCAGCTGTTGTGAGTGGACCTGCACACTGGGGAGGGCCGCTCAGTGGTTATGTCCTGACTCACACACACTCCTGTGAGTAACCAGCGAGTGTGGTAAGTTTAGCGTTAGCATATATAGCATAGGGAACTTGGAATAAGGCTGGACTTTTAAGATAAAAGACTTCATCCAAGTGACATGTCCTTGGGAACTCACCAAGAACCAGGACCTCTTTGATCTTGGGGCTAGGGGCAGGACATGCCCCCTGGGGTGCCCATCGGAGGTCTGCTGTCATTTCACAGCTCTCTGTGAAAAGCATCTGAATGACATGCCCTGAGGCACCTGTCCACATCTGTGGACTGCCTGTGAATTCTCCCCTCTGCAAAAAGCTTTTTTGAAAAAGACTGAGCCCCCGGAACTAACTTTAAAAGTGCAGAAAAGCTTCTGCCATCAGATGAAGATATATAAGGCAGGATCCACGTGAACGCTGGGCAGGCTCTCTCTCCTGTTCCTGATTCACTCAAGGTTTTCCTCGACTGGCGAAAAAAACACGTAACACAATCACACTGGAAAGTTTCACCCGCTGATGTTGACCCGTTTTGGGTCTGGAGAGGAGACAGATTCTCCCTGAGATTCGGGAGTGCTCAGACAGGGAGCTCCATGACTTTGGGCCTTTGCAGGCCATAATCATCTGAATCCATAAGCCGCCTGGGAAACTTTCATGTGTTAATTGGTCTTAAGACCACAGGGGACGAATGAAATTCAGAGACTTTAAGAAAGTTTAAAACTACGCCGGGCAGTGGTGGCGCACGCCTTTAATCCCAGCACTTGGGAGGCAGAGGCAGGCGGATCTTTGCGAGTTCGAGGCCAGCCTGGTCTACAAATTGAGTCCAGGACAGCCAGGGCTACACAGAGAAACCCTGTCTCGAAAAACAAAAAAAAAAAAAAAAGAAAGTTTAAAACTGAAAAATTGTATGAAGACCAGCCATCTATCAGGACCCATGGTCAGAGAAAAATAGCCTTTTGAGAAACCTAATTTAACATTAATGTTAAATGTTTGTATTATAGATACTAAGAAGTTTTAGGTGTTTGGTTTCAGAGTTAGGGTTTGGGTTTAGGATTTAGGAATTTTATAGACAATTGTTAGGTAATTGTAGAGTATTGATAAATATATGTGTGATAAATAAAAATTTACTGTTACAAGTGAGCTCAGGGTTCACTGAGCTGACCGTGGAGCTGTGTCGGTTAGCATCGAGAGTTCAAGCTCAGAGCTTAAATAAACAACTGTTACCGAACTTTTTAATTATTTCTTATTTACTATATATATTCACCTATAACAAATATTAACAATTTCTTAACTATTAATCCTACAAATTCCTACAACCCTTTTAACCTAACCACTAATCCTAGTGACAACTATTTTCATAACCTTTTAGAAGGATACAGTCTCTGGGGCAGGTCCTCAGTCGTCAGGAACACAGTCTCTGTGGTAGTCTCTTGTTTTGTTTTGTTTTGTTTTTTGGTTTTTCGAGACAGGGTTTCTCTGTGCAACCCTGGCTGTCCTAGACTCACTTTGTAGACCAGGCTGGCCTCGAACTCACAAAGATCCGCCTGCCTCTGCCTCCCAAGTGCTGGGATTAAAGGCGTGCACCACCACGCCCGGCTCCTCTGTGGTAGACTCTTTAATGCACTTAGCAGTCCTTTTTCTGGAATATCTCAGACGCAGGTTCGTCAGGGTAAGTTGGCTATCACAGTCTTACCTTAAATAAGGCTTAAGGCTTTCTTCTCTCTGGGAGATCCCAGCCCCTTCGCATCAGCAACTCTGCCACTCTGCCTCAGAGTCCTTAAAGCCAGCCACAGTTTCCTTTAGGCCACTGTTCGGACTCTCTCGCATCAGGGGCCTCTTCTTTTTGATGGGGCTCCATGCACTGTCCTTAAATAGAAGGAACTCTGTTTCAGCTTAATTTGGGCTCCGCCCACTTAGCAGCTGAAAACAATGTCAGGCCAAATACTTTCTTTCTTTTTTTTAAGATTTATTTATTTATTATGTATACAGTGCTCTGTCTGCAGGTATGCCTGCAGGCCAAAGGAGGGCACCAGATTCCATTATGGATGGTTGGGAGCCACCATGTGGTTGCTGGGAATTGAACTCGGGACTTCTGGAAGAGCAAACAGTGTTCTTTACCACTGAGCCCAATACTTTGTTTCTTAAGTCCATTAAGTCTTTCCTGTTTTCCTGACTTCAACCTTGTTTTTCCACAAGCTGATAAGCTAATCATTCACAGCCAAGTTGATCTTCATGCCCCGAATTGAGAGACTGTATCAGAAACCCCTAGATATTTCTAAATCTAATTTAATTATTCTAACTCCTTACAAACAACCCTCATGCATTTACATCAGAGTTGGCCCCTGGGTGGTCTTTGAGGTCTCGAGAACAGGGCAGAACATTTGGGGGCTCATCAGGGATCCCCAACATCATCAGGACTCCTGTCTGGAGGGTTCTAACCAGTTGGTAAGCTACTGTCTCTCTATGGTATCTGTCTGTCTATGCACTTGTGAAAACCAGGGCGCCATTCCTGATTCCTGAATTTCCAGTAGACTGACATTGAACTAAGTGACGATGCACCTGTGGATCATCAGTCTGGGGTCTTGGGAGACGTCCCGAACCTTCACCTGTGTCCGTGTCTGCACCTGCACCTGTGGGAAGGCACAAAGTGCCCCTTCAGCCTGCTCGGAAGTGTTGGGTTGCTCCTGTGGAGGCTTACTTTCGGTTTTGCCTCCACTCAGTTGGAGGACGTTTGACTATGTTCCTTCTGTGTTTCTTTGTTTCTTTACGAACCTTTACTTGACTGAGAGGACCCTGCTTTCCTCTCCTCGCCCCCTCCTGCAGCAGGGCAGCTTCAGAGCTCCAGCAGCTCCTACGAAATGATGGGGGGGGAGGGAAACAGGATCAAGGAACAGGGAGGGATCCGCCAGGACAAGCTCCTGTTGAAAAATACAACAGACATAAAAAGAAAGTTTGCTGGAGGATGTTGACACAAATAAAGGTTTGGCCATGAAAATGTGTGTACGTCAGAGAGGAGATGGCTTGGATTTAATTATGCTTTGTAATTGGAAATAAAAAATTTGGCCGGGCGTTGGTGGCGCACGCCTTTAATCCCAGCACTTGAGAGGCAGAGGTAGGCGGATCTCTGTGAGTTCGAGGCCAGCCTGGTCTACAAAGTGAGTCTAGGACAGCCAGGGCTGTTATACAGAGAAACCCTGTCTCAAAAAACCAAAAAAAAAAAAAAATTTGTTCAAAATGTCTGATGTCTGAGGACACCTTGATAGTTAATTGTTTAAACAGAGACATACATAAAAGATTAAAAAATTCAAGAGAGAGGGGGAAACAACGACAGAGATTAGGAAAAAACAACAGGAACTGATAAAGAAAAAGAGACATAAAAGTCAGGGATCATCGGAGTCCCCACCAGAATGAACAGATGAAAAACTTAAACAAGTTATGAGGGTCTGAGGATATAAATAAAATTATTTTTAAAAAAAGATTCTAAGAAATTGTCAGAAGGTCTGAAAAATTGTCAAGGTTTGATAAATGCAAATTACTAAGGTTAAACAAAAACGGTATCTAAGAAATGCAAGCTCATCGTCACCTTATTTATAGTTATGCCAAGAATTATGCAGTTAGTTACGAGGTTAAGCTTTATCTAGCCTCCTGTACAGTCAAACAGAGAGTAACTAACTAAAAAAAGATCCATCTTAAATGGATATGATGATCCTCAGACACCTCAGAGATCTGCAGAACATAACACTCAAATATTTAATACAAAAAGCTTTTCATGATAGACATGTCAGCTCTTGACAACATTCTGTAACAGAATATTATTTACCAATGCTTATATTTATTAATACTTAACAATCACCTATAAAATACCTAAATCTTATAACCCAAACCTTAATCATCTATAATCTATAAAGATACCTTTAATACCTAGAAAACCTAATACCTATATAAAACACTTAGTACTATTTTGCATTTCTTAAAAGGATATTAATACTCTTGGCATAGGTCTGTGCAGGATGGCTTAGTTTACAGATGTCCCATCAGGTATTCCAAGCTTAAAATCTGTTGAGCCTTACTTGTCAATTCCTAAGGGCAGTTTATTTCCACCACAAGGTTGGGGCCAGTTAATAAAGACAGTCTGTTAGGACCACCCACAGAGGGCTGTGTTTTAAACTTCTTCAAGTACCTTCCAGACTCCATTTGCTCCACACACTTTTGTACCTGGATGTGCTTTTCTCCAGTGTGGCTTCTCAGTAGATGAGCACAGAAGGAGGAGCACATGAGACTGCATGACATCAGAGAGGACCAGAAACCATGTGATCTTTGATTTTTATATCATCCCATGTCATGATTCTCAGTGGAAGGGCTTCCAGCACTCTCATTGCCATGGTTACCCAATGTTTTTTGAAGGCTTTCCCAAGTCACACCCCTGCAACAGTGCCTCAGTGTGGTCCCATCTCCCAAATTGTTGGCAGAGGATTTCCCAGGATTCCTATTGCTTCTCACAGATCATGACATCATCTGCTTGGCTTGAGAGGTTTCTTAGCAATGCCTTTCAAGGGCATATCATCTGGCCATAACTGGCTCTGCCCATATCTTTCAAGTAAAGGGACACCAAGTTTTTGCCAATCCAAAATCCTATGCTACTAGATGCTAAGTTGAACTGTCTATTAATTTCACTAACTCCTTCCACAGCATTCCTAGTCTCCTCCAAAGAAAATAATGGGCACAAAGAATCTCCACCAGGAACTTGCTTTAAGTATGGCAAAGCTGGTCACTGGGCTAGACTGCCCTTTGCCTCAACAGCAGACAGCATGCTGTCCACAGGCTGGACATGAATGGAGAAGCTGACTGCTGAACTTTGCCAAGACAAGGTAAGCGGTCCTTCAAAATTCCTGTCTCACAAGAAGTCTGTCATACCTTGGTACTGGTGGCCAAAGATGGATGCCCCACAGACACAGATGGCTGTCAAGGTAAAGACTGTCATTTTTTATAGATTCTGAAGCCGATTGATTCTGCTTACTCAGATGATATTTATTGTTCTCAGATCCCTGATGAGTCTGAAGACTATACTAGTAAAAGATTTAACAGTTTAACAGCAGAAACCAAGGCTTCAGATATGTAAAAATCAGGTCTTATGCCTCATTCTTCTAAAACTGCTACCTTTAGGCCCAGACACAGTCTACCTTGCTACCAGACTTAGAAAACAGGGAATTAACTCCTTATACTGACATTCCCAACAATCTCATCAATGTCTCATGATAAATAAGCAATAAGGACCTAAAAAAAAAGGTGTTTTGGGGTTTAGGAAAAATTCCGTAATGTCGGTAGTGCCGTCACCTGGGATTTTCAGTTGTGTGCCGCCTGTACAGGGGGCTGGGAATTAGAGAGACAAAGAACACAAGGAGGAACACCAAGACAGACTCTGATCAAAGCGTCGACCTTTACTATAAAGTTAAAAACTGTAAATACAGGGCAGGGTAACCATGACAACGCATACCTCAGAATCTTCTCACTTTCTCTGCAAGGTCGAATCACAACAAATTCCAGGTGCAAGGACATTCCCAGGATTACTGGCCAAACGGAATGATACAGCAAAAAACTGAATATGTGACGACAAGTCACCAAATGGCTGCTATGAAAGAATGGCTACTTCAGTTTCCCCCTTTTTTATTAAAAGAAAAAAAAACTTCAAAAGAACTGTGCCTGTCTTAGGTTAGAGCACAAACAAACTTCCCTTACCCATCCTCAGCTCTTCCAAAACAAGTCTTGGAAGGCCTGTCTTAGGTTGGTGAAGCGATTGTCCAAACTCTCTTACCTGTCATTGGCTAACCAGCCCATGCACATGCAGGAAGAGGATTAGTGAGTATCTCTCTTCATATGAGAAAGCCATATGAAGAGAGGAACCTGAGAGGAATCTTGTAACGGTTGGTGATGCATGGCCAGAAGCACCTTTAAGGTGGATTTATTAAATGCCTGTTGTTGTCTTCTATATTTAAACACACATCTAATTAATAGGAACAGAATAATTATAATAATGCTACCAACTGCAAAGAGGAAAATCCAGGAAGGATCGAGTAACTTTTTAACATTACTCCATACTTGGCTAAAAAAGGTAGAATCTACATCCCAGACTTCAACCTGAATACTGGACAAGCTGGCAATGTCATAGGTCAATTGCAAAGACAAATTCACATATTCTGCATTCCTTTCTCCATTGATAAGAAAAGACAGTCAAGTTCGCTATAAACTAGCATTATTAACTTTAAAAGGTGTAAGGCTAGCTGGAGAGATGGCTCAGCAGTTAAGAGCACTGGCTGTTCTTCCAAAGGACCTGGGTTCAAATCCCAGCACCATATGGCAGGTCACAGCTGTCTGTAATGGTGGGCGTGGTGGCACACGCCTTTAATCCCAGCACTTGGGAGGCAGAGACAGGTGGATCTCTGTGAGTTCAAGGCCAATCTGGTCTACAAAGTGAGTCCAGGACAGCCAAGGATACAGAGAGAAACCCTGTCTTGAAAAAAAAGGGGGGGGGGGGGTAAGGCAAAAAGTCTGAAAACGGGGATCACAATCAAATTCTGTCATTTTCTCTCTCTTCTGCTAACAAATCTATTTGCTGTTGAAGCATCAATATTGCTGTATGAAAATGTTCATTTAAAAGTTGCCATGTAGGCAGGGCGGTGGTGGCGCACACCTTTAATCCCAGCACTTGGGAGGCAGAGGCAGGCGGATCTCTGTGAGTTCGAGGCCAGCCTAGTCTACAAAGTGAGTCCAGTACAGCCAAAGCTGTTATACAGAGAAACCCTGTCTCAAAAAAACAAAAATAAAAAAAGGTGCCATGTAGCAAAAAGCCTTGGATGTAACTGCAACAGCATCATTTAAAGCCTGAGCAGTAGCAGCATTCTGAGTTAGAGAGACAGCAGCAGCTGCACCTCCAGTTGTTGGCACCAACACCGCAGTGATGATGCCTGCAGGGATGCCGGAGTCCCTCCTGAATCTTCTAAGATGTACAATCCTAACTTGAAAAAAGTGCTCAAACCCAGTTACAGGGACCATATGGAAAATGGAATTCTCATAACCACAGCAGCCCTTGAAGAAGCATTCCAACAAAGACTCAAAATGCATGTTTCTTTTGTACAGTTCAACTGTTCAGACAAACTAATATTGGTAATTAAAATACAAAATGTAACACAAACAGTGCAGCAGACAGAAGCTGGAACACGACCTT
>CAJQZJ010000247.1:795273-908041 GCA_907164525.1 Lophiomys imhausi | reverse complement strand
AGAAAGCCTCAGCAAGACAGCAAAAGGCCAAGGACTAAACCCTGTGGATCAGCTTTTGCCTAGAGGGGTTTGACCTGTCCGAAAGGTGGCCTGAATGGAACTGTGGCCAGCTTTAAAGACTGAGGCAGAGTGGCAGAGTTGTTGATATGAAGGAAATAAGTTGGCCTACAGACGGCTGAGGTCTCCCAGAGAGAAGAAAGCATCAAGCCTTAATTAAGGTGAGACTGCCATAGACAATTTACCCTGACAAATCTACATTTGAGATTTTCCAGAAGAAAGACTGCTAAGTGCATTAAAGGGTCTACCCCAGAGACTGTGTTCCTGATGACTGAGGACCTGCCCCAGAGACTGTATCCTTCTAAAAGGCTAGGAAAATAGTTGTAATAGTTATCAATAGGTTTAGTGGATAGGTCAAAGGGATTGTAGGAATTTATAGGGTTAATAGTTAAGAAATTGTTGGTATTTGTTGTAAGTGAATAGTTATAAATAAATAAATATTTAATAATTGAAAAGTTTGGTTACAACAACCCTCGTGCATTTACATCGGAGTTGGCTCCTGGGTGGTCTTTGGGGTCTTGAGACCCAGGCAGAACAGCAGCCAGTGCTCTTAACCTCTGAACCATCCCTCCACCCAAGGCCACGCCTCTTAAACCTCAACCTCCCCACATAGCACCACCTAGTAGGGAACAAATTTCAACTACCAAGCCATATTCTGAAATACTAGAACTTGGTTAATTTTGTCACCAAGCTCATTCCTATTCTGTAACTGGTCTTTGCTACTTTGTGGGTTCTTTTTCCCACCCTTTATCCTCCCTGGTTTCATCCCCTCTCACAGATAGGAGAGAAAGAAGGATACAGGAGAGAGACAGAGAGAGAGAGAGAGAGAGAGAGAGAGAGAATCTTGAATCTAATTTCTTTCTTCTTGTTTTTTCTTTGAGCATGACTACTAACAAACTTAATCGACCCCTGAAGAACCAACAACCACCAACCCTGCCTCTTGGGGCCCTAATGTTAGTGTTCCAGCTGAGAGGAAAAGGTGTCCTGGGTCTCAGAATCCAGGAACCACACAGCTCTCAGAAGAAGCCTCCTCAGCAGGGGCATTGCAGCTTCCAGGGGAGGGTATCCCTAGCTGAGCTGAGGAGCTCACAAGCCTGAGCCCCACTCATTCTTCACTTTCTCATTTCTTTGTTTCTCTACTTCTTCCCTTCATTGCTTCTTGGCTTCTTCTAATGAGAGAGTCACAATAGGAAGCAAATCTCTTAAAAGAGATTTATTGGAAGGGTCCAGGATATGAAGGGATAATCCAGGGTCTGGCAGCCCCTGCTCCCAGGAGAGAACAGCAGGGAATTGAACAAAGTGCAGGGCTTATATAGGGTTTCCTGCAGGGTGGAGCCTTCTAGGGCAGGAATTTCCAGAGTGAGGATTGGTGGAATTTCAAGTCCTGAGCTTAGAGAGCTCAGGGATTGGTGGGCTTTCCTATTCAGGATCAGTGGGTTCTCCTGCTCAGGGATTGGTGGGGTTTAGTGGGAACCTCAGGGATTGGTGAGTTTTCCTTCTCAGGGCTTTGTAGTTTTTTGTTCAGACTTTCCAACTAAAATTAACATAATCTGGGATGGGAGTTCTGAGGGGCTGGAGATGACCTTTGTGACAGTTACAGAAGCTGGAAGAGGGGCCTGGGCACTTACCTGCCTTGAGGGTTTACAAAGTTTATAAAGTATACAAAGTTTACAAATGGAGTCCTCAGCAGGGAAGCCTTTCCCTGCAGCTGGAGTCAGCACCCATAGTCCACAGAGTCTGGAGAGGAGGGGCTGTCAACATGGACAGCTCCCTTGATGTCAGCCGGCTAAAGCAGGAAGAGAGGTGAAGACACCATGGACAGCTCCCAGGGAGGAGCCCCCCTGGTTCTGAGAGGAGCTGCCACCAGCAGAGTCTCCATTTTGACTGCTCCTGCTGGGCAGGCTGGGGAGTGGGGAGGGACACTGACAGCTCTGCTGATGACCAGCTTAAAGCTTTTGCTGCTCACTGCTCAGGGAATACACCTTAAGGAACTCCAAGGACAGATTACATAATGCTTTACTAACTTTGAATTTTCTGAATGTTGATGAAAAAGGTACCACTGTAGCTGAGAGACACTGGGTTCTAGAAAAACCTGAGGAACTAAATCAACAAATATACTTTAAGGATATTTTCACTTTAGAATGGAAACCTGCACTAGTTTTAAGATGGGAATGTGATTATGCATATGTGTCTACAGGGAATGAAAAACATAGTTGCCAAAAAACTTATAAAGATTAGATCTGACCAGGGAGAAGTATCTATTAGCTGAGACCTAAATGTCTTTGCATGGTAAGAGTATCTTTTTTTTTTTTTTTTTTTTGGTTTTTTGAGACAGGGTTTCTCTGTGTTACAGCCCTGGCTGTCCTGGACTCACTTTGTAGACCAGGCTGGCCTAGAACTCACAGTGATCCACCTGCCTCTGCCTCCCAAGTGTTGGGATTAAAGGAGTGTGCCACCACACCTGGCTGGTAAGTGTATCTTATTAGCTGTCTGATGTTCATGATATTCCATTCTTTCATTTAGCATGGATGGGGTTTTTGCTGCAAATGGACTTACAAAGGTAACATATGCCTTTCTCCTGCTCAAACTTAGAGTAAAGATTTATTTTCAGCGCCAAAGACTGAATGACAATAATGACAAGACAAATAGGCCAAATGATTCAGCCTAACAGACTGCTTCAATCATTCATTCAAAAATATGCATGCAAGTCAGTTTTAAAAGGGCTAGCCCAAAATGATTGATCATACAGAGACTGGACAAAAAACACTGTAGCTAGCTTTCCTGGGAATTGGCCAACATTTCAATTTTTTTTTTTTTAGGTTTTTCGAGACAGGGTTTCTCTGTGTATCCATGATTGTCCTGGACTCACTTTGTAGACCAGGCTAGCCTTGAACTCACAGTGATCCGCCTGCCTCTGCCTCCCTAGTCTGGGATTAAAGGCTTGTGCCACCACACCTGGCAATTACAGACAGCTGTGAACTGCCATGTGGGTGCTGGGATTAAAGGCGTGCACCACCAAGCCCAGCCCAACATTTCAATTATTAAAGGGTACCCAAAAAATATTTTCACCCCTTTTCCCAAGAGGCAGGATGGAAATTTTTTGCTATGTGTTGTGTGTTGTGATTGTTTGTGGTCGTCTAGGATGAATGGATATAAGAATTGATTGGTACTGAGCAAAGAAAGGGGTGGATTTAGGGATCTCTTTCTTCCTTTCTTTTCTTTTTCTCTTTCTATATTATTAAAAAATAATTAAGCCGGGCGGTGGTGGCGCACGCCTTTAATCCCAGCACTTGGGAGGCAGAGGCAGGCGGATCTTTGTGAGTTCGAGGCCAGCCTGGTCTACAAAGCGAGTCCAGGACAGCCAGAGATATTCAGAGAAACCCTGTCTCGAAAAAACAAAAACAAAAATTAGATTATTTCATTTATATTTGTCTCTGGGCCTGTATGCGGCAACCACCACATAAAGGGGTTCTCAGGGAACAGTGAGTTCGCTGCCCACCCGAACCTCCAGCTTCACTCCAAAGACAAACAGACGCAACAGGAGTGATGTCTAAGCATTTCCCTTTTTAATATTTCATCCCCTGGTTTATATACAGAACCAAATGGGTGTTTCTACATGAGGCTACATGGGCCATTCACATTAAAGGTCATCCTATCACATCACATAGCAGAAACCTGGTAACATGGTGATCATGCACTGGTCACGAGTACAGAAGTCTTGTTCACCCAATCAGCTATACCCATGATCGGGCTTCAACTCCTCCCCAGCATCTTCCGGCCAGCGCCATCTTAGAGATCTTCCACAAGTTACTTTCATTTTCCCAGCAACGAGGCATTTCTCATAAGCCTCCATTTCCTGGGTCCCCATGATATTTATAGAAATTTAAGATTATTGGAAAGATTATATTATATATATATATAGGTGAAATTTAATGTTACTTTGTATGTATTTAAGATTATTTTGTGTATTATAGAAATTAAGTTTAAATTTAAGGTTATTTTGTATATATTATTTTGCACTATTGATAGGAATTTAAATCTATTTTGTTTATATCTTGCTTTAATGTATTTTGAATGTCAAAAGATGTAAATATTACTACTATATATATTGATAGAAAATTATGGTTATTTGTTTATGTATTGTGCATAAGCAAGTCATTTACATTGTATATGTAATTCTTGTAATAATTCTTATTGTAGATATATATTAATATTACAGAAAATTAGTTATTTAATAGAAAAGGGGATACAGGGAACCTGGGGAACCTGGGCCTCCTTAGTGAAATTAGTATGCAGTTCAGCTTAGCATCTAGTAGCACATAGGGGATTGGCCTAGTGTCCTTTGAAGTTGCCAAGATGGAAACAGGAAATGCCCTGTTGAAGGGGCGAGGCTAAGAAACCACACAAGCCTTGCAGATAACATCAGTTGCCATGAGAAGCAATAGGATTGCTGGACATCTTGAGAAATCTTGTGGGACCTCGAGGCCGCCAAGGATCAAGAGATAATGCATAATATAAGCCAGGGAGCTCCGCACAGCCGCCCTCTTCCTCCTGCCCTCACCGACTGAGAAGTCACGCTGGAGAAGTGCACAGCAAGGTATGGCATATTCAAGCCATTAGGCCCTAATGGTCATAAACTGAAAGGCGAAGTCCAAGAGAGAAAGACTTTTCATTGCCAGTTAGCCCCAGAAAGACCCTTTAAAGCTGCCAGCAAAGTGGGTGGAGTTCAGAAGCCCCTCAGAGAAGCTGTAGGCAGTATTTGAAACAGACTGACTTTATAAACTGGCTACAATTTGTTGGTTGAAATAACTTGGCCTTGTGAACTGGAAAAGTAAGGCCCAACAGACTAAGCTTGAAAGGGACTGGCTGGGACCTTCTGGGACTGCAGTAAACCTGGTCACCCTGCATGGACCTATGCTAAGAATTAATTAATTAGGCCGGGTGGTGGCACATGCCTTTACTCTCAGCACTTGGGAGGCAGAGGCAGGCGGATCTCTGTGAGTTCTAGGCCAGCCTGGTCTACAAAGCTAGTCCAGGACAGCCAGAGCTGTTACACAGAGAAACCCTGTCTTGAAAAACCAAAAAGAAAAAAAAGAAAAGAAAGAAAAAAAAAAAGAAACCCTGTCTTGAAAAAAGAAAAATAAATAAATAAAATTAATTAATTAATATCCTTTTAATAATATTAGTGTTAGGTGTTCTTAGATAGGTATTAGGGTGTTCTCGATTTTAGATTATAGGTTTTAGGTTATAGGATATAGGTGTTTATAGATATTTGTTAAGTACTAATAAATATAAGTGTATATAAATACAAATATTCCGTTACAACACCACCATTTATGTAACCTCTGAAAAGCCTGCAGAATTCCACAGAAACTCTGCAGCTTACATAACCACACCTCTGACAGAGCTCGAGGCAAATAGTAGGCAACTGCTGCGAAGAAGCCCCATATCCCCACATCTGAGATTAAAACTAAAACATGTTCTTATGATATTTCTGGCTTTATTTTCAAAGAAACCAAAATTCCAGAATTGTCACTCCAGTGGTTTACTTGGAGGAGGTGTGACTCTGGGCCTGGACCTGAGGTTTAAAAGACTCCCAGGGCTCCCAGTGTCTCTGCCTCTGACTTGCAGATAGACTTGAGCTCTCAGCTGTTCCTCCGCCACACTGTAGCCTTTATTATTTTTTAGCTACTTTGTTTGTGGGTTCTTCTCCTAACGGTCTCTTAACATTATCTTCTCTGGATCAGCTGTCACCAACTGTCTTCTCTCTCAGTCTGCTTGCTCAGTTCACTATCAACTGTCTCCTGTTTTCATTCTGCTCAATCTCTTTTCTTCCTCTCTCTAGCCTACTCAACCTTCTTTCCTCCTACATCAAGTGTCTCCTCAGATCCTGCTCTTCTTCCAGCTGAACCTACTCCTGCCTACTCCCCAGTCCTCCTACCCTTTCTTGAATCTCAGCCTCTGATGGACTTTTATATCCTCTTCTGTTCCCAAAAGTCTAAGAGCCAACGCACATTGAAGGGCATAGGGTCATTTAAAGGGAAAGACACATAAAATATTTCACACTATATTTCCCCCATTTGTTTTAGCTACCAATGTGGAGTTTTGAAGCTGCTTCTCCAATGTCTTTTCCAGGGTTCTCAGGTGTCTGATGTGATCTTTCTGTTGATCCCTCAGGAGCATGTCCAAACCTGAGACAAGAACCAACAGCAAGACTTCTCTTACCTGTGACATGGGTACCGCTTCCTGAACCTTTTATACTCCTGGATTGTGTTGTCTTCTAGCATCTTGGGTTCTGGAGTTCCTCACTGAAGTCTCTTAATATCCACTCTCAACTCTGTAAACCTTCTGCTTGCAGCTCTGACTTAAGCACGCAGGATGCAGTATTCAGTACAGTATGTCTTAAAGTCCTGCTCATAAGCCTGTTGTTGCTCTGCATTGTGAATGCATCTGCACTTCAGGAGACCAAAGTCCTGTTCTTGTAAGAGGATAGTAAAAAAAAAAAAAAAACAGTCTTTTAAATCAATTACTATCAGAGGCCATGCCTTAAGTAATAAAGAAGGTAAAGGAATTCCAGGCTGTTGCAGGGCCACTGGTTGGATTACTCTATTCTCTGCTCTCAAATCTGTTAACATTCTCCATTTCCCAAGTTCTTACTTATTCTTATTGTTCTTATGACAATTATAGGAGAATTCCATGGGCTGATAGACTCTTCTATATGTTGAGCCTCCAGCTGCTCAAGTAAGTGCCTGCAACCTTTCCTTTGTTAAGGGCCGTTGCTCTACTCAGACAGGTTTGTTAGTCAACCCTTTTAAGATATGGCTATTGGTATAATTTCAGCAGTCCCCCCCCCACACACACACACACATAAATTTGGAAAATGAGTCCCTGTCATGTCCTGTATTTGGGCTACCTGCACAGTCTGTGGCTGTTCTGAGTGACTTTTTCAATACCATCCCCAGAAGCATCTTCCACTTGGCTCTTATTTTAGGGATTGTCATACATTTCCTGTACTTCCAAACCCTCCTGATCTTTCTACTGGAGCAGCTTTGCCTTTGATATAGGGAAACAGCAATGTCTGACTAATCCCATCACCTATGCTGAATTCATATTGTTTTTACATAAGCCATTATTTTAATTTCTCCTTTGACTCTTCATCGGTAATTCCTGGATGCACAATTTTCGAGAATACTGTAAGATGTTTATTATCTATGGCCAAGTCTAGAGCAGAACCAACTACAGTCGCATGCATTAGATCTACAATACTTAGTTGAGGCTTTTCTGCCTGCTTGTTATTTCCTGGCTGACAAGAGGGAATCAGCTCAGAGCTTTTGCTGCAGGGCCTCAAGCTAGGCGCCTCTCCCTCATATCATTTCCCAATGGCAAGAAATTGCCTCGCATATCTCTCTTGGACCTATTTTCATTGATCCAATAACAACCCTTGCCACATGGCTTGCACACTCCTGTAAGCCTAGGCCTTCTTTCTGATTTCTATTTAGAAAACCATTGCTGTTAGTTATGCCTTGTTCACAATTTTGTTTCATATGTCCATATTTCCCACAATTAAAACACCAGGTTATAAGGAGATAGATTAATATAAATTAGATTTGCTAAATATCTAGGGGTTTCTGATACAGTCTCTTAATCCAGGGCATGAAGATCAACCTGGCTGAGGGCAATTAGCTTATCAGTCTATGGACTAAAATCAAGGATAAAGTCAGGTGAAACGAGGGGAGTCTCTATAGAATAACAAGGAGGAAGCCGGGTGAAACAAGGAGAAACTCTGTGGACTAAAAACAAGGTTTATGGCCTTGCATTGTTTTCAGCTGCTAAGTGGGCAGAGCCCAGATTAAGCTGAAGCAGGTGGAACAAGGAGAGATCCTATTTAAGGACAAGTGAGTGGAGCCCAAGGAGCCGCATGCTAGAGAGCTCCATGCTAGAGAGTCTTCATGCTAGAAAGGACAAGTAATGGGGCTGGAGAGGTGGCTCAGCGGTTAAGAGCACTGTCTGCTCTTCCAGAGGTCCTGAGTTCAATTCCCAGCAACCACATGGTGGCTCACAACCATCTATAATGGGATCTGGTGCCCTCTTCTGGACTGCAGGCATACATGCAGACAGAATACTGTATACATAATAAATAAATAAATAAAATATTTTTAAAAAAGAAAGGACGAGTAGTTTGTACCATCTGATAGAGAAAGTGCTGGTGGACTGATGGCCAGATCTCCCTAAGGCAGAAAGAAGCTGGTGAGCAGAGAAAGCCTCAGCAAGACAGCAAAAGGCCAAGGACTAAACCCTGTGGCTCAGCTTTTGCCTAGAGGTGTCTGACCTGTCTGAACAATGGCCTGAACGGAACTGTGGCTGGCTTTAAGGACTGAGGCAGAGCGGCAGAGTTAGTGATGGGAAGGAAATAAGTTGACTTACAGACGGCTGAGGTCTCCCAGAGAGAAGAAAGCCTCAAGCCTTATTTAAGGTGAAACCGCCATAGCCAATTTACCCTGATGGATCTATATCTGAGATATTCCAGAATAAAGACTGCTAAGTGCATTAAAGGGTCTACCCCAGAGACTGTGTTCCTGATGACTGAGGACCTGCCCCAGAGACTGTATCCTTCTAAAAGGTTATGAAAATAGTTGTAATAGTTATCAATAGCTTTAGTGGGTAGGTCATAGGGGTTGTAGTCATTCATAGGGTTAATAGTTAAGTGTTTATATTTGTTATAAGTGACTATAGTTATTAATAAATAAGTGTTTAATGATTAAGAAGGTTGGGTTCACCAGGCCTTAAGTATTGGAACCCTGTATCTATAGCTTGACCTATTGTAGCTTGTCTTGGAATGAAAATTTTATTACTAATATCTCCAGGAAAAGTGGACTCCAGGACACATCATGTGTCAAATGTGCTGTATTGTGAAGCTCTGTTGTGTTTTCTCTCCAGGAGAAGTTAGGTCTTAACCTCTGCTGGCCTTTCATCTGTTCTGCTTAGTTTATTTGACAATGACTTCCTAATTTTGGCTTCGTGGTAGAGTTGTTTATAGTTTTACATTTCTATTTGATTACAGTCTCCTTGACTTTTCATCTTAGAGGAGTCAGATTCCAGGGCCCTTATTCTGAGCTCCATCTGAGTTTGTACTGAAGCATTCTGTTTGTTTCCGGCTTGTCTTCATAACAGTGCTTGTGTCTGCAAAAATAGATTGACTTGTTTTACTCTTTCTACTAAGGCACGCTTGCCCATTTCTTTGACTTGACTGCCCTCTGACACAGTTCCTTCCCCTCATTCTACCTGGGAGGAACTCCCTCTCTCTGGTTCAGTAATTGGAATGAACCTTTTTGTTCTCCCCTTTCTTGGCGTGTTTCTTCTGTCTTTGGAATTCCAAGCTTCTCTCTTTTCTGTCAGTCTTTGCTCTTATTCCACCCACATTTTTTCCAGTGCTCAGCCAGTCTTTTCTAAACAAAATCGCCCAAAATGAGGGAAAAGAGGAAAAAAAAACCTGCTGCTAAAAACCATGGGGGGAATGCCTAACAGCTTCAACAAACACCTGTATGCTTTCTGAAACAAATTATCCATCCTTTCTTTTCCTTCCTTTTGCTCTACCATACTGAAATCAAGCCTCCCATTGTACAGAGCCACAGTTGTCTTTTAATGTTTCCTTTTCCTTCACACAGCCTTCCAAATACTGGCGGCCAAATGTGGCTTTTAAATATTTTTAACTACCTTGTTACTTTGTGGGTTCTTCCAGGGTTCTTCTCCTAACGGTCTCTTAACATTATCTTCTCTGGATCAGCTTAGCTTCTCCTGCCTCAGCTGTCACCAACTGTCTTCTCTTCTCACTCTGCTGGCTCAGTTCACTTTCATCTGTCTCCTGTTTTCAGTCTACTCAATCTTCTTTCTTCCTATATCAACTGTCTTCTCTGACCCTGCTCTTCTCCCAGTTGGATCCACTCCTGCCTACTCCTCATCCTTCTTCCTCTCTCTCTCTCTCTGCCCGACTCTCTGTCTCTCTCTCCACTCTCAGCCTCTGCTGGACTTTTATATCCTCTTCTGTTCCCAAAAGTGCAGGAGCCAAATGACACTGAAGGGCATAGGGTCATTTAAAGGGACAGGCATACAAAGTATTTCATACCTCACCACACCTTTCCTCTACCATCATGGACTCTCAAACCATTGAAACTTTAAGCCCAAATTAAACACTTCCTTTTATAAGTTCCCTTGGTCACAGTGTCTTATCACAGCAACAGAAAAGTAACTAAAGCCATGTGTGGTGACATAAGGCTTTAATCTCAGCACTTCACATGCAAAAGCAGGTGGATCTCTGTGAGTTCAAGACCAGCCTGGTCTACATAATGAGTTTCAGAAAAGCCGGTACTGTGGAGACTCACTATGTCTCAAAAAATAAAATGAACAAAGAAGAAAAGTAACTAAGACAGATACTATCCGTGGTGCTGCAAAGGCCAGCTACATTCATAGGTTAGTCAAGATAAAACCTAAGAGCATCAGGTTCCCGGTATAAAATACTATAGTCCCAATGCCGCCACTGCAGCCACTATCAAAGCGGATCATCACCTTTCCCAGGAGTGTCAAGACAGTACAGTCCCTGACAGCAACCTGCAGAAGCTTTAAGCAGTGTGGCGCCAACGTTGTCCGCACCCCCTTTCCCGCCCAACCTGTGCCTCAGAGCAGTCAAAATGGCGGCCTCTGGCACTACTGTCACATGGTGAGCTGCCTACTGGGGAGCTGTCCTGCCTCAGTCCTCTGCTTCAGGAGCTGTCCACGGTGATGACATCTTTCCTGCTTCAGCCTCCTGCTGTCAAGGGAGCTGTCCACAGAGGAAGCACCTCCTCTCCAGTCTCTGTCAGCTATTCCCGCTGCCGGGTAAGACTTCCCTACCATGGACTCCCTTTGTAATCTTGGCAACTTCATAAACTTTGTAAACCCTCAAGGTGGGGAAAGTGGCCAGACCCCTGCCTGAGGAACTCCAGAAGCCCAACCCCTCCCCAAACTCTGTCATAACATTTCCAGCCTCTGTAACTGTTACAGAGGCCATCTTCAGGCCTCAAAGGACTCATCCCAGATTATGCTAATTTGAAATGAAAAGTCTGGACAAAAACCCATCAATGTCTGAACAGAAGAACCTATCAGTCTGTGAGCATCCCACAGAAACCCACCAATCCCAGAGCAGGGAAACCCACCAATTGCAGAGGAGGTAAACCCACCAATCCAAGAACAGGAAAGCCCACCAATCCCTGAGCTCTCCAAGCTCAGGACTTGAAGTTCCACCAATCCTCACTCTGGAAATCCCTCCCCTAGAAGGCTCCGCCCCCAAGAAACCCTATATAAGCCCTACACTTTAATCAGTTCCCTACTGTCCTCTCCCAGGAACAGGGGCAGACACACTCTGGACTCACCCCTCCACATCCCAGACCCTCCAATAAATCTCTCTTGTGAGATTTGCTGCCTGCTGAGGCTCTTTCATCAGAAGAAATCGAGAAGCAATAAAGAGAAGAAGAGAAGTAGCAAAGAAGGAGCAGGGCTGAGGCTCCAAGGCTCCACAGCTCAGCTGGGGTTGGGGAAACCCTCCTCTGCGAGCTTCAGTGTCTCTGCTGAGGAAGCCTCCTCTCAGAGATGTGTGGTTCCTGGGCTCCCATGCCTCAGGATGCCCAGCCACTGGGACATTGTCCAACCTCGAAGATCTGTGTGGTTCCTGGACTCATGAGTCCCAGGATACCTTCCCATCCATCCAGGCCCAGCATTTAAAATGAATGGTTCACAGAAACAGATGTTTTTGTCATCCTGGTCAGTGTCCGGGTCTGCTATTGGACACCGTGATTGGGAGGTGACCGGAGTTTACACCTAAGGTCATACACAGCTGTCCCACTGTGTTATATGTGACTCTGTACAGGAGTCCCCACTCACCTCTGCTTTCACTTTCTACTTCAGTTTTGTATGACAAAAAATGAAAATATCAAGTAAAAATCCAGAAAAATAAGTAACTCATGAGTTTGAATTTTCCTCCACACAACCGAACAGTAGCATAAAACCCAGAATCACCAGTGTGCACCCTCTGGAATGAGAATCACCCTCTGGTCTGTGTCCACACTGCACAGGCCTGAGAAACTCTTCGGCTAACTCGGTTATCCGCTCCTCTCGCACAGACCTGCGACATTCATGTCCCTCATGTCAGCAGCTCATGGGGTGTGAGTGAAGTTCAGAGAGAGAGAGATTGAGAGGGTCACAGGTTACATAACTTCTACTATAGTATCATTATTCTACTTTATAGTTTGCTACAGCCCCTCTCTTACTGTGATATATTCACTAAAGCAACGGTACCAACAGTGGACAAGGGAAAGTGCAGTGTAGACAGGGATCAGTGCTGTGTTTGGTCTCCACAGAGGTCTCTTTCCAGTGAACAAGGAGGTCTACTGTGCTGAGACACTGGTCCAGGTCCACTCAATCTCAGAATTTGGGATGGAGATCCTTGGGAAACACAACCACCTGGAGCCACAGACCCATCATCTGGGAGGAGTCTGAGTCTAAGCAGGAGGCTGTGAAGACAGGATCCCCAGGGAAGAGGCAAAGTCTCCTTTCACAGATGAGATTCCTGCAGTCAGGCTTGCGGTGCGAGCGCCCTCTGCAGGAGAACACGGAGCCTGGTCTCTGTGGGGGTCTGTGTGGGGCTTGCAGGCCAGTGCCTCTGCTTTAAGGAGAAGCATCTCTCACGGCGTCCCCAACTGCTCCTTGTCGCCATTGTATTCCGGGGCGTGGCTTTTCTTCTACAAGACTCCAGGGTCTGACTTCTGACCAGAGAAGGATGGGGAAGGGTGGAGGAAAGGACAAAATGAGCCTGGCCTGCAGGTCTTCCTGCTGTCCAGACAGCTTCTGGGTCAGAACTCGGGGACACCGTGACAAACAGCGCTGTCCTGCAGCACAGGCTCCGGGTAAAGTCTTAGTCGATAGGCAGGTGCGGTATGGGTTAGTGAAGCCCAGGGCTAAGGATTTCCCATCTCCTCACTTCGCTTTTGCTCTTAACCTGTCAGATTTTTCTGCCCAGACACTGATGACGAGTTTGCACCTCTCACTCCCATTGGGTGTCGGAGATCTAGTGGAACCAATCAGCGTCGATGAGGGCGCTGGTTATAAAGACCTAGCAGACAGCAGGACTCACAGCGCAGACCACAGATGGAGGCGATGGCCCTGCGCACGCTGCTCCTGCTGCTGGCGGCCGCCCTGGCCCCCACCCAGACCCGCGCGGGTGAGTGCGGGGTCCGGAGGGAAACGGCCTCTGCGGGGAGGGGCGGGGGCGGCCCCGGGGAAGCCGCGTCTCCGCGTCGCCCACCAGACCCTCCGCCCTTCTCCACCCGCGTCCCGAGCCCCGCGCCCCGCTCCCCTCCCGGCCCGCGCACCCGCCCGGGGTCCCCGGAGGAGGCCCCAGGCTCACACTCGCTGCGGTATTTCCACACCGCCGTGTCCCGGCCCGGCTTCGGGGAGCCTCGGTTCTTTATCGTCGGCTACGTGGACGACACGCAGTTCGTGAGCTTCGACAGCGACGCGGAGACTCCGAGGATGGAGCCGCGCGCGCCGTGGATGGAGCAGGAGGGGCCGGAGTATTGGGAGCGGCAGACACAGAACGCTAAGGACACGGAGCAGACTTACCGAGTGGACCTGAAGACCCTGCTCGGCTACTACAACCAGAGCGAGGGCGGTGAGTGACCGCGGGTCAGACGTCACGACCCCTCCACGTCCCCACACAGGGGCCGGAGACTCCCGGGTCCCAAGTCCAAGGTTCAGGAGGGGAACCGCGACCCGGGACCGGTTTCCCTTTCAGTTTGGAGAAGTCCACGGGCTGGCTGGGCCGCGGGACGTGGATGACCCCGGGGCGGGATTGGTGGGTGGGGCTGACCGCGCGGGGTCCCGCAGGCTCTCACACCTTTCAGTGGATGTACGGCTGTCACGTGGGGTCCGACGGGCGGCTCCTCCACGGGTATGAGCAATCTGCCTATGATGGCCGGGATTACCTTTCCTTGAACGAAGACCTGAAAACGTGGACGGCGGCGGACACAGCGGCGCAGATCACCCGGCGCAAGTTGGAGCAGGCTGGTGAGGCAGAGCTCCGCAGGGCCTACCTGGAGGACACATGCATGGAGTGGCTCCGAAGATACCAGGAGAAGGGGAAGGAGACGCTGCTGCGCACAGGTCAGGGGTCCTCGGGCTGGGCTCAGTCCTGAGGAAGGAGAAACCCCTCAGCTGGGATAATGTCCCTGTCTCTAAGGGGAAAGTGTTCTGGGGTCTCCTGATCAGGCATCACAGTGACTGCACTCACTCTCCCAGGGCTCGGGCTTCTCCCTGGACAGTCCCCAATCTGTCTCAGGAGGGAAGGAGAGAAGGAAGATCCCCCACATAACAGCAGGGGATCCCTTCAACCTGCAGCCCGCTGTCAGCCATGGCCTCTCCCATGATGGGTTCTCTGCCCACACCACTGTCTGTGGAAACTGAGTCCTGTCATGCTGAGTGTGTCAGCTCTTACACATCAGGGCCAGAAGTCTGCTTTACCTGATGGGAGACATGTACTCCCCTGTCCTAAGCTGGTTCATCAGTTTCTAGAGCGTTCCAAAGAATATATTCTCACAGATCTATTCCGTACCTATGAGAAATATTAAGTAAGTTGTAGAATTTTTCTTTTCTTTTCTTTCTTTTTTTTTGTCTTTTTGACAGATTGTTTATCTTTCTAATTGTGGGATTTCTTCAATTTGTACAGATCCCCCAAAGACACATGTGACCCATAACCCCACACCTGAAGGTAACATCACCCTGAGGTGCTGGGCTCTAGACTTCTATCCTGCTGACATCACCCTGACTTGGCAGTTGAATGGGGAGGAACTGACTCAGGACATGGATCTTGTGGAGACCAGGCCTTCAGGAGATGGAACCTTCCAGAAGTGGGCAGCTGTGGTGGTGCCTTCTGGGAAGGAGCAGAATTACACATGCCATGTGCTGCATGAGGGACTGCCTGAGCCCCTCACCCTGAGATGGGCTAAGGAGGGTGAGTGCAGAGCTGAGGTCTGGGAAAGCTGGAGCCTTCTGCAGACCATGAGCAGGTCAGGGCTGACAGCTAGGGTCACGACCCTCACTTTTCCTTCCTTCCCTTTCCCATCCCAGGGCCTCCTCAGTCCACTGTCCCCATCACGATATTCATTGCTGTTCTGGTTGTCCTTGGAGCAGTGACCATCATTGGAGTTGTGGTGACTGTTGTGATGAAAAGAAGGAGAAACACAGGTAGGAAAGGGCAGGGTCTGAGTTTTCTCTCAGCCCCTTTTAGAAGTGTTTTCTGCCTGATTAATGAGAAACACATCTATACCCCTCATTGCTACTGTCTCTAACGGGGTCTGTGCTCAATTCTAGATATTTACTAATGTTGGAGTCATCTCTGAACTCACTGCTTTTCTTCTCATAGGTGGAATAGGAGGGGACTATGCTTCAGTTCCAGGTAAGTGTGGGGATCAGGATTGTCCCTGAGGCCATTGGGGTGAAGCAAGAGATGATGGGAAGCTCAGCCAGTCCATAATAGTTCCTCCAATGAAATCATCTGGGGGCCTGGGTTAGGCATTGCTATGAATGTATACATATTTTACCCTAGGCAGGGACAGTTCTCAGAGCTCTGAAGTGTCTCTCCTGGATTGTAAAAGTGACATATTGGGGTCTTTTTTGAGAAGGGGCAAAGGGAACATGATTGGGTTTCAGGGACTCCCAGAAATCTCCTTTGAATGAGCAGTGGGTTGCTGGGGTGTGGTCTTCATAGTCATTGTTGATGACTCTCATTCTCTAGCATGAAGACAGATGCCTGGAGTGGACTGAGTGACAGACGACATGTTCAGGTCCCTCCTGTGACATCCAGAGTTCTCAGTTCTCTTGAGGCAATAGCGCCTGATGTCCCCTGTGGTTTTATGGGCTCAGTGTGAAAACTTGGGGAGCCCAGCACAGTCCTTCACACCAGAACCCTATCCTTGCACTGCTCAAAATTCCCTTCCACAGACAACCTTCCTGGTCCAGCCTGGCAGGAGGGGACATCTCCATCCTGTCAGCTCTATGCTGTCCTGAGCTGCAGCTCCTCACTTCCCCACTGAAATAAGAATCTGACTGTGAACTTGATTGTTCACGTCCTTGATCTGACAAGTTGATTGGTGGGAAAATTAAAGGATTGAGTATACTTACTGAAGGCATACTTTTAAACTATTTATTAATAACTCTATATACCTTCCAACCCACCGACCCAAGATACAGGAGAAAAGACACTATTATATGCAGAAGATGAAAACATCTTCAGGCGCAGGTCCTTGGTGCCACTTATAGAAGTAAATTGTTAAATTATTTACCAGTATTTATATTATGGCTAATGGGTCAGTAATGTTATTTCTTAACCCACCATTATAAATGAGCACACAGACACCTGATGGATTTTAACAAGTGTTAGCCTGGATTGTGTCCATCCAAGCTAGCTTGTAATTCTATTCCCCAAATATGAAACCCCAATATATACATACGTCCCTTGGACTGTTATTCTCTACTCTATACCGATGTTCCAGGTCACATAGAATGATCTTCTTCTATTTACCCCATCGTGTGTTTTCTCTTTCCTCTCCTAGCTTATTCTTCTTCTGGAGGCTTCTCCTACCTGTGAACCTCTCTACTTCAGAAGCCCGCACACCTTAGTCCTGCCTACCTCTGTCTTTGCCCAATCTCAGGCCTCAGCATTTATTCAACTGATCAGAGACAATGATTAGCAAGCAAGGTAACACAGCATTACTTGATGTGCAGCAAGCAAGGCTCTGGGATCAGGTTAATTAACATTTAGAGTGCATAACATCACTCCATCAATTCCCTCCTTTTGTTTAATAAAAAGGCTAATTTTTTAACTCATATAGTAAAAACAGTAAGAACAAATATGAAACAATCAAGAAAACCATATACAAAAGTTACACACATGGGGCTGAAGAGATGGCTCAGTGGTTAAAAGGACTGCCTGCTCTTCTAGAGGTCCTGAGTTCAATTCCCAGCAACCACATGGTGGCTCATAATCATCTGCAATGGGATCTGATGCCCTCTTCTGGCTGCAGGTATACATGCAGATAGAGCACTCATAAATAAATAAATAAATAAATCTTTTTTTTAAAAAATGACATAATGTTTAGCCTATTAGTATCAAGACAATCTTGAAGAAGAAAAATATCATCTATCATCTTGGTATGTCTATGGTTCTGAACCTAAATATTTTCTATCATATCCTATATTTATCAGTCTAAAAACATCTCCTAGATACTAAACAACTAAGCTTAATTGAAAATTTATATCTATTATGTCTTCAAATCCCATCAAAGACTAAAGAATCACCCACCCCACCTTTTGGGAATGGGGCATCGATCTCTTAAAATTGCTTCCTGCTGATTTGGGACACAGGAAAACGGTTTGGGGGCACAAATAAAATGGAAAAATGGTTAAACACATTAATAGTAACGTTTGTTGTCCAGTCTCTATGTGCTCAGTAATTTGAATGTCCTGAGCAGTTTGTAGTCTGAGGCATTTCGAGTCAAATCTGATTTCTATCAGTTTGGATGGAAAACTTTTTTTTGTAATTACTACAAAATTAGCGAGCCACTACGCCCGGCTCAACATGAATTTATTAATTGATTGAGACAGGTTTTTTTCTGTGTAGCTTGAGCTGTTTGTAGAATAGGTTGGCATCAAATTCACAAGCTATCTGTAACTGCTGGGTGTGGTGGCGCACACCTTTAATCCCAGCACTTGGGATGCAGAGGCAGGTGGATCTCTGTGAGTTCAAGGCCAACCTGGTCTACAAAGTGAGTCCAAGGCAGCCAAGGATACACAGAGAAACCCTGTCTTGAAAAACCAAGAAAAAGAAAAAAAAGGAACCTATCTATCTCTGCCTTTGTCTCCCACTGTCTTGATTTGCTCTGTAGACCTCTGTAGATTAGATTGGCCTCCAACACACAAGGAACCTGTTTTATCCTTGTTGTGGTAGAAGTTAGATCTCTTTATTGAAATTGGTAGACAGTTTAGGTTGGCATCTGGCAGCACATAGACAGGGACTTGGTGTCCCTTTACTGGTTGATATGGACGGAGCCAGTTATGGCCAGATGGTGTGCCCTGTTGAAGGAGCATTGCTAAGAAACCTCACAAGCCATACAAATGACATTAATGCCGTCAGTTGCCATGAGAAGCAATGGGACTGTTGGACACTGAGAGAAATCTCGTGGATCCTCGAGACTGCCGAGTATCACGAGATAATGGGACATATGTAGGGAGTTAGATTATTATAAATTAGATTTATTAAATATCTAGGGGTTTCTGATACAGTCTCTTAATTCGGGGCATGAAGATCAACTTGGCTGTGACTAATTAGCTTATCAGCTTGTGGACTAAAAACAGGAAACAAGCCAGGCGGTGGTGGCGCATGCCTTTAATCCCAGCACTTGGGAGGCAGAGGCAGGGGGATCTTTGCGAGTTCAAGGCCAGCCTGGTCTACAAAGCGAGTCCAGGACAGCCAGAGCTGTTAAACAGAGAAACCCTGTCTCGAAAAACCAAAAAAACAAACAAACATTTCTTCAAAACAGGAAACAGGAAAGACTTACTGCACTAAAAAACAAGGTTGAAGCCACGTGAAAACAGGAAAGACTTAATGGACTAGAAACAAAGTGTGTGACCTGGCATTGTTTTCAACTGCTAAGTGGGTGGAGCCCAAATTAAGCTGAAACAGGTGGAACAAGGAGAGATCCTATTTAAGGACGAGTGGATGAACCAAAAGGGTCCCATGCTGAAAAGCTCCGATGCTAGTGAGTCCTCACACTAGAGAAGACAATGAGTAGTTTGTATCTTCTGATGGAAAAAATGCTCTTGAACTGATGGCTGGATCTCCCTGAGGCAGAAAGAAGCTGGTGAGCAGAGAAAGCCTGAGCAAGACAGCAAAAGGCCAAGGATTAAACTCTGTGGCTCAGCTTTTGCCTAGAGGGGTTTGACCTGTCCGAAAAGTGGCCTGAACGGAACTGTGGCCAGCTTTAAAGACTGAGGCAGAGCGGCAGAGTTGCTGATATGAAAGAAATAAGTTGGCCTACAGATGGCTGAGGTCTCCCAGAGAGAAGAAAGCCTCAGGCCTTATTTAAGGGGAAACCGCCATAGCCAATTTACCCTGATGGATCTATGTCTGAGACATTCCAGAAAAAGGACTGTTAAGTGTGTTAAAGGTCTACTACAGAGACTGTGTTCCTGACGACTGAGGACCTGCCCCAGAGACTGTATCCTTCTAAAAGGTTATGAAAATAGTTGTAATAGTTATCAGTAGGTTTAGTGGTTAGGTCATAGGGGTTGTAGTCATTTGTAAGGTTAGTAGTTAAGTAAGTGTATTTGCTATAAGTGAATATAGTTACTAATAAATAATAGTTAATAAATTTTAAAAGGTTCGGTTACAGTACTCTATTTGCATGTATGCCTGCATGACAGAAGAGGGCATCAGATTCCATTATAGTTGGTTGTAAGCCACCATGTGGTTGCTGGGAATTGAACTCAGGACCTCTTGAAGAGCAGCCAGTGCTCTTAACGACTGAACCGTCTTTCCAGCCCATATTAATATCCTTTTAATAAAGTTAAAGTAGTGTTAATTAAGTGTTTTTAGATAGATATTAGAGTGTTCTTAGGTATTAGGGTATTTTTAGGCAGACTATATATTTTAGATTATAGGTTTTAGGATATAGGGTTTAGGTATTTTATAGATGTTTGTTAAGTATTAATAAATATAAATGTTTATAAATAAAAGGTTCTATTACACCTTGTCTCCCAAGTTTTTGGATCAAGGTATTTAATTAATTGAATTACCTTTATTAATAATATTAATTAAGAGCCGGGCGTGGTGGCGCACGCCTTTAATCCCAGCACTTGGGAGGCAGAGGTAGGCGGATCTCTGTGAGTTCTAGTCCAGCCTGGTCTACAAAGCGAGTCCAGGACAGCCAGAGCTGTTATACAGAGAAACCCTGTCTCGAAAAACCAAAATAATAATAATAATCATAATAATAATAATTAAACCATTTTGTATTAGTCTGAGTTCTAATTCTCCCATGTGAGCCCTATTCTTGAGGAAAATGGTTTACAGAAGTATGATATGCTATTTTTTGTTAGCTTTTCTTAACTGTTGGCAGTTTGCATGTTCCTCCCCCACCCTAACTCTGGGTCCTTATAAGGACTAACATCTCTCTCTCTCTCTCTCTCTCTCTCTCTCTCTCTTTCTCTCCACATTCAGTGACTAACATAACTCTTTTAGGGCAAAATACCTCTTGGCACCCGTTCTCCTGTGGGAGCCCCACACCTAAGGAGACTGACTTGTCACCCCTTTCTCTTTATATAAACTTAAGATTAATGTGTATCTATTACATCAGTAAGGACATTATTATTTATTACTAAGCAAAAACTTACATTGTACCTTCAAGGAAAAAATGTGTCATTTTGAGTTCTAGACTGTCTTCAGCAAGCCACCTTATTTTATCAGCTGGGGTCCCACCCAGAATTCATTGTTTAGACTAGGCTGGTCTAGAATTCAGAGATCTGCCTGTTTTTGCCTCCAGTGTGATGGGATTAAGGGTGTGTGCCATTACTGCCCTGCTCAAATATTTCACTTAAATCCCAGATAGTAGTAACTCTGTAACCCAGAAAGCAACTCTGAACTGCAGTGACAATTCCAAATCTGTCAAAAATCTCTTATGTTTTAGCAAAGCCAAACCACAAAAATATCCTTTCTACCTCTCAATATAAGGAAAATCAAAGACAACTAAACAAAAAACAAGCAAAGAAACAAGAACACTCCAAAAGTCTTGGTCTAGCTTTTTTTTGTTCATCAATTTTGTTCATCGTTCTTTGGAATCTAGTTGTGGCTGCATTTCATTAGTGGGCCTGTCCCAAATAGCCCTGACAAGCACCTAGTAGCCAGGGAGCTCTGAGCCCCAGCTGCCATCAATTGTGTCTTATCTATCAGGAAGGGCTTCCCTCCTTCCCCAATTGCCATTTCTAATAACTTAGCATTCCATCTGTAAGTTCTTTTCTTTAAACCTATCCTAATCCCATCTTTCTCAAAAAGATACACAGAACCACAAACGTCATTGTAAAAAGCATTTGTATGCTAAGAGAAACAAACTCAAATGGAATCCAAATGTATTGAGTCATTATGAATTCCTCAAATTTTAATCTAGGTAGTTAATTCCACTCCAGAGCTCTGTCTAGAAGGCTGCCAGTTTCTTAGTACATCAGGACAGCCTTAGCCCTCTGGCTGCAAAGCAGCAGCTTCTGTTAAGGGAGCTGTTCCTTTGAAATGGATTTGGGTTAGGTTCCCTGTTCTTTGGCTAAGAAACCGCCTTTTACCCAGGCCTTCTCAGGCTGTAAGCATGGATTCTGATTGCCATAATTGGGCACCATTTGTAGAAGTAAATTCTTAAATTGTTTACCAGTATTTATATTATGGTTAATGGGTCAGCAATGTTAATCCTTAACCCGCCATAATAAATGAGCACACACAGACACCAGATGGATTTTAACAAGTGTTAGCCTGGATTGTGAAATCTTAGCCCATCTAACCTAGCTTATAATTCTATCCCCCAAATAAAAACCCATATATACATAATCCCCTTGGACTGTTATTCTCCATGCTATGCCCATGTTCCAGGCCATGTGGAATGATCTTCTTCTATTTACCCCATCATGTGTTTTCTCTTTCCTCTTCTAGTTTATTCTTCTATTCTTCTGGAGGCTTCTCCTACCTGTGAACCTCTCTGCTTCAGCAGCCCATGCACCTTAGTCCTGCCTACCTCTGTCTTTGCCCAATCTCAGGCCTCAGCATTTATTCAACTGATCAGAGACAATGATTAGCAAGCAAGGTAACACAGCATTACTTGATGTGCAGCAAGCAGGGCTCTGGGATAAGGTTAATTAACATTTAGAATGCATAACATCACCCCATCAGCCACAAGTCAGCAGTCCATCTAAATCAGCAAACTCAGGAACAGATGCAGTCAGCAACAGGAACATAGCAAACAACATCAGGAAGGCCAGTCAAAGAAGCAGCAGCTTTTGGAGCTTCAAACAGGGGCCAACCTGGACTCAACCTAACCTGGGCTCAACATGACCTGAGCTCAGCCTGACCTGGGCTCAACCTAACCTGGACTCTACATGACCTGAGCTCAGCCTGACCTGGGCCATGATCTCCAGCAAGTCTGGCCAGCAGCAAACTTCAGCAAATCATTGTCTGGAGTCTTTCGGAGCAAAGCAGCAATGAGAAGCGATACCAAGCAAAAGCTTCCTCCGTGTTTCCAGGACCTATTAATTGGCCAACATCACGCCCTCTGCACAAGGTACTTCCTGTTGACTAAGATCATGGGCTCTCCAATGAGTCTGTCCATCAAAGGATATAAATACATTCCCCACACATGACAGTCTCCAGCTGGTAAAATATCATGCACTCTTCCATCAGGATGTTTTGCATATTTTACAAGTCTGTTTTCAGCAGTAGACAAAGCACCCCACATCCTTAACTTGAGACCAAAACAAAAAGTACATTCATTCATCACCAGTGTGTTTCCAAAAAAAATCCAAACTTCCACCACAACTTACAGTTTTGTGGAAGAAATGAATGGCAGATGGAGAACCTTCCAGAAACTGTCATTATGCTGTGTGCATCTGGTGGGGCAGGAGGAGGCTGTGGAGCTGAGTGTGATCAGGGCTGTGTCCAGGTGAAATTCAACCCATTATTTTCTTTGTCGTGGTCACTCCTCAGTTCTGTCCCCTTTGGCTCTGTTCTTTTCATCACTGTGAACCACAAGCTGAGATTCTATGATCACAGGGACACAGGAATGGCCAGGACCTTGTCCTGTCCCTAGCATTATGAGGAGCCAGGGCTGCTGTCCTGGCTGTGGCTCTTCACTTTGTCTTCTGTGTTTATTTCTCGTGTTTTTTTTTTTTTTTTTCGAGATAGAGTTTCTCTTGTATAACAGCTCTGGCTGTCCTGGACTCACTTTGTAGACCAGGCTGGCCTCGAACTCACAGTGATCTGCCTGCCTCTGCCTCCCAAGTGCTGGGATTAAAGGCGTGCACCACCACGCCTGACCCTATTTCTTGTGTTTTTAGTTTTTCTGGAGGACTAGGCCTATTCCTGTTCCTGGGAGTGCTGCCTGCCCCATTCTCCTCATGGATCCCCAAGTGTGACAGCTGTAAGAGGTGTTTTTCCTGTTCTTGTCCCCACCAGATACCACAAGTGTGGTAGAAGTTAGGCCTTTAGTGAATTAGTAGGCTGTAAGGAGATAGATTAATATAAATTAGATTTAGTAAATATCTAGGGGTTTCTGAGACAGTCTCTTAATCTGGGGCATGAAGATCAACTTGGCTGTGGGCAATTAGCTTAGCAGCTTATGGACTAAAATCAAGGATGAAGTAAGGTGAAACAAGGAGAGACTCTATGGACTAAAAACAAGGTTTATGGCCTGGCATTGTTTTCAGCTGCTAAGTGGGCAGAGCCCAGATTAAGCTGAAGCAGGTGGAACAAGGAGAGATCCTATTTAAGGACAAGTGGATGGAGGGAGGGGGCATGCTAGAAAGCTCCGATGCTAGTGAGTCCTCATGCTAGAAAGGACAATGAGTAGTTTGTATCCTCTGATGGAGAAAGTGCTGGTGGACTGATGGTCAGATCTCCCTGAGGCAGAAAGAAGATGGTGAGCAGAGAAAACCTCAGCAAGTCAGCAAAAGGCCAAGGACTAAACCCTGTGGCTCAGCTTTTGCCTAGAGGGGTTTGACCTGTCCAAACAGTGGCCTGAACGGAACTGTGGCCAGCTTTAAAGACTGAGGCAGAGCAGCAGAGTTGCTGATACAAAGGAAATAAGTTGGCCTACAGACGGCTGAGGTCTCCCAGAGAGAAGAAAGCCTCAAGCCTTATTTAAGGTGAGACTTCAATAGCCAATTTACCCGGACAAACCTGCGTCTGAGATATTCCAGAAGAAAGACTGCTAAGTGCATTAAAGGGTCTACCCCAGAGACTGTGTTCCTGATGACTGAGGACCTGCCCCAGAGACTGTATCCTTCTAAAAGGTTATGAAAATAGCTGTAATAGTTATCAATAGGTTTAATGGGTAGGTAATAGGGGTTGTAGGCATTTGTAGGGTTAGTAGTTAAGTGTTTATATTTGTTATAAGTGTTTATAGTTATTAATAAATAATTGTTCAATAATTTTAAAAAGTTTGGTTTCAGTAGGCAGTTCAGGGTGGCAACTGGCAGCACATAAGGAAAGCTTGGTGTCCCTTTGGTTTGCTGAAATGGACAAAGCCCAGTTGAAGGAGTGTGGCTAAGAAAACATGCAAGCCATGCAGATGACGTCCAGTGCCATGAGAAGCAAACGGACTGCTGGACATTTCCAGAAATCGTGTAGATCCTTAAGGCCTGAGATACTGCCATGTATAAGCCAGAGAATTCCACACAGTCTCTCTCTTCCTCCTGCCCTCACGGACTGAGAAGTCACACTGGAGAAGTGCATAGCAAGGTACGCCAGTTACAAAATTTAGACTGCGATAGCCCAAGGCAAAGGCCTGGCATAAAACCTGCTGAGAGAGACAGTTCCTTGAAGGTGTTTGTTTTGGGGCCCCAGAGCGCCAAAAGAGTGAGCAAGGTGAGAATGGCTCAGAAGCCACTTGGAGAGGCTTTTGGCTGCGGGGTATGCCCTGACCAAGGAGACAGTAGAGGCGAGCCTCAGCTGTGGAAAAGGCCAGCCTCAGTATGGCAGTTGGAACACACTGGTTTTATGAGCCAGTCATGATAAATTGGCCTTATGAACTGGCAGAGTAAGGCCCAAAGAACACTAAGCTTTGAAAAGGACTAACTGCTGAGGCTGCCATAAAACCAAGTCACCCTGCACAGACCCACGCTAAGAATACGAATTTGCTTTTTAGAAAGTTAGTGTTAGTTTTTAGATAGATATCAGTGTTCTTAGATAGTAGGATGTTTTTAGATAGATAATAGATTTTAGATTATGGGCTTTGAGTTATAGGATTTAGGTATTTGTAGGTGTTTCTTAAGTATTAATAAATGTGTTTATAAATACAAATATTCTGTTACACACAAGGCCCCTGCTTTCTGGTCACTGTGACTGAAGAGATGAACTCCAGTCTTCAGAGTTCCTGTCTGCTTCCAGGCCCCTCCCTGGAGGTTCTCTCCTCATTTCCTTCTTTCAGCATCTAACCCCAGACTGTAGGATCTGCAGAGAGGAGGGATCCACAGGGTTCATCTCAGATCTGGCCCTCTGATCTGTGCTCTACCTGATGACCCCTCTCCTTCCCTGGCTCTGAGAATCCTGGTGATCCTTCCAGAGATGATTCAAGGAGTGACAGGATGAGTCTCTTTTAAATTTAGGTTCATTTTTAAAATGTGACCCCAGGAATAGTAGAGATGGCTCAGGGATTCAGAGCACAAGCTCATTTTGCAGAAGACCCAGATCACAGCACACACATGGTGACTCACAACAATCCACAACTCCTGTCTGAGGGCATCCAATGCCCCTGTGGATACCAGGCTCACACTCAGATATAAATTAATAAATCTTTTCTAGATTGTGGGAATGCCAGAGAAGGAAATTACTTTTGTCTACTGCACCGGTTTCCAGCCCTCGAGGTTTTCTCTTCCAGCTTTGTGTTTTCCAGTCAATAGTTCCAGGAGCCTTAGCTTAGATAAATGATGACCAACATGGTGGTAATTTCTGTCATTGTGCAGCCATCTTTATATTATGAAGGATGAAGACTTCCAGTTCCTCAGATCCAGCAAACACTCATACACAATAAATACTTGATTAGTGAACAAAAAAAAAAAATAGGCTCATGATTCAAAGACAGAAAGGAAGGTGGGTAGTAGATGGAGGGTGGGCTTTGCTGAGGGAGAGCTCAGGTAAGTCAGCCTCAGTGTGAGGGGACACGGTCCTGCATTTGGCTGAGGTTGTGTTAATAAAGGAGCCTCTGCAGAAGAGGGAGGGAGGTGACTGTGTGAGTTTCTCCTCTAGACTGAAATATTCCCTGCAGGAGTCAGGAGGAGGCTGGTGAGGCTCATGAAACACAAGAAGCCACAGATTCACTGAGCTTACACAATGTAGCAGCCCCTCTCAGGGTTAAATTCCTGAGGAGAGGAGACTGTTGAGTGGAGCTGCTGGGAGCTGTGCAGGGGACAGCAGAGATGCAGCTGTTGTGAGTGGACCTGCACACTGAGAGGACCCCTCAGTGGTTATGTCCTGACTCACATACACTCCTGTGAGTAACCAGTTAGCTCAGGGTTCACCAAGCTGACCATGGATGGATGTTGCCTTGGTCTGCTGTCACTGTCTCTGTCTGGAGTGGAGGAAATCCACTTCTCAAGCAGGTGACACTGCTGTGTCCATTGTGATCAGCCCTCAGGTGTCTGCTCCAGATCTGAGATGTAAGTCCTGTTTCTAAGACACAGTACAGAACGATACAGTGTTGCTGGTCTCCTGGAGCAAGGACCACCGTGGGAAGATGCATGTGATACAGTGTGAGGGAGTAAATAAGGACAGGTTGTAACAAAATATTTTCATTTAACACACTTATATTTATTAATACCTATCAATCTATAAAATACATAAATCTTATAACCTAAACTTTAATCATCTATAATCTATCTAAAAACATCCCAATATCTATCTAAGAACACTCTAGTATCTACCTAAAAACATCCAACTAACACTATTTTAACTTTCTTAAAAGGATATTAATATTCTTAGTGTAGGTCTTTGCAGTATGGCTTGGTTTACAGCAGTTCATCAGGTAGTATCTTCTAAGCTTAAAGTCTGTTGGGCCTTATTTTGCCAGTTCGGAAGGCCAGTTTATTTACACCAACAAGTTGTGGCCAGCTGATGAAGTCAGTCTGTTCTGACCACCAACTGAGGGCGGCCTTTAAAATCAACTAAGACTTGCCTTCACAGCTTCTTTGGCCCGGAAATCTCAAATCCAAAAGCTTATCCAAACAGCTTTCTAACTCTTCTTGTCTCACTCAATTTGCCGGCTCTCTGGGGTCTCAAGGCAGATGCCTTTAAAGGACTCTCCCTCAGCAGGTTTATTCCATGCCTTTGCCTTGGGCTATAGCAAACTAAATTCTGCTAATGGTGTATCTTGCTATGCTCTTCTTCAGCTGTGACTTCTCAGTGGTGAAGAGAGAGAGAGAAACCGGGTGGATCGCTCGCTTATAAAACGTCCCATCTCAAGATCCTTGGCAGAGGGTCTCCCAGCATTCCCATTGCTTCTCATAGCAAATGACATCATCTGCGTGGCTTGCAAGGTTTCTTAGCAATGCCTTTCAACAGGGCAAATCAAGCAGTCATAACTGGCTCCATCCATATCACAAGTAAAGGGACGCCAAGTTCCTCCCTATGTGTTGCTGGATGCCAATCTTAACTATTAATTTCACTAACTTCTACCACAAGAGCTTGTCTCAGGAGGAAGAAGGCAGAAGGAAAGGTGTCCAGAGTGCACATGAGAGGAATGGGGCAGAGGGCTATTGTTTTTAACATTGATTATGTTTTTAGTGTGGCATGCTGGCACATGCCTTCATTCCTTGTCTTTTGAAGGCAGAGGCAAGAGGATCTGTATGAGTTCAAGCCTGACCTGGTCTACATAGAGACACATGTCTCAAAAAAAATGTTTTTTTTAAATTATGTGTTGTATCAATTATTTTTTCTGTTGCTTTGATAAAACCCTATGACCAGGAGGGGTGTGTTGGCACATACTTTTAATCCCAGCACTTGGAGGCAGAGGCAGGTAGATCTCTGTGAGTTCAGGACAGTCAGAGCTACACAGAGAAACCCTGCCTTGGGGGGGGGGGGGCGGGAATAGTTTGTCATGGCAGGAAAGGGTTGCAGCTGCAGGCATGGTGACCAGAGCAGGAAGCTGAGAGAGCAAAATGGAAGTAGATGAGACTTCTTACTCTCACAGCCTCCTCCGGTAACATCCTTCCTCAGGCAAGGCCACACCTCTTAAACCTCAAGTCCCCACATAGCATCACCATGTTGGGAGCAAAGTTCAGCCACCCAAGCCCGTGGGGACATTTCACACTGAATCCACCTCAGTGGATGTGTGTTCAGCTGCGTGGGTGTGGTCAGGTGGGTGCAGGGGTCCTGGAGGTCAGAAGAGGCTGTCAGATCCCCTGGCTGTGGTGCTGGGAACTGAACTTGGTTCTCAGCAGGAGCAGAAGGCTCTCTGAGGTCTCAGCCATCTCTCCAGCCCTAAGATGCTGTTGAAATAGTTGCTCAGTGTGGAGTCAGGCAGAGGGTGACCTGTGAGGAAAGACTTGAAGATCGTAAGAAATCTTTCCTGAGGCTGCTGAGCCAAGTTCCTCCCAGACCCTGGATCCTGCAGTGCACATGTGCTGAGGCAGGGGAATGTCTGTGTGTTCTGAGAAGAATAAGGAAGCAGATGCCTGGAGCAGAGTCAGGGTCTGTCTACACCATGAGGCCTGGAGAATGTTAGAAATGTCCAGCTGTTCTAGAGCAGTTTCTCTTCTAAGTGAACGATTCCCTCTAGGAAGAACAGGAAGGCTCATGAGTCACAGGAGGTAAACAAAAGGTCATATGCCTGGGAGAAAAGCAAGTTGTAAGAGGGGCAGGAGGACTGGCTCAGTGGTTAAGAACACTGGCTGCTGGCCGGGCGGTGGTGGCACATGCCTTTAATCCCAGCACTCGGGAGGCAGAGGCAGGCGGATCTCTGTGAGTTCGAGGCCAGCCTGGTCTACAAAGTGAGTCCAGGACAGCCAGAGATATACAGAGAAACCCTGTCTCAAAAAACAAAACAAAACAAAAAAAAGAACACTGGCTGCTCTTCCAATGGGCCTGGGTTCAATTCCCAGCAACCCCATGGCTGTTCACAGCCTTCTGTGACTCCTGTTGCAGGAGATCCAATGCCCTCCTCTCAGATCAGTGGGCATTGCACACAAATGATGCACATTCATACATTCAGAGAAAACACCCATATGTGGAAAATTAGACAATTTTTAAAAACTTGGGCCTGGTGATGGTGTTGCACGCCTTTAATCCCAGCACAGGGGGAAGCAGAGGAAAGCAGATCTCTGAGTTCAAGGCCTGCCTTGTCTACAAAATGAGTTCCAGGACAACCAGGACTTTACAGAGAGAAACCCTGTTTTGAAAAAACAAAACAAAACTTGGAAAATTCTCAAGGACCCTCCCAAACATTATAAACGGGAGTAGCGTGCTCTGGGGGAGGGCACCGACCATCCCAACTGTGGAGAAGAGAATTCTCTGACCTTCTAGCAGCCTGGAAGCTGAGCAGAGAGCTCCGTGGAGGAAGTTCCATGTGTTGGGGTGGGCTTTTCAGTGATGCTGTGGACTGTGAGTTCTTCTAACCTCTCTCCCATACCCCTGTTAGTGACCAACTCTCCTCAGTCCTGCTCAACACAACACTTCAAGCCTTGGGCTCAGTAGTAAGGCAAGGGAAGGAGAGGCAGGGAAGATGTCGAAGCACTTTAGCTGCAGGAGAAATGATTCTACGCAGAAAGAGACTCGGAAAGCGCTACAGCGGAGTTCTTGCTCAAGCGGATGGCCACCTTGAGCAAAGTGGCAGGGTCACCAAGTCAACCTGCGAGAATCAGTAGCCTGCTTATTTACCAGAGAACCATCCTGAGGGGAAAACAGTTCCAACATGATAACCTAAAACAGAAAAAGCTTGGAATAAACCAACATGGAAATTCCACAACGAAAACTTTGGGATACTGAAGAAAGCAACTGAGGAAGGCGAAGACGCTAGAAGGTGGGAAGACCTGCTGTACGCACGGACTGGAAGAATTACTATTAGAAATGGCCATCCTCCCAAAAGCAAATCTACAGACCTAAAGCAATTAATTGATCAGAATTTCAGTGCTGTTTTTCACAGGTATAGGGGAGGAAAGTTAAAATTCATATGAAAGCACAAAGACAGAGCAACGCTGAGCACTAGGAAAGTGCTGGAGCCCTGTGTGGTGGGGCACAGTCTAATTCTAGCGGTGAGGAGACAGAGGCAGGCGGATCTCTGTGAGTTCGAGACCAGCCTGGTCTACAAAGTGAGTCCAGGACTGCCAGGGCTCCCCAAAGAAACCCTGTCTCGAAAAACAACAAAAAACAAAAACAAAACACATATTTATTAGTACTTAACAAACACCTATATCAGGCACAGACACCCCAATAGTAAGATAGGAAATTGCCAGTGCTCTTGGTTGCCCACAAGAACCAGGTGACATGACCAATTGTAGATCAAAGCAGATCTTTGAATCTCAGGACATGGAGCAATTAAGCCGAAGCTAAGCTGGAAGTGTGTCCCTGCTGTGTAGTGTTCATAGCGGTGGCAGGTACTGTGAGAACGGGGGGAGAATTGTCCTGGACAGTGTCCCTCAGCTGTGGTCCTGGTGTGCCACAGTACTCACTGGGACCTCCCTTCAGGACTCAGGAACATTGCAGCAGGCAAGTTGGAAGGAGGGATGGAGAGCTGTCAAACGATCTCTGGGGTGGTACGGCCCCTGCAGTAGAGAACTCGGAAGACCCTGCTTCAGATGAGCCTGCCAGAAAGCCAGAATATCGGACGGGAAGGCCCCTCCCTGAGGACGGCTGGTCAGACAGTAGCAGTAGCCCTGTTGTACAAGGTTGTACAAGGGGGTGGCCTTGTATTGTCGTTGCTGCCTTCAGGGCTATGATGTAGCCAGAAGGGCGCTGGAACTCCTCTCACCCTCAGGTGTAGTGGCATAGTTTGACGGATATGAGCAAATTACAGGGTTAACAGAATGTGGCATGGTGACGCTGAAAATTTGGCAACTGGCTTCAAACATGTCCAGGTGTACCAAACAGCATTTTCTGCCTATAGTGTGCTTGGAAGCGTAGAGGACGCTAGAGGGCGCGCTGAGCTCGCGGAAGCCGCACTCCTTAGCCAGCCGCCCAGACTCCTCTCCTTCCAGGTGAGAGGCTCTTAAAGGTTGACCTTCTCTAAACTGGATGTATTTATCATAACAATTACCTTCCTCTCCCTTTCTTTCTTCCTTTCTTTCTTCCTTCCTTCCTTTCTTTCCTTTTTTTTTTTAGTTTTTTCGAGACAGGGTTTCTCTGTGTTTCAGCCCTGGCTGTCCTGGGCTTTGTAGACTAGGCTGGCCTTGAACTCACAGAGATCCGCCTGCCTCTGCCTCCCAAATGCTGGGATTAAATGTGTGTGCCACCATGCCTGGCTTTTTTTTTTCTTTTTAAAATTGATTTATTCCTTTATGGGTTTGGATGTTTTGCCTTTGTATATGTGTCTAATGCCCCTGGGAAGTCAGAACGGCATCCCTAGAACTGGAGTGAACAGGTTGTGGGTGCTAAGTCCTCTGGGAGAGCAGCAAATGTGCTTAACCACTGAGCGGTCTCTCCAGCCCTTGTATTTTGTTTTATTATGCCAGGGAAGGGGTTCTGAAAAAGCATCCCACCTGTAGCCCAGGCTGACCCAGTTCACTATGTGATCAAGGTTAGTCTCAAATCCAAGATGATCCTCATGCCTCAGCTGCCTCAGTGAGAGTCTCCAGGTTCAGCTTTTTTTTTTTTTTTTTTTTTTTGCCTTTTAACTCATATGTAAAGAGAGATGGATTGGGGGGGAAAACTATCGAAATGGTGGGAGGCATCTTCACTTGAGGAATCCTAATATTTCCAGAAAATTTTCACTCATTCTGGAGTTTTTGGTTTGCTTTTTGTTTTTTACTTGTTTTTTTTTTTTTTTTTTTTTTTTCAAGACAGGGTTTCTCTGTGTAGCCCTGGCTGTCCTGGACTCACTTTGTAGACCAGATTGGCCTCGAACTCAGAGATACCCCTGCCTTTGCCTCCCTGAGTGCTGGTATTAAAGGGGTGCACCACTATGTCCAGCTTGGTATTTTTTGTTATTGTTGTTGGTTTTATTTGTTTATTTATTTAGTGTACATTGGTGTTTTGCCTGCATGTATGTCTTCATGAAGGTGTTGGATGCCCTGGAACTGGAGTTACAGGCAATGGTAAATTGTCAGCTGGGTGCTGGTAATAGAATCTGGTCCTTAGGAAGAGCAATGCTCATAACCACTGAGCAGTCTCTCCAGCCCCCTGGTTTCTTTTATTAATGATCAAAAAATTTAATTGTGGGGGCTGGAGAGATGGCTCAGCAGCTAAGAGCACTGCCTGCTCTTCCAGAGGACCCGGGTTCAAATCCTAGCACCCACATGGCAGTTCACAGCTGTCTGTAATGGCTGGGCATGGTGGTGCAGGCCTTTAATTCCAGAACTCGGGAGACACAGGCAGGTGAATCTCTGTGAGTTCAAGGCCAACCTGGTCTACAAACTAAGTCCAGGACAATCAGGGCTATTATACAGAGAAACTCTGTCTTGAAAAACAAAACAAAACAAAAAATGTAATTGTGCTGGTTGTGGTGGTACATGCCCTTAAATCTCAGCACTTCAGAGGCAGAGGCCGGCAGATCTCTGGGAGTTCCAGACTAGCCTGGTCTACATAAGAAGTGCCAAGATATCTAAACAAAACAACAATAAAAAATGTTTTCTAATTGTGTGTGCATGTGGTGTAATCCAGGCTTCCGGCCTCCCAGCCCCCAGTGCTGGGATATGCACAATGCTCAGCTTTTTAGTTAATTTTTTTAACTTTAATGAAGGAAGCAAATATATTGTTTTTAGCTCATTTTCGCGTTTTGTTTTGTGTGTCTTAGTACTGGGGATTGGTCCCAAAGCCTGGCCTGTCATTAGCCAATTCCCAGTTTAAATTTTTTATTTTTATCTTTGTTCTGTTTGCTTTGTCTTTTTTTTTTTTTTGAGGCTTAAAAATGCTCATGCCTTTAATCCCAGCACTCAGGAGGCAGAGGTAGCCGGATCTCTGTGAGTTCGAGGCCATCCTAGTCTTCAGAGTGAGTACCAGGACAGCCAGGACTACACAGAGAAACCTTGTCTCAAAAAACCTAAAAAAGAAATAAAGCCGGGCGGTGGTGGCGCACGCCTTTAATCCCAGCACTTGGGAGGCAGAGGCAGGTGGATCTTTGTGAGTTCGAGGCCAGCCTGGTCTACAAAGCGAGTCCAGGACAGCCAGAGATATTCAGAGAAACCCTGTCTCGAAAAACCAAAAAAATAAAAAATAAAATAAAATAAAAAGGACAAAACGTCTGTCTATCTATCTATTTATCTATCTATCATCTATCTATCTGACACATACACACATTTTGTTTTGAAGGAGAAGCCTGACTGTGTCCCAGGCTGGCCACAAATTCATCACCCTCCCACCGCGTTCCTAGAGTGCTGTGATCGGTTCTGTTCCCTTCTTCAGTGTGGAACTATCACAAACTCCCAGTAACGTGTGATCCATCTGTACATACACAGAAACTGGGCAAAGCAAATAAAGGAGGTGCGAGGGCAGCCATGGAGAGGCTGGGGACAATGGAGACCGGGTACCGCCGAGCCCGGGTGACCTTGAGTAGACCGACTTCCCGGAGGAATGCGGCCAGAACCAGCACAAAGTGGACAGAGGCGAGAGCGGAAGAAAGGCGCCCTTAGGTGACAGGGCGGGTGGAGGCTGGGCTGGGTTTGGGCATTCTTCTTTATCTGTGGGACCTAGACAAGGGAATTCCTGTTGAGTTAGCTCCTTCAGCCTTCGGAGAAATCTAAAACAGGTCTTAAAACCTAAAAATCAAACTCCTCTAGCAGTTCTGGATCCCTGGGTAAAACTGACACACTTTCACCCGGTTCCTAACTTACGGTGAGATTCAGGGGGTTAGCCCACGCCCCAGGACTTGGGCCGCTATTTCTCATAATATTGGTGAGCCATTGAGTAGGTTTTCAGGGTTGACTCTAGGCGGAGCAGGCTTCCTTCTCCTCCTCCCCTCCCTGTTGGTCCTCACTTCGGAGACAGCCAAGAAGAAAGACAGTGGAGAGGGGCCAGGAAGGCTGCTGCTGCTGCTGCTGCTGCTGCGAACCAGGCAGCACACCCCACCCCCAACACAGGCACTTTCAAGGACTGTGGCTGGAGGGATGGGGAGATGTTTCTTTGAAGGCACGAGTTTGGCACAAAGAGACCCTGAGGAAGGAGGTTAAAGGAACCTGAAGTATAAGGGGGCGGGAGTGGGGGGTGCTGTGATGGGGCCATAGGTTCAAAATCCACCAAGGGACTCTAAAGGAAGTAAAGGACCAGTAGACCACCAGGGCCAGACCCTGCATCACCAAAGCTAAGAAAGGGAGAAAGTGGATGAGAAGTGAGGCCCAGGCACTAACAAGATCCCAGCTGCAGCTAGTGCCCTGCCCTGTTCTTCCTTCCTCTGGACCAAGACACAGCCCACTCACTGTCTTGGGTCTACTCTCTTGACTTTGTCAGTCCTGTGTAGCCTCTTCCTGCTCTCCCCACCTCATCCCCAAGTCCACAAAGTGGGAACATACAAAGGATTCTGGGAATCTTTTGGTTTGTTTTCCTTGTGGTTGTTGTTTTGTCAAGACAGGGTTTCTCTGTGTAGCCCTGGATGTCCTGGAACTCATTCTGTAGATCACACTGGCCTCGAACTCTGAGATCTACCTGCCTCTGCTTCCCAAGTGTTGGGGTTACACTATGGGATTCTGGGACTCTTGGCCTGACTCTCCCAAATTGCTTCGATTTCCAACACCCCCTTTTGCTCTTCACTATGATGATACAATTACTAAAAAATATTTTTTTAAATCGGTGATTTTTATTTTTCAGTGGGATTATTTTTCTTTATTTATTTATTTTTGGTGCATTGTTTTGACCTCATAACCTTACACACTCCAGGGAGGGAGGGGCTGGAGAGGTAGCTCCAAGATTGACAGCACCTGCTTCTCTCGCATTGGACCTAAGTTTGGTTGCCAGCACCGGTACCACCATGGGCAGCTCACAACTTCTGGTAACTTCAGCTCCAGGGGATCCAGGGCCCTCTTCTGGCCTCCTCAGGCCCTTGCACATACACATAAAATAAATAAAAGTTTTAAAATGTTTTTAAATTCCCACCGTTTCAGAGGCAGAGGCAGGAAGATTTCTCTGAGTTTGAGATTAGGATGGTCTATATAGCAAGTTCCAATCCAGCCAAGGCTGCATAGTGAGACTGTCTCAAAACAAATAAATGTCCTCTTGATCAAATTCTTTCATCTTCTTGCCCCCAAGAAAAAGTTTTTTTTCCACTTTTCAGAAAGTGGAAAACTTCTGGAGTGAATTCTAGTCCTCAGGTATTGGCTAAGACACTTGAGTTGTTGCTCACAATCCCATCGAGGCTTCCCCCAGGCCAAGCTCTCTGCTCTAGGGGCTGAGCCAGGTGACCTTCACCTTAGACACCTGGGCTACTTCCAGTGTCATCCAGGGTGTGGCTAGTGAAGCAACAGTTGAATCGGTCACCTGCCTGAGGGGAAGATAAGGCACTTCAGGTCTTCTCAAAGGTTTATTTATGAGCTCAGATGGCCAGCCTAACACCTATGGCTAACAAATATGCAGGGGAAAGACCCTTTTTGGAAGTAAAGAGTTAACAAAGGAACCAGTGTGGCTCCTAAATAGCCTCACACCATCCATAAAAGTACTCTCTGAGCCTGCGTCAGCAATCCACCAAAATAACGTGTCCTTTTTTCTTTAATATTTATTTTTAGTTATTTGTGGGTATGTCTTTGCATGGGAGCATGGACACCTGAGTGCAGTGTGCCCCTGGGTGAGAGGTGTCTGATGCCCTGCTTTGGAGATACAGGAGGTGTGGGCCACCGTGGGAGCAGGAAGAGCTCTGGTCCCCAAAAAGAGACTGACCCATCTCTCCAGTCTTTCTTTTTTGAGACTCATGCAGCTCATGCAGACTTCGTACCCACTCCAATGGCTAACGTTGATTGTCTCCAGGCATGGTGGCACATCCCTGTCTTTAGTCTCATCACTCTGGGAAGCAGAGGCAGGCAGATCTATGTGAGTTTGCATGTAGCTTGGTCTACTTTTCAAGTTCCAGGCCAAACAGGGCTACATGGTGAGGTGACACTGCCTACAAAAATAAAAAAAAGAAAGATGTCAACATAACAGGACCTGGTATCACCTGGGAAAGGAGCCTCCTAGCTTTCCAGTTAAGGATTATCTTGATTAGGCTAAGCCTCAGGCATGCCTGTGTGTGAGAGATTACCTAGATTAGATTGTTAACGTGGGAAGATCCACCTTAATATGGGATCCACCTTAATTATGGGCAGCACTAATCCATGACCTGGGATCCCAGGCTGAAGAAGCAGAAGAAAACAAAGGGCTAAGAAGGGTCTCTATGAATACAAGGGGAGCCAAGTTTGACTCCCATGAAACCACATAAAAATTGGGCAGCATGGCTGTGTCTGCCTGTCACCCCAACACTGAGGGTGGAGACAGGCAGATCCTGGGAGCCTAGCAAAAAAAAAAAAAAAAAAGAAAGAAAAGAAAAAAAGAAAAAGAAAAGAAAAAAAGGCAAGCTTCAGCTTTAATGAGAGACCCTGTCTCAAAGAATACCAAGTTGGGCTTTTCAGAGACTCACCATGCTCTTCATCCACAGTCCCTCTGACTTCCTTGCCCAAGGAAGCTGTATTTTGCTGCTGGGGTCCCTTGTAGTCCATGAATAACCACACAAACCATTCAGTCACCGATCACAGTCAGATACTGATGGTTTTATTGAACTGAACACACACTCCAAAGCTGAGGGTCACAGAGAGGTCTCAGGGCCTAACTGTGACGTCGGTCTGCTTCCAAGGCAGGCTTTCTATAAGAAAAACTATATCCAGGTAACAGCCAGGTAACCAGGTCTAGGAAACAAATCACATCCAGGTAACAATCGGGTAACCAGGTGTAGGAAGTGTTAGGTCTGCCTGAGTTCCAGGTTCTCCCAGAATGCCTCAGGTTCTACCTGTTATGGGGCATGCCCCACCCTCAGAAGCCTCTACCTATATAACCTGGAAATCTTGGGGGCTTTCTCTCTCTCCCTCTTTTCCTTCCCCCCTAGCTCTCTTTTCTCCCCTCTCTGCCTCCTTTCCCCCCACTTCTCTCCCTCCCTCCCACTCCCCCTCCTTCCCTCCCTCCCTCCCTCCCTCCCTCTCTCTCTCTCTCTCTGTGCATGTTGTTTCTCTTTCCCTCGGCTATCCAATAAACTTGCCTTTATATAACTTAATTTGGCCTGGATTAGATCATTTCACACAGCACAGGAGTTTTTTAAAACAGGAAGCAAGGGGATAGCAGCACTACACCATTTTGACTACCTAGACAAAAAGCATTTCTAACTGACCTTTAACTTTATTGGTCCCAAGTGGAGATGTAGTTGGGGACTCTTCAGAGTGTTAAGGTAATAAAGTAACAATGTATGAGCAATTTCATCTTATAATTGAAATGTAGGCTGAAGACAAAATGGCTACAGTTATGCTAAAGAAACAGGCCTCAATACCTGAGACCTGAGGCCTATACCAGTCACAGGAGAGACAGATCCACAAGGTACTTGGCACTCAGGGTGACCCTCAGCTCTTGGCAGAAGCTAAACCAGGGACTGCTGGACACCACCTATGTAGGACACCGTGTGTATAGTGTTCACTGTCTCTATGTTTTCTAGTTCTGCCGAGTCCCTACTCAGGCTGCACCAGACCCAGCCTCAGAGGAGAACTTAAGCCTGGGTGAATGAGAGCCAATGGTCCCCATTCACAAAGCAATGATAACTTAAGGGCTCAAATGTGCTCAGCTATGTAGAAGACAATACAATGTCTCCTTCTAGGGGACAATACTCTCCCCTATTCTGTAACCTTTATAAGGTGCTGTGAGCCTTCCTGGAGCCCAGAGAGTAAAGAAGGTAAGACAGGGTCCCTCAGAGGCTGGTTGCCTCTCAGAAGTGGATTGACTACCCAACCATCTCCTCTTATTTTCTTTTTGTGGTGTTTTGCTTCTTTGAGAGGGGGTCTTCCTGTAGTCCTGGCTGGCCTGGTGCTCACTGTGTAGGGCAGGCTGTTCTACACTTTGCAGCAGCCCTCCCACCCTCTGCCTTCTGAGTGCCCAAGTTACAGTGAGTTCTGCCACACTTGGCCTATTGGCTTTGTGGTTTGAGCAGGGTCTTCGTATGTCACCACACTGCCCCAGAACTGGAAATCCTCCTGCCTCAGCGTCTAGAGTGCTGGGGTCGGTGGTGTTAACAATCTTACTTACCCTCCATTACCTTTGACTGTTAGATTTATTCCCTCCCAACAGTTCAGTTTGGAAAGAGATGAACAGAGAAATGAGTTTTCTAGGGGATCCACTTGGAGAACTGTTGAACAGATCCATACAATGTTGTGGTTCCTTCCGGAGGTAGGGAATGAATTCTGCCTTAGATGCAGAAGGCCTTGAGAAAGGTGAGGATGAAGCCAGTGGAGGGCTCTCCAGGCAATGAGAAACCAGAAAGTAGGGCTCTGGAAACACAGGAGAGGAATAGAGGCACAGCCTCCTGTTATACTGTGTACAATTTACTAAGGAGCAGTGGAGTGAGCTGTGTTCTCCTAGAAGGTTTAGGTTTTCTTGGCTACAGATAAGCAAAAGTTATTCAGAAGATCTTTTGTTTATTAGACAGGTGGTGGTGCACGCCTTTAATCCCATTACTTGGGAGGCAGAGGCAGGTGGATCTCTGTGAGTTCGAGGCCAGCCTGGTCCACAGAGTGAGTTCCAGGACAGTCAAGGATACACAGAGAAACCTTGTGTTGAAAAAACAATAAATAAATAACTTTTTTTCTTTCTTTCTTTTTTTTTTTTTGGTTTTTCGAGACAGGGTTTCTCTGTATAACAGCTCTGGCTGTCCTGGACTCGCTTTGTAGACCAGGCTGGCCTCGAATTCACAGAGACCCTCCTGCCTCTGCCTCCAGACTGCTGGGGATAGGTGTGCACCACCACATCCAGAAATTGTTTTGTTTTTGGGGCTTTTGAGAGGGGGGCAGGTTTTGAAACAGGGTTTCTCTGTGTAGCCCTGGCTGTCCTGGAACTTGTTCTATACATCAGGCTGGTCTCAAACTCACAGATATCCTCCTCCCTCTGCTTCCCTAGTGCTGCAAATTTTTAATAATTTATTTTATGTGAACAGTGTTTCGTCTGCATGCGTCTATTCACCATATGTCTGGTGCCCACGGAGGTCTCTAGAGAGGATTGAGTCCCCTGACATTGTGGTGATGAGTCTTTATGTAGGAACTGGGAGCCAAAACCCTAGTCCTCTGCAAGAGCAGCCAGTGCCATCTCTTCAACCCCCAATTAAAGCAAAATATTTATTTGTTAATTTTATGTAACAAAATATTGTACTTGATGGGGCTAGAGAGATTGCTTATCTGGTAGGAGGTCCCCTTCCAACTTCCAAGGGCACAAGACACACACATGGTACACATACAGGCAGAATATTCATGTACATAAACTAAACTATGTAAACATTAAAAAAAAAAAGTTAACAAGGTCCAGAGGCCCCTACGCTGGAGCTGGAGCTGATCTGAGTGTTTTTCCCAGAGGACTCGCAGCTATGATGCCTGAGAACCACAGCCAGCATGGGACCCTGAGGGTGCAGTAATTGCACACATGTTGTGGTTGTAACCAACAACTGTCTTGGACTTAAGACCCACTCAACAAAAGGAAAGCCGTGCCTGGTACTCTAACCTAGCCAACTATCCAGGGCTAGTTGAAGCCATGGATCTTGGAGGAGAATCTCCAACCACTACTTTCTTAAACCAGCATAACCTATGGTATGAGTTTATTAAAATAACCAATTATGAGAATGGTTTTGTTATCCCAGGTGTGAGGCTGCTTCAGTTAAGGCCACAGATGTAAAGTATTAAGTCTCCTGAGCTAGCAAGGGTGTGGCTTAACCAGCTACAGCAAGTTTAACTCAGAGGACTTGAGAGAGAATAAAAAGCCAGAGCCCCAAGGAGAAGGGGGCTCTACAAAGAAGAGAAAGGGCTACAAGGTAGAAGGCGGTTGCTGCTCTCCCGGCTGCTGGTGCTCCCCCAAACTGCTGCTTGTTCTTCCTGCAACTGTCTTCTGGTTTGCTGGACTTCTACTGAGACTGGTATTACCCCCAAAGAACCAACAACCCTAATCAGCAGGAAGTAGCCTAAAAAGAACTATTCCCCCTTTCACCTCTCTCTCCTGCATAGTGTTGGGGGCAAGGAAGGTAGAGGCATTAATATTTAAATAATTATACTGAATAATATAGTACAAAAATAAATAAAAGCCACTGTGCTACAATAATCCCTAACTACCTTTTAAATATTTGACATAAGTGTAGTTCTCACTCCTCATTAAGGAAACTTCTCTTTGCAATAGAGATCACCACAAAAACCAGAAATAGTCGAAATTCTGAATTCTACAGTCCAGCCCCAATGAATGCATTTACAAAACTCCCACACCTAAGGCCCAGGGAACATTGCAAAAGAGAGAGAGGAAAGACTGTAAAAGCCAGAGGATCAGGGAGTTTGCTGTAAGACTATGTCTTCTAATAATGTCATAAAGTCTTAACAACATGACCACTCAAACATGAGCTGGACAAGGATGACAATGGACATGCCAGAGTGGACCGGGAAAGCCCAGGAGGCCTCAAGTTTACACGGAGAACCACAGGCAACTAAGGAATGCTGAGAGCGGGAGAAATAGTCTTCCCCAGGGAAGAGAACACCAACTGCTTATGTAATAGCAAGTGATCAGTCCTGAAAACACGCATGTAACAATATAGAGACTGAGCAGTTATAGTTAAGAATATATACATATATATTATATTAAGAATATATATGTAAGCCGGGCGGTGGTGGCGCACGCCTTTAATCCCAGCACTTGGGAGGCAGAGGCAGGCGGATCTTTGCGAGTTCGAGGCCAGCCTGGTCTACAAAGTGAGTCCAGGACAGCCAGAGCTGTTAAACAGAGAAACCCTGTCTCGAAAAACCAAAAAAAATAAAAAAATTAAAAAAAGAATATATATGTATGTATGTATACTTAACAACAGTTACTGGAAAAAAAAAAAAGGCCCTTGTAACCGAACTTTTAAATTATTATTTAACACTTATTTATTTATTACTAAATTCACTTATAACAAACACCAACAATTTCTTAACTATTAATCCTATAAATTCCTACAACCCCTTTAACCTATCCACTAAACCTATTGATAATCATAACAACTACTTTCATAACCTTTTAGAATGATACAGTCTCTGGGGCAGGTCCTCAGTCGTCAGGAACATAGTCTTTGTTGTAGATTCTTTAACGCACTTAGCAGTCCTTCTTCTGGATCTCTCAGATGCAGGTTCGTCAGGGTAAGTTGGTTATTGCAGTCTCACCTTAAATAAGGCTTCATGTTTTCTTCTCTGTGGGAGACCCCAGCCGTCTGCAGGCCAACTTACTTCTTTTGAATCAGGAACTCAGCTGCTCTGCCTCAGTCCTTAAATAAAACCAGGCACCGTTTCCTTTAGGCCACTGTTTGGACAGATCAAACCCCTCTAGGCAAAAGCTGAGCCACAGGGTCCAGTCCTTGGCCTTTTGGTGTCTTGCTCAGGCTTTCTTTGTTCACCGGCTTCTTTCTGCTTCAGGGAGAGAGCTGGCCATCAATGGCCAGCCCTTTTTTCAGCAGGACTCTTGGAGCTCTCTAGCATCAGGGGCCTCTTCTCTTCTGGGCTCCACGCACTGTCCTTAAATAGGAGGAACTCTGTTTCAGCTTAATTTGGGCTCCGCCCACTTAGCAGCTGAAAACAATGTCAGGCCAGATACTTTGTTTCTTCAATTCTATTGAGTCTTTCCTGTTTTCCTGACTTCAAACTTGTTTTTCAGTCTATTGAGTCTTTCCTGTTTTTGCTGACTTCATGCTGATAATGCTCTTCAGGCCCCGAATTAAGAGACAGTATCAGAAACTCCTATATATTTCCTAAATCTAATTTATCTAACTCCTACAGGCCCTGAATTTGAGAGATAGCAGGGAGGGGATTCGGGGAGGATTTGGAAGGAGGAAAGGTTAAGGGAAATGATATGATTACATTATCATCTCAAAACTAAAAATTTAAATTTACTCCCTCACAAACATAAAAGCAAAACAGAAAATCTTCCCCAAAATACCTGGAGCTGTTTCTATTATCTTCTATATAGGATTTGGTCTGCTTTGAGCTGGGTCTGGGGTCCATCTCTCATTTACCCTAGTTGCTCCCCAGTGGTGACAAAGGCCGGCATATGGATGCTGGAAAGGGTAGGATGGGAGCACAGGACCACTCCTCTGCATGCACTAAAGAACAGGCTTCTTCCTACCTCCTTAGCCGTTGCCTCTAGCCTCTCTTACAGGGGGGAAAAATCCAACCAGCCTTCTCAAATTCAGGAGCAGCTTTCTTTCTGGAGTACCCAGTCCCTGCCCCAGCAGTTGTAAAGACAGAGTCCTAAGCAAATTTTATTTCTAGCATATGTGATTTTGTAAGTGCTCTGAGTCCCCATGCTACCTCAAGTGAGGCACTTCCCAGGACAGCTGGGAGCTGTCGTTATTCATTTCACATTTGTTTGGGAGTCAGAATTTTGCTTTAAAGTTCTGCCTGGTCTTAAAGTGAGATCCTGCCTTAGCCTCCCCAGTACTGGGATGACAGGTGTGTGCCACCTCATCTGGCTTACATTTTTTCGGTCCTTCTCTTACCCCCTACCCTTCTCTCTCTAACACAGGGTCTCACTATGCAGAAATGGCTAGCCTGGAATTCCCAGAGACCAGCCTGCCTCACCTCTTTCTTTCTTTCTTTTATTGGTTTTTCAAGACAGGGTTTCTCTGTGTAGCCCTGGCTATCCTGGAACTCACTCTGTAGACCAGGCTAGCCTTGAACTCACAGAGATCTGGCTGCCTCTGCCTCCCGAGTGCTGGGATTAAAGGTGTGTGCCACCATGGCCGGCAAATTATTATTTCTTTCTTTTTTTTTTTTTTTAAAGATTTATTTTATTTATTTTATGCATATGTGTGCTCTATCTGCATGTACACCTGCATTCCAGAAGAGGGCACCAGATCACATTGTGAATGGTTGTGAGCTACCATGTGGTTGCTGGGAATTGAACTCAGGACCTTTGGAAGAGCACTAGGCAGTGCTCTTAACCGCTGAGCCATCTCTCCAGCCCCAAATTATTATTTCTTACTATTGTTGTTTTAGATTTAATTTATGTTATGTGTATGAATGTTTTGCATATATATACACATATACGTATGTATGTATGTATGTATGTATGTATATATATATATATATATATATATACACACATATGTATGCCTGTTCCCCTCAAAGTTCAGAAGAGAGCATTGGATCCCTTGGTACTGAAGTTACAGATGGTTGTGAGCCACCAAGTGGATGAACCCAGGTCTTCTCCAGGAGTAGCAAATACATTTAAATTATTTATTTGAAGCCGGGCAGTGGTGGTGCATGCCTTTAATTCCAGCACTTGGGAGGCAGAGGCAGGTGGATCTCTGTGAGTTCAAGGCCAGCCTGGTCTACAAAGCAAGTCCAGGACAGCTGGGGCGGTTACACAGAGAAACCTTGTCTTGAAGAAACAAAAACAAAACAAAAATTATTTATTTGTGTGTGTGCGTGTGCGTGTGTGCATGCCTGTGTTTGTGAGAGCTTATATATCCTATATGTGTGTGATGCTGTGGAACTCTGAAACTGGAGTCACAGATGGTTCTGAGCTGCCGTGTGGGCTCTGGGAAATTGAACCTGGGTCCTCTGCAAGAATAGCCAACCCCAGTCTTTTGGCTTTTTGAGATAGGTATGTGTGTGTGTAACCTTGACTGTCCTGGAACTCACTCTGTAGACCAGGCTGGGCTTGAACTCAAGGAGATCCATCTGCCTCTGCTCCCAAGTGTTGGGATTAAAGGCGTGTGCCACTGCATGGCTTTAAATTCTTGTTTGTATGTTTTTTTGTTGTCGTTTGGTTTACAATACTGGGGATTGGATCCAGAGCCATGCATGTGTTTGGCATGTGTTCTGGCACTGAGCTACAGTCCCACAAACTTGCATGGATTATCTCTTTTAATCTTGTATGGTATCAGTGGTGGCGGCGTTAGTGCGAGACTGGAACCTACCCACGCATCCTAGGCCAACACTCTCCAATGAGCTATATATATATATATATCCTGTCCCATCTCCCATTTAGTTCCACCCCCAACCATCCTACCCCCCTGCCAGAAAGAAACTCCAGGATCTCTCTCAGATTTTGAGAGAAAAAGCAATAGAGAGAAGTTATTTTAAAAAAATAAAAATTATACTTTCTGAGTTAGAACTCTGAAAATCAGAGCAGGGCTGGGCGTGGCAATGCATGGCCTGGATCTAGTCACTCAGAGGCAGAGGCAAGTGGATCTCTGAGTTTTAGACCACCAACCAGCCTGGTAGCGTGATCTATATAGAAAGTTCTAGGTCACGTAGTGAAACCCTGTTGAGGGGGTCTCAGAGCATCTAAGCATTTTGAAGATCTCTAAACAACCCTTGTGTAAGGAGCCTGTAAGCAGTCATAGAAAATGGCTGCTAGGTAGCTAGTAAATAAGCTGAAGTGAAAATAAAATGCATTGAAGTGATGTAATGCTTTAAGATAACCAGAAGGCTGTCAGAGGCCAGCAGACGCAGGACTGACAGCTGCTGATCAGCCCTGGCAGAACCCCAAAACTAGGTGTTTCCACTCAGGGAGTTAACCCGAGGAAATGAGTGTAAATATGAGCACAGAACTGTAACAGCGCCCACCATGGCTCCTGCAGTTTGCTGTAAATTGCCACTGGTCGCCACTTTGACTGACAGTTCCCCAACATTGGAGAGAAAGCCCTCAACACCTCAGCAGTGACCACACCACTGCCACCAGGGACTGAGACTCTGATAGATAGATCAGATCCGAGAGAGACCAGTCCCAAGATAAGGCAGTCAAGCCCACTTCATGGTCAAGCTCTCATTTTTCACAACAAAGAAGGCAACCACATCCTACCTGCAGACCTCAGCCCTCAACCGTCAACAGGTTCAGTGTGATACTATGCGATTATGCATATGTGTCTACAGGGAATGAAAAACATAGTTGCCAAAAAACTTATAAAGATTAGATCTGACCAGGGAGAAGTACCTATTAGCTGAGACCTGAATGGTCTTTGCATGGTAAGAGTATCTTTTGTTTTTTAGACAGGGTTTCTCTGTGTATCTCTGGCTGTCCTGGACTCACTTTGTAGACCAGGCTGGCCTTGAACTCATAGTGATCCGCCTGCCTCTGCCTCCCAAGTGCTGGGATTAAAGGCGTGCGCCACCACTCAACAAGCATTACTGTTATGACTGGAATATTTGTAATGTTTTGGTGCTGTGTGTGAAGTAAAGACTAAAACCACACATTCTCTGCCTCCTGCCTAATCATTCAGCCTTCTCTCTCTGAAATCATCATAAGAGAGTTCTATGAGTTGGTGACACCTTGCTTGATCTTCCCTTGGGGATATGGACTATTAGTTCCCTCTCCTAGATGAGGAAAGTGAAGGAGGAGGCTGGCTGCAATGCAGGAGGGAGCCACATAGGGTGGAGCAGCAAGGTTTCTTTGCTTGGCACTTGTGTGACAGAGGGAGTGCCTGAGTGGCTATCAGTGGAGAAGGAAACTCCAGGTGTTTGAGGTGGGAAGAGCTACTGCCTAGCTTTTTTGTAGCAGAGCTACATACCCTGTAAGCCAGGATGGCCTTGTGAGCCACCAGGAAACCGAGCACCAGGGTAAACCCTGTCCTGTAATCACCACTGCTAGGGCTGCCCTTCTTGCCACGATGGACTCTTTTGGCGCACGCCTTTAATCCCACCACTCGGGAGGCAGAGGCAGGTGGACCTCTGGGTTCAAGGGCAGCCTGGTCTACAGAGTGAGATCCAGGACAGCCAGGGCTACACAGAGAAACCCTGTCTCAAAAAACAAAACAGAAAAATCTATTTTATTTTATTTATCTTGGTAAAGCTAATACTCCTTCCTCTGCCTCCTGAGTGTTGAGATTACAGACACGCACCACAATACCTAACTGTAATAAAAATTTCTTATTTTTTCTTTCTCTTTTAGCCTCAGCTGTAATCACCTCTGTTAGCCAATAACTCCAGGAGCTCCAATCAGTTGCAAGCTAAGACACATAGGTGCGTTCCTCTCCTACGGCCTGAACTTGACTCTCACATTTGTCCTCCCCTGGTCAATAAACTGAATTCAATTCACTCTAGCTCTTGGGACTATTCTTTTTGTTGTTGTTGTTGTTGTTTTGTTTTTCAAGACAGGATTTCTCTGTGTAACAGCTCTGGCTGTCCTGGACTTGCTTTGTAGACTAGTCTGGCCTCGAACTCACAGAGATCCGCCTGCCTCTGCCTCCCCAGTGCTGGGTTTAAAGGCGTGATGCGCGCCAGCACACCTGGCTCCTCCACCCCTGACCCCCACCTCGGCTCCTCTCTGTGTTTGACACAAAGTTGCACCATGTAGCTCAGGCTACTCTTTAATTTGCCATACTCATGCCTCAGCTTCTTGAGTGCAGAGATTGCAGGAGTTTGACACTTTGCCTAGTTTGGTATGTGTTTCTCATGGGCATCCGATCACTGAAACCCAAATCCAAACCCGGCCCGCTGGTGTCTAGCTTGACCACACTGGAGAGGAGGGAGACCTTTGCCAACCTTCCCAGGAGGGCTACATGGAGGAAGAAGGTAGGGTAGAGAAGATGTGCTTTCATTTTCATCTCACTAAATTCCTCTCCCATCTCTCTTTACAGAGTCACAGGACTCCCCACCCAATGTGGAGTGAGGGGATGAGGGTGGGGTGGGGTGGGGTTGGGGGTGGGAATGGGATAGCAGTTTTCTTTTCAAATTAGAAGAAAAAGGAGAGTTAGGCCAGGCATGGTTGTGAACACATACACACATCTCTATCTATCAATCTATCAATCTATCTATCTATCTTTCTATCTAACTATCTATCTATCTACACACTAACAATCATAGGACTGGTGGTGTGAGCAAGAAGGAACTACGGTCCTAAGCCTATCTCCCCAAGGCTGCTCACCTGTGGGACATATCTTAGCTGAAGGGCAGGTCCAGTCTCCTAACAGTGATTCGCTTCGGGGGTCAGGGTCCTGGGGGAGATGCTCCAGCCTCAGAGCAGATCAAGGTGGCTGGTTATCTTGAGTGAGTGATGTCACTGGGTTCTGGTTATCAGGTTCGGCCTTGGATGTAGTGAGGATCCTGACTAAGCTGTTTTTAAATGTCTACAAGGCATTTGACTCTGCTCGTTACAACTGGGAAGGCAGGAGGACTAGAAATTCAAGGTCCTTCTTGGCTACATAGAACTGATGGGCAGTCTCTGCTACAGTAGCCCTGTCTCATAACAAAAGGGAAAGGAAACACAGAATTCATTTATTTCAAGTGCGCTTTCCTTTATCCCTGCCCCCCCCCACTCCTTTTTATGGCAAAAGTCGAGGAAGTTGGGAAACCAGCACAATCATATAAGGTTATACTGACTTTTCTTTTTTTCTTTTTTTAGTGCTAGGGGTTGAACTCAGGGACTCAAGCCTCATTTCCAACCATTCTATTCTGTTACTGACTTACAGTTTCAGCTCCTAGAGTTTTTTGTTTGTTTGTTTTGTCCAGACAGTGTAACACTCCTGGCTGTCCTGGACCCACTCTGTAGACCAGGCTCGAACTCATAGAGATCAGCCTGACTCTGCCTCCCAAGTGCTGGGATTAAAGCATGTGCCACAGATTGTTTTGTTTTGTTTGTTTGTTTTTTTTTTTTTTTTGGTTTTTCGAGACAGGGTCTCTCTGTGTATCCTTGGCTGTCCTGGACTCACTTTGTAGACCAGGCTGGCCTCGAACTCACAGAGATCCGCCTGCCTCTGCCTCCCAAGTGCTGGGATTAAAGGCGTGCGCCACCACCGCCCGGCCTTGTTTGTTTGTTTTTGACAGGAGTTCTCTGTGTAGCCCTGGCTGACCTAGACTCTGCCACCACGCCAGCTTCTCTTTTTCATTTATTTATTTATTTATGTTTTTCTCAAGACAGGTTTTCTCTGTGTATCCTTGGCTGTCCTGGACTCACTTTGTAGATCAGGTTGGCCTTGAACTCACAGAGATCCGCCTGGCTCTGACTCCTGAGTGTTAGGATTAAAGGCCTGCGCCACCACACCCGGCTATTACAGACAGCTGTGAACTGCCATTTGTTGCTGGGATTTGAACCCGGGTCATTTGGAAGAGCAGCCAGTGCTCTTAACTGCTGAGCCATCTCTCCAGCCCTTTTAATTTTTATTGCATTTTGTGTGTATGCGCAAGTGTGTGTGTGTGTGTGTCCGTGTATATCCATCTGCCCCAGCATGCATGCCTCTGGAGCTCAGAAGACAACCTGTAGGAAGGAGCCAGTTTTCTTTTTTTTTTTGGTTTTTCGAGACAGGGTTTCTCTGTATAACAGCTCTGGCTGTCCTAGACTCACTTTGTAGACCAGGCTGGCCTCGAACTCACAGAGATCCGCCTGCCTCTGCCTCCCAAGTGCTGGGATTAAAGGCGTGCGCCACCACCGCCCGGCTGGAGCCAGTTTTCTGATTCTACCAAATGGGACCCAGGGATCAAATCTAGGTTCTTAGGCTCAGCAACTGCCATTACTGAGCCCTCCAGGTTCGTCTCCCATCTCCCTGGTGTCTTTTTGATTAGGCAAGGAAAGAGAGGGGCAGTTAGCTAAGGAATCCATGCCAGGGTGGAGAACTCTGGCTTCTCCTAGATTCTTACTCCTCCTCACCTGCCAACCAGAGAAGCCGACTCCTCCCTTCCGTGTCCGAACATCTGGATTTGGGAAGAGAAGCTGTAGGTCCCACAAGGCGGTTGGAGGGGAAGCTGTTCCTGACTGAGCCCATGTTTCTGCAGCTCCCCATTTCTTCTCTCCCTTCTGCTCTCTAGGGAGACAGGAGTCAGAACCCAGAAGCTAACATACATGGTGGCTTCTCAGCTCTCCCCTAGTCATCCCCCATGTGAGTATGTGAGTCCGTTCAGCCGATTTCCCAGTCAAACTTCACCTCAAACCCAGTGAGAAAGTAAGGAATTTCTCACAGCAAGAAAGCAGCCCATTGCCGGGCCTGATGGCGAACCCCTTTAATCCCAGCACGTGGGAGGCAGAGGAAGGCAGATCTCTGTGAGTTTGAGGCTGAAGGCGAGCCTGGTCTGGTCTGCAAATTTGAGTTCCAGGACAGCCAGTTACACAGAGAAAACCTTGAAAAACCTTAAAAAAAAAAAAAGAAAGAAAGCTGCCCATTAAAGCCTTTTGTTTAAGACAATGTCTCTTGTGGCTCAAGCTGGCCTGGAGACTCTTGTAATTAAAGTTGGCCTTAAACTCTTTTTAAAAAAAAACCACAAAACCAAAGGTTTGTGTTCTCTAGAGCTGGAGTTACAGGTTATAAGCCACCCGACATGGGTGATGGAACAGAACTTTTAGGGGTCCTCCGGAAGAGCAGTGTACACTATTTTTTTTTTTTTTTTTGGTTTTTCGAGACAGGGTTTCTCTGTGTAACAGCCCTGGCTGTCCTGGACTTGCTTTGTAGACCAGGCTGGCCTCGAACTCACAGAGATCTGCCTGCCTCTGCCTCCCAAATGCTGGGATTAAAGGCGTGCGCCAACACGCCCAGCTCCAGTATACACTCTTAAATGCTGAGCTGTTTCTCTAGCCCCTGGCCTTGGACTTTTGCTCTTACTGCTTCTGAATCCCAAGGGCTGGGATTACAGGTATGTGGTACATCATCTGGCTTCCCATCATGCCTTTCTGCCATGTTAGTGGGTTATCCCTGGCTGGGAAAAGTGTGGGCCTCACCTGACACCCTCCCTGGTTCTCCAGACAGAACTCTGGGGCAGATCTTTACTTGATCCTAAAATACAGGTGTATATGGAGAGTTGATGGGTTTTAGCTAAAATTTGGGGAATTTTTTTTTTTATAATTTTATTTTTATTTTATGTACATTGGTGTCTTTGACTACATGTGTTCATCAGATTGTTTGGAACAGGAGTTACAGACAGTTGTAAGCTGCTATGTGGGTGCTGGGATATGAACCCGGGTCCTCTGGAAGAACAGTCAGTGCTCTTAACCGCTAAGCCATCTCTCCAGCCCCCAAATTTGGGGAATTTAAGATATCAGATATCATTGGGGCTAGGGAAATGGCTCACCAGTTAAGAGCACTGACTGCTCTTCCAGAAGACCTGGGTTCAATTCTCAGCACCCACATGGCAGCTCACAATTGTCTATAACTCCAAGATCTGACACCTTCATGCAGACATACATGCAGGCAAAACACCAATATTCATAAAGTAAAAATAAATACATTATTTTAAGAATATATCAGATATCATAGTGACTTTTTGTTGTTGTTGTTGTTTTTTTTTTTGGTTTTTCGAGACAGGGTTTCTCTGTGTATCCTTGGCTGTCCTGGACTCACTTTGTAGACCAGGCTGGCCTCGAACTCACAAAGATCCGCCCGCCTCTGCCTCCCAAGTGCTGGGATTAAAGGCGTGCGCCACCACCGCCCGGCTACTTTTTGTTGTTTTGTTTTTCGAGACTCACTTTGTAGATCAGGTTGGCCTTGAGCTCACAGAGATCCACCTGCCTCTGCCTCCTGAGTGCTGGGATTAAAGGCATGCACCACTACGCCCGACTCATAGTGACTCTTAAACTGGGCACAATGGCACACACCTTTAATTCCAGTACTCAGGAGGCAAAGGCAGGCGGATCTCAAGGCCAGCCTTGTCGATATAGCAAGTTCCAAGCCACCCAAGGCTATGTAGGGAGACTTTGTCTCAAAAATAGTAAGATGATTCTCTAAGAACCAGGAGGCGAGAGACCAGGTCAGAATTCCAAGCAGCCTGCCAATTCTCAGGGCCAACAGGCTGACAGCACAGGGCCAGGCCAGGGAGCATCTCAGCTTCAGGCTAGTTCTGAGAAGACTTGCTGGGACTTCAGACAAACTTAACTTGCTGTTAAGATCTGCATTAGACTCCAGGCATGCTTAGGGCCAACCTGGATCTAGGCAGCCAAGAACTCAGAATGTGCCTACAGGCCAGTGAGTCACCATGTAGGGCAACTACACATTATAATCAATAAAACAAGGCTGGTGTGGAGAGCTGGGCTCGCTTGTGGAGGCGCTGGGTGTGGGCAATCCTAGCCCATCCCCGCTCCTCCCCCTTTAGGAGGCTGAGTCTTCAGGGCAGACAGCAGGTAAATGCATAACAAAGGTGTATGTGTGATCGTTCTGTCCTGAGGGCAGAGAAGATGGTTGGGGAGGGGCCCCTGTTGTTCTACCCTTCCTTAATCTGCCTATGGGGCAGGTTGTGGCTGCCTCAAGAACTCAACTCCAGATTCACTGCCTGTAGATCTTTTTTTAAAATTTATTTTATGTGCATTGGTGTTTTTCCTTCATGTATGTCTGTGTGAGAGTGTCAGATCTTAGAGTTACAAACACTTGTGAGCTGCCATGTGGGTGCTGGAAACTGAACCCAGTTGCTGAGCCATCTCTCCAGTCCCGCCTGTAGGTCTTGAAACTAACCTGTGGAAAGTTCTACAATTAATGTGTAGAACTAGGGAGATGGGAAAGAAGTGAAGGGCATGATACAGACTCAGAATGGAAGAGTATAAATCAGAAGATTCACAGAGAGATGGCTCAGTGGCTTTCCAGCCACTAAGCAGGATATGGTTGTAAGAGGAGACTTCCACACATGTGCTGTGGTACACACACACACACACACACACACACACAATGTAATTTTTTAAAGTCTCACAGAGAATATAGGTTGATGCTCATGCTGTAAACCCAGTTATTCCAGTTTATGAAAGGCTGAGGCAGGAGAATTGTCACAAGCCAAGGGCAGCTTGGCTCCATCTATAATTTTACTCCATCATAGAGTAAGGCTCCATCTCACATAAAGAAAGAAATGATGAAGACATCCGGCGACCATCAGGAGACTCTTGGCCAAGGGCATCTAGAGCCATTGACCCTAGCACACAGCCTCAGGCAGGCTGAGTCCGAGGAGTAGTCAGTAGAGAGATCAGGGCCTAGGATGAAGAACTCCGTCTACACAGTGGGGTGTTTTGGTCTTTTAGGGGCCGTGTGATTGACCCTGGAGCCTTCGTTTGGGACTGCATGTCGGAGGAGCAGACAGACAAACACCATCCCTTGAAGACAGGCACTCTGAGGGCTATTCTCTTGCAAACATAACTAAGCACCAGGCCGGCAATCAGATCCTGGAGGATCCTCAGACCAGGCCCAGAAAATCCCCCTAGGAAAGCTTAGGAAGGCTTCCTGCATCCCCCTCCTCCTAATCCCATCTCCTCAGCATCTTTCCGCCAGCCGAGCTCCCCAAACAAAGGTATCCTTGGGCTGGGGGAGGGGTGGGTGATGAGGCTGGACATCAGAGTCCCTGGAGGAAGGGGAACAGGGTACCCTAGTCTGAGGCTCAGTCTTCTAGGGGAGGTGGGGAAGGGAGCTTGCTGAAGAGCGGAGGGAATCTTGTGTGAGAGGATTGAGACTTGGGGGGGGTTGGGGAGCAGGAAGTTGTCCCCAGGGGAGCCATTCAAGGGTTGAGCACTTGTTTAGGGTTAGAGCTGCCCCCTCTGGGGATCAGGATTGTCCAGCCAAGGCCATTGTCCTGCCCCCTTCCCCCAGTCCCTCCCAGGCTTCTTTGAACCTGAAGACAGATATTTTTTTTTCCTCCACACACCTCCCACCCTTTGGGTTTCTCCACCCAGGAACTAGGCTGGAGGCCTGGGATGAGGAGGTGGGGGAGGGAGAACTGAGCCTGTTGAGGAATGAGGTGCTTAGGTCTTGACTGAGAGAGGACTGAGCCTTGGCGCAAGTCTTACAGTGGGGGAAGGGGAGTCCCTGATTGACTTGACATCTGCCTCTCTAGACAACTTAGGTCGGAAAATTTATACTCTTTGAGAATGTAAAGCCAGCTTTTCTCTGGGGACATGCCGGGTTGGGGCTCAGGGTCCCACGGTGAAAAGACTCTAAACTCTGGAGGAGTGAGAATGGAGGGGCAGCCTTGTCCTGCCAGCTGCCCCTGGAAAGAGGGTGAAAATACGTGTTTCACCAGTATCTAGAACCTAGAATTCTAGGTGGGAGGGCGAGCAGCTAGCCAGTGCACTTACGTAAGCTAAAGAACTGAGGGGTGGCCCCAGAAATACTCGGCACATGAACACTCGAGGGGACAGTGCCAGGAGGTTTTGTGGTGGGAGAGCCGAGCATCTGGTCCCTTGAGGAATTTGGAGGGGTAGAAGGGGTCGTGGCCAGCTCCCAGGTGTTCTGGGGCCCAAGGTAAAGGTGAGAAGACATTGAAGGTTGGAAATGAAGGCCCCCTGGGGTCTTGTCCTAAGGGTTGCCCCGTCAGGATGTTGTCCCCAACCTTCCGCTTCTAGACACAGGCAAACATCTTTCGCCTCAGTTTCTTCCACCCCCATGGCCTACTCCTCCACCCATCCAGGGGGCGGGGCTAGAGGTCAAGGCTAGAGGGTGGGATTGGGGAGGAAAGGACAGAGGTAAAGCAGTACCTAGGTGAGCCCTCCTTCCGTCAGGCCCCCGGCTTGGGGTGGCCGCCTTCCCCATGGCCGGACACCTGGCTTCAGACTTTGCCTTTTCACCCCCACCAGGTGGGGGTGATGGGTCAGGAGGGCTGGAGCCTGGCTGGGTGGACCCTCGAACCTGGCTAAGTTTACAAGGGCCTCCTGGTGGGCCTGGAATTGGGCCAGGGGTTGCATCAGGCTCAGAGGTGTTGGGGATCTCTCCGTGTCCCCCGCCGTATGAGTTCTGTGGAGGGATGGCATACTGTGGACCTCAGGTTGGACAGGGCCTAGTGCCCCAAGTTGGCCTGGAGACTTTGCAGTCTGAGGGCCAAGCAGGAGCAGCAGTGGAGAGCAGCAACTCAGAGGGGGCCTCCCCTGAGCCCTGTACTGTCCGCCCCAAAGCGGTGAAGTTGGAGAAGGAGGAACCAAGTCCGGAGGAGGTAGGTGAGATGGGCCTGAGGCCGTCGAGGGGGACATGGCTGGGCTGGCAGAGGCAGCAGTGAAGGCAATTGGAACCCTGCAGGACAGCCACCCTAGGAAAGGCGGCGGTTGCTGCAGGCTCTCCTGAGAAGCAGGACAAGGTTTTTAACTGGAAGCCGGAATTGCAAGAATCGGAAACTGGGCTGGATTGTTCTGGCCTGGCCCTTGTCCTGTAGGTCACAGGTTTCTAGGCACAACCTGTGTCCAGGTCACTTGCTTTATACCATCATGCCTGTGCACCAGTGTTTGGTGACATTCAGCTTTTCTCCCATTGTTTTAGCCCCTCTGAGAACTTGGAGTCCTGTCAGTGCCAGGATCTTGGCCTCAGGGTTAAGCATGGCTGGAGGGTGAAAACACTGCTTATCCTGCAGTTATTTATTATTACTGAAAAGCTTGGGTGGGACTAGCTGCTGATAGGAGGAGCACTGTGTGCTGCTGGGTTCACCTCCAGTCAAGTTTATGGCCTGTCTGCCTTCTATTTTTGCCTCAGACGAGGAGTTGGGAGTCACCTTTAACACTGAGTGAACTCCCCGGCAGGTCCTTGTAGAGGGCTGAAGGTGCAGGCTTGTTGGATTTCAGCCTTACTTCCTTAGGTTGTAAACATGAAACTGACAACGCTTGGGTAGAAGTTATCTCCCGGCCATCTCTAGATCATTCTGTGAGTGCATGGGCTCTGCTGAGTGTCTGATGGCCTCCAGCCAGCCCTCGGAAGCAAGTGTAAGCAATTAGCCATCAAGACGAGAAGGTGTGAGTGGATACAGATGGCAGCCAGGTAGTCCAGACCTTGTACTGGGAGTCCCTTCCCTAAGTGCCTGTTTATGTATTATCTCACATCCCTTTTGCCACCAGGAGTCTCGTAGGAAGGCATTAGTGCTTTATCTCACATCTTAAATGGCCTTAATGAAGCAAGGGACTTGAATCATAGTTTAGCTTATCCCAAATCTTCCCAAAATAGGATTCAGGAAAACTAAGACACACACAGCTGAGGGCACTTAACAAGTTTTGGTCTTTGGGGAGCAGTTGGAGATGAAAATCAAAGTCTGTTTGAAGCTGATAGGATCCTTTTCCATTGAAACACCTTCCAGGAAGATTTGAAACAGCATGCTCCTCCTGGCTGCTGCTCCTGCCCTCCGGGTTGGCCAGCCTTTCTGAAGTGCCTCAGACAGTTTTATTTTCAGACTTTTCCCTTGCCAACCCGTCCCCGCTCTCTTCCACCCTCAAAGCTCACTTGCACCTCCAGATAACTGCCTCCTTTTCCGTCTTCTGTTAGAGCCTGAAATGCCGCCAGCCATTTTTGTTCTGTTCACGCAACTACTCCTTAGAAAGTCCACTCAGCCAGCCAGCCAGCACACCCTCCCAACCTGGTCCCAACCACCACTGTCCATAGGAAGAAAGCCACACATCTTAACTCACACCCTCTCTTGCCCTTGCCATTCTGTTGCTGATGTATCAATTGGTATCGCTGTTTTAACTTTAGAAAAAAAAATTGTGTGCGCATGCTTGCGGGGGTCAGAAGCTGCCCTTTCCACCCCATACTCAATCTGTCCGGCTAGCACCAAATCCATGTCTTAAAATGTGACTCAGATGATTTTGTTTGATCTGACTCATCGGCTATCATCCTAGTTGAAAGTTATCACCTCCACAATCTCCTATCCTGATGTCTTGGCTTTCTCCATAGCACTCTGATGTAGCACGGGTTTTCCCTCACATTGGAATGTCAGCCCATGGGGCCAGGGCATTTGTTTACATTGTGCAGTGTGTGGTTTTTAGGTTTTCATTTGGAGCAGAACAGAGTGATGGATTCTGTTACCCCAGGGCTTGAGAGACTGAGACAGGGACTGCCACCTACCTAGCAGGTCTGTTTCAACATTTCCACTTGTACTGAGTCACACTTTGGGAGGGTATTAAGTTTAGAAGCCAATGGACCTGACTGATGATACTCTTCCTTTCTCTAGTTCTCCTGTTTTGTTTTTTCCAGACAGGGTTCCTCTGTAATAGTACTGGCTGTCCTGGACTCACTTTGTAGACCAGTCTGGCCTCGAACTCACAGAGATCCACCTTCCTCTGCCTCCCGAGTGCTGGGATCAAAGACATGTGCCACCACTGCCCAGCTAGTTCTCCTGTTTTGAGCTGGGGACTATGTAGTTTTCCTGCCTCTGTTTCTTGAGTGCAGGGATTACATGCTTGCTCTGCTGTGCCTGGTTATTTCTGTATGTAGTCTTAAAACTTGCTCAAACTGAGGTAACATTTTGTCAGTGGAGCTGTTTTGAGTGATTTGTTAGCAGGAGGGAACCTGCTGGGATACCAGACAGGTGTTCCCATGCATGGAACTCTGCATAGTGTATATGGTCAGTTTCTGGGGCACAAGTAATCCATCATCTAGGGATAGAGAGTGAATGACAATTATATAAGTATATGACCGTTTTTTAGTGGGCAGACTGAGAGGTTGAAATCCTTTCACAGAGCACCCTGGGGCTCCCAGTGGGGGAGGCTGCCCTCTGGTGTGACTCTCACAAGTCTTGCCTTATTTCACTGCAGTCCCAAGACATGAATACCCTGCAGAAGGAACTAGAGCAGTTTGCCAAGCTGCTGAAACAGAAGAGGATCACCTTGGGGTACACCCAGGCCGACGTGGGGCTTACCCTGGGCGTTCTCTTTGGTGAGTCTTCCTTGGCATATTCTGACCCCACAGCTGCCATAGATCTCGGTGTGGGCATGGGGGGGTCATTTTATGGGTTATCTCTTCCTCTCCACAGGCAAGGGAGAGGATTACTTGAACAGCCTCTGGGAGGAGGTGGGGGCTTGTGAGGAGGGGGTCATGGGGCCACCAATGATGATGCCTCACTTTCCCTCTTTGACGGTCCACCCTCAGGAAAGGTGTTCAGCCAGACAACCATCTGTCGCTTTGAGGCTCTGCAGCTCAGCTTCAAGAACATGTGTAAACTGCGGCCCCTGCTGGAGAAGTGGGTGGAGGAAGCGGACAACAATGAGAACCTTCAGGAGGTGAGAGGCCCTGGATGTGTACAGTATCTTCCAGGTACAGTCCCACCTGCTGCTTCTAGTTCCTGGCTTGAGACTCTTTCTTTCTCTCCGACCAGAGCTAGCAGTTCTATGTCTTGATTTTTTTTCTTTCTTCTAGTGCTGAGAATTGGAACCCAAGGCCTTAACATTTGTTGATCAGGTTCTCTCCTCCTGAGTTACCATCAGCCCATGCTAATCTGATAGAACATGTTGTCAGCCCCCCCACCCCCCACCCCTTCTCTCCTGAGAAAGGCTATGAGACCCAGGTCTATCCCATCCCTTCCAGGATTCTTTTTCCTTATAGTAACCCCTGGCTCTGGGGCCACCTCTAGTCAACTCAGTTAGCAATTAGCTCTCAAGCAATACCTCAGTGTGGGGCTGTTGCCCAGCCAAATCCTAAGCTTACCCTTGTTGACCCCTCTTCCCCTGCCCAGATATGCAAAACAGAGACCTTGGTGCAGGCCCGTAAGAGAAAGCGGACAAGCATTGAGAATGGTGTGAGGGGCAACCTGGAGAACATGTTTCTGCAGTGCCCAAAACCTACCCTGCAGCAGATCAGCATCATCGCCAAGCAGCTTGGGTTGGAGAAGGATGTGAGTACCAGGATCCTGCCCTGTGGTACCCACCCCGTCCCCATTGCCATCCCTTTTACCCTACCTCTGGCTCCAGCATCCCTGAATTTAAGATCTGATGTCAGTCTCTATACCATCCATCCTAGGTGGTCCGAGTGTGGTTCTGTAACCGGCGCCAGAAGGGCAAACGATCAAGCATTGACTGTTCCCAACGAGAGGAGTATGAGGCTGCAGGAGCTCCTTTCCCAGGGGGCCCTGTATCCTTTCCTCTGCCCCCGGGGCCCCATTTTGGTGCCCCAGGCTACGGGAGCCCCCATTTCACCACACTGTACTCTTCGGTCCCTTTTCCTGAGAGTGAGGCCTTTCCCTCTGTCCCTGTCACTGCTCTGGGCTCTCCCATGCATTCAAACTGAGGTGCTGTCCCTGCCTGCGATGAGGTGAGCTGAGGCAAGGGGGAGGAGGTAGGCAGAGTGAACCTGGAGCCACCACAGCTTTGGGATTAAGATCATTTACTGAGGAGGGAAAGCACAAAAAGGGTGGGGGAGAGATGGAGCTCACCGATGCTGTCGATCGCGATCGCGAGCCCGACACTCATCACGAGCCTGACACTCATCATTTTGTTCTTAAATAAAGAAGTTTGGGACACAGTACATTGATTTGCTAAGTTTTGTTTTCATTTAGTTACCAGAGAGCGTAGGGATAGAGAAAGCCAGTAATTGGATTCTCATACCCAGGTGATCCTCAGAACAGTGCCATTGAAACAGTCAGAGGTTACAAAATGCCTAAGGGATAGCTGGGATTGGAACTCAGCCTGTAGAGGAAGGCTTTACATACTTGCCATCTGAGAGGCTGGAGGTGGATCATCTTTCCGCTAGTGGGTGAAACAGTCACCTCATAGCCACCGTCCATCAGTGGCTGGCCTCTGCTTTCCTCATGGCACTCTAGAAATTCTAGTGGGCTTGTACTAAGGAAAGCAAGTCTCAATCCAGGTTCTCCATGTGCCCCTGGCTGTCTTCGAACTTGTAGAACAAGCTGGCCTCAGGTCCACCTGTCTCTGCCTCACTAGTGCTAAAGATTAAAGGTATGTGCCAATACTCCAGGCTAATTATTCTATTTGATGGGCTTTTTTTGTTTTGTCTGCACAGGTCTGTGATGACAGTAGAGGTCATTGCACTCCCTGGAACTGGAGTTATAGGAGGTTGTGAGCAGCCATGAGAGTTCTGGGAACCAAACCTGGGTGGGTCCTTTGCAAGAGCAGCCATCGTTTTTTCTTTTTGTTTGGTTTTTTGAGACAATTTCTCTGTGTAACAGAGCCTTGGCTATCCTGGACTCCTTTGTAGACCAGGTTAGCCTTGAACTCACAGAGATCTGCCTGCTTCTGTCTCCTGAGTGTTGGGATTAAAGACCTGTGCCACCACCCCTAGCTGGTTTTTTTTTTTTTTTTTTGGAGACATTTCTTGGTAGTCTTGGCTATCCTAGAACTCTACAAACTAGGCTGGCCTTGAACTCAGATCCAGCCTGCCTCTGCCTTCCAAGTGCTAGCCATTGCTCTTGACTGCTATCTCCCTCACTTAAAAGCCAATCTTTGACCGAGCCGGCCTGAAACACATTGTGTGTGTGTGTGAATACTTAGTGCTACAGTGTGAGGACAACGGGTAAAAGCTGGTCCTCTCCATTATGTGGGTCCTGAGGATCAAATAACAGGCCATTATAATGGCTTGGCAGCAAGTGCCTTTCCTTATGAAGTCATGTCATGCCCAGTCCTGTGCTGGACACCCAGGAGGTCCCTGAGTTGCGGAGAATTCAATCTCCAGACCATATCAAGTCTAGTCTCATTAGAAAAGCAGACTTAGACTCAAGAATAAATACCCCAAGTAGATAAGCGGTTTATTCTTTATTTGGAAATAAAGGCAAAGCTCTGAAAAGCAAGTCACAGAGACTCAGAGGCAGTACTGGGTGTGGCATAAGGAAGTCTTGGGCCTGTGCTCTGGGTCTTCTTCGGGGTGCCTTAGCTGATGCCATTTGAGAACATTAATGGGGTTGGGGCCTAAGCTCAGTGGCAGGGCACTTGCCTAGCATGCTGGCTTCAGCAAAATGAAGGCATTTAGCATTCCCCCTTACGCCTTCTACGGATGGTTTCTGTGACTGATGAGCGAGTGCTCTGACTGCAAATACTCTGGCATCCATGGAAACAAGGCTGTATTCCTTGTTGCTGGGTATTCCGGCTCACTGGTAACTTGAAGCAGTAACATCTTTGGCAGGAAACCATCTTTTGTCATCTCAGCAGTGAGGGTTCTCTGGCCTTGAGTCAATCTAGAGCCATGGACCTTTTTCCCTGGTCATTCCCTTTGGAGAAAAGACATTTCTCAAAATCTACCTTTAAACTTTGGGAAGTGTCTTGCTGGTATGTATACATACACACGAACATGCACATGTGTGCCTGGTGGCCACAGAAGAGCTTTTGGATCTGGTTCTGTAGTGAGCTGTACATAGGTCTTGTGGAAGAGCAACAAACACTCTTGATCACTGAGCCTTCACTTCAGGCCTTAAGATCCTTTCTTATTCTGTGTCTGACCCTGAACTGGAAGAGCCACATCTGTGTCCTCTGATCTGGAGAGCCAAAGGTCTGAACACAGCCTCTGTGTCCCCTCAGCTTCCATTCTGAAAGTCTTATCCTGACCACTATCTACCTAGGAAATTTGAAGCTAGCCTGGGCTACACAGTGAGACAAGTTGAATTGGATGGCTCAGAGCTGTTCTTCCAGAGATCTGGGTTTGAATCCCAACACCTAGAGTGGCTAGCAACCATCCCTCCAGTGCAGGGGATCCAGTGCCCTCTTCTGGCCTTGGAGGGTACAGCATGTACATGATACACAAACAGGCAAAACATCCATGCGCATAAAGTAAATAAAAACAAAGCATTCAGAGTTGACCTGCTTACTCTAGTTTTTGTTTTGAGACAGGGTCTCAGTACGGGCCAGGCTGGTCTTATACTTGGCAAATCCTGTCTACCTCTACTAAGTACTGGGATTAACTTACATATACTGCTGGGACGCCAACCCTGGGCAAGGCAGGTGCACGCCAGACAAAACTCTCCCGGTGAGACATGCCTGCACCCCCTCCTCACATCACCTTTTTAATGGTCTAGTTCTAACCATTACTTCCCAAACCTCACACATAACTAGCTTATCCCATACACTTAACCTGAGCACATGCTGCAGCCCTGCACCCCATCCTCGCTTTCTAAGACTTCACAGTCCGAGGCTGTACAAAGGAGTCTAGGATGTGAGGTACTAACAGAAGGTTAGCCCTGGGGACCCTGCTTACCCGCTGGACATTAGAGCGGCTTTCTCCACTCGGAGCTTCTTCCTGGGCTCTGTAAGGACTGATAAGGGGCACAGGGAAGCCTCAACCTCATCATCTAGTTCTGCCAACACTCTGTGAGCCGATTTTCTCCTGTTTCTTGTGGGTGGAGCAGGCGAAGTTCCCACTTCCCCAGGCTGGGTGGGAACAGCCAGGCTCTGTGGTCTGGAACCACCCCGAGAGAAGGTGAGGGGCTGGGGCTGCAGCTTGCTGAGGCTGCCGATGGAGTTGAGGATCAGTGTGGCCTTGGGGGCAGAGGAGAGGGTGCTGAGTGGCCGCTGGGGTGCCCCTTGTGGGGGCAGCATAGGCTGGAAACCAGCCCCAGCCTCTCCCTTAGACCGAGGGATAGTAATGGCAGCAAAGTCCTGAGGTTTGACCCGGACTTGTTGGAACATGAAGTAGAATTCCGAGGAGCTGGTTCCTGCTTGCCCTTCAGGGCCGAAGGTCAGAAGGTCACCATCACTCAACTCCAGCCTGTGGCCTCTTGGGAGTCGGACATTATTGACCAAAGTCCCTGTTGATGGTGAGGCACAAGACAAAGGACAAGAACAGAAACAGTCTAGTCAGAAGTACTGTGATCTGGCCATTTGATTTTTAGGGGAACATGGGAAAAGCATTAAATTTGAAAGCCCGCATACAAGCTTTGACAGCCGGGAACAAACTTATTTTTCTCAACCACAAATGGGAAGCTTCTTTGTTGTGCTTAGCTCTTGCTTGAACAGATCTACCACTAAATGGCTTCAGTTCTTTCTTTTCTGAGACAGAGGCCCAGAACTCATGATCCTCCTGCCTCCGCTCTGAAGTGCTGAGATCCCAGGGCCACGCCACCACAACACTTTTCTCCTGCTCTCATTCTTACTCCCGTTGTGTCTCATTTTCCTTGAGTGTAAACAGTATCAGCTCCATCTACACGTAACACAGTATCGGGTCTGGCCTATACCACGGTAAGCACCCCCTGTTGGTGGTTAACAGACTGATGCCACAAAACCTCAGATCAGTCTTCTCCACATCTTGTGTTTGACCTAACGGGAAGATGGAAGACCGAATTGTGAATTCCAGCCTTTGGAGGCAGCCTTTGAGTTGGGACGGAATGCCTGGGTCAACAGAACACTCATAACTGCCTTAATGGGAACACGGTACCTCAGCAAACCTGGAAACTTGAGTCAAGTCTGAGCTTAATACTAGAATGTCACACTGTGACACTTTATCGATGACACCCAGCACCTCCCTCGTGGGCCCTGTGTGAGCTAAACCAGACAGACAGGTTAGTCTTGTGAGGAGCTGACAGTGAACAGTTCTGATGGGCAGACAAGGCCCGATCTTGGCTGTCTGCTCACCAGAGACTGAAAGGGACGCTGAGAGGCCGGTAGCAGGGTCCCAGTGGCTCCCCTCCACACCTACCTTGGCTGCTATGGTCTTCCAGGCTGACACGCCAGTCGTCCCCTTGGAGCTCAGCATGCAGCTCTGCATGGACCCCAGAGATGAGGCCCGGCTCCTGCTGGGGCCGCAGGGCCACATCACAAAGGTCAGCTCTGCAGCCCAACCGATAGGTGCAGCCTGACCTGGATGGGGGGTGGAAGGTGTAGAGATCACCGCCCCTGCCGCCCCCTATGCGCAGCAGCTGGAAGCAGGGCAGCATGGGGGGATGCCCCCTGTGCACCGCTTCTGCCACCTCAGCAGATCATCACCTCTCCTACTCCTGGGTCACGCACCGTGGGCTTCAGTTCAGTTCTATCTAACCTCAACAGCAATTAACCCCAACTTGAGAAGTGCAGGCACAGAGCGCCAGAGGCCCCGGGCATGCAACGCGGCAGTGGCTGTCAAGAGGAGACTCAAAAAAAAAAAAAAAAAAAAAAGCAATTCCAGTAAAGTCCTGATACGATGCAAAACCGGGAAGACGTCCTGCGGTTCCTCGGAGAAGCCGGATCCTCAGGCCGCTGGACATCCGGGAGTCTTTAACAATCTGTGCAAGGCAAAGCTGCTTTAAACGGCAGCTGGGGTTAAGCATGCAGACGGGGGTGAAGTGGTCCTGCTGCACAAACGTACGTGCGACACGAACCTGTCCCCTCATACATAACCTGGAGCCAGAACGCTTACAGCCAAACTTCCTAATCTAAGTTAGAACACCCCTTCCATCCTTCCGCCCCTCACCCCCCCCGCTCCTAAGGCCAGTTCCCCGAGGGAAATACATCCGCTGTCACCCACACAGGGCGGCGCAGACAGGCCCCTAATTCTGCAACAAAGCGGATCTCACCCTTTCCTTTCTCGCTTGCGGGGGTAAACCGAGGAAGGGACTCCGCACCCTGCGCCCCGCGCTCCCGCCGCGGTTTGACAGCCAGGAGGGCGCGGCTTGGGCGCGCGCGCCGCGCAGACTCCGCCTCCAGAATTCCCGGGTCCGGCTTCGCGCCCGCGAGCCCGCTTCCCGCCCCTAGCTGGTCCTGATTGGCTAGCTTCCTTGCGCTCCACCGTCCTATTGGACGGTGCACGGGGGGGGGGGAAGCTGCCCATCTCCCGCCCTCCGCCATCTCTGATTGGTCTACACGTTTTCCCGGGTTTCCCCGGGTGGGGAGGGGCAGTCCGGGCAAGGAGAAGGCCTTCGGCGTCGCCGTGCGTGTGTGTACTTTCTTCTTCCTTTTTCCGGTAGGGAAAAATGGTGCTTTAGCGCAGCCCGCCAAGCCACCCGCCTCGCGCATGCGTGGTCGGGGGTGTGGAGCCCCGACCCGGAGCAAGGTGTAAGGGGCGTGGCAAGAGGGCGGATCTCGCGCTGGGTAAGGGGCGTTCGGGAAGAGACGGTTGGGGGCGGAAAGGGTCTGAGAGGGGGTGCCAGGGTGGGTGGAGGGGGTTCACGGGGGAAGAGGGGTGCAGGAGTCCGATCAAAGAACATGAGGGGGTCAGGGCCGACTTAGAGCTCAGGGCCCTGAGGGGGATGAGCCAGGGGTGTGTGCGGGAGAGCAGCGGGAGACGGGAGCACAGGGAGCTAGCTACCAGGATAATTCCGTCAAGAGAAATGCAGACTAGGACTAGGAAGAGAAGCGAGTAGGAATCTCGGGGTGGAGTGAAGAAATATTTGAATTCTGATGGAAGTGGGAGAAAGAAGATGCTGTAGGACTCGGAGGAGAGAAGGGCGTCGGGAATGGAAGCTGAGGGAATAGAGAGAAACTGAGGTCTGTTACAGAGAAGGTGAGATAACAGGATCCTGGCGCCCCAGCAACGGGCTCTAGGTTGCTTGGATTCTCCAGGGATCTCAGGGAAACCGCGTAACCCCACATGTGGCCTCATTCTTCTGAGGCCAGGCCTTGGGCTAGCTCTTTAAAAGATGACCCAGAAATCATGGGTCAGTGGTGCCTAAATGGGCTTCCCAACGTCACTACCATACGATGGCGAGAACTGTGGAGACAGGATTCCCTACGCTCTATACACGCCCTCTCACCTCCAGCCCTGAGAAGCAGGGACCATAAACACTTGAGGAAGGTTAAAGTCACCACCCAGAATCCCGTAAGTAGAAGCAAGCCTCAAGAGTACCTCCTGGCCCCCATCTCAGTAAATTTACCGTATGGTTGTTGCCTGGTTCGTTCTACCAGGAGCATGGTTGGGACAAGCAAGTGGTTTGGTTATCCTCTGCCTTCTTAGGGAATTAGGAAAAGAAGCTCAGAGCTGAGTAGATCTGTCAGTAATGTAAGGATTATGACTTTCTCTTTGGAAGGTGGCCTGAAAATTGAACTGGAGTGTACTTGTTTCTCCTATTGTCCAGGGGAATATTGCTGACTGGAGACAACTAGAGGCTTCAGATAACGAGGAGATGTTGCCGCCTTCAGGTCAGTGAGCCTAGTCAGGGAGGCCAGACATCTCTCTCTGAGAAACAGTCTGACTATCTTTACTCTTGTGACTCTTCAGGTTATGCTAGGTTGGTTCCTCCCTCCCATTTTGAAGCTCGGCCCCTTCCAACTCTGCCAAGAGTGGCCCCAACCTGGGCTTCAGACATCCCCCTGGTCCAATCCACTGCTGGCCGAGATGTCTTAGAGAGAAGGCTAGATGCTCAGAGGCCTACAGTGACCATGTGGGAAAAGGATGTTTGTGGAGATGGGCAAGGGCCAGGGCGGAGAGGCAGGTAAGGATCTGTCCTTTTTCTCAGACTTGCTAATGAATGACCCTTATGCACACATTCCTTTATTTCAGACCTTGGTTTCATAACTTGTGTGGTTTTCTGCAGGCAATTGTTGGCACCTACAACACATGTACCTGTAACAGAATATTTTTATTTATAAACACTTATATTTATTAATACTTTAAAAACACTATAAGCAGGGCGTGGTGGTGCACGCCTTTAATCCCAGCACTCGGGAGGCAGAGGCAGGCAGATCTCTGTGAGTTCGAGGCCAGCCTGGTCTACAAAGTGAGTCCAGGACAGCCAGGAGTATTACACAGAGAAACCCTGTCTCGAAAAACCAAAAAAAAAAAACCACTATAAAATACCTAAATCCTATAACCTAAAACCTATAATCTAAAATATATAATCTACTTTATTACTGTATATTAATACTATATATATACTGCATATATAATACTAATATACTAATACTGTAATACCTAAGAATACTCTAATACCTATCTAAAAACACTTAACACTATTTTAACTTTCTTAAAAGGATATTGATATTCTTAGTGTAGGACTGTGTAGGGTGACTTGGTTTATAGCAGTCCTGGCAAGATAGTCCTTTTCAAGATAAAAATCAAGCCAAGCGGTGGTGGCGCACGCCTTTAATCCCAGCACTTGGGAGGCAGAGGCAGGCGGATCTTTGTGAGTTCGAGGCCAGCCTGGTCTACAAAGTGAGTCCAGGACAGCCAGGGCTACACAGAGAAACCCTGTCTCGAAAAACCAAAAAAAAAAAAAAAAAGAAAAACCAAGATAAAAATCCGTTGGGCCTAACTTTGCCAGTTCACAAGGCCAATTTATTCAGCCACCAAATCGTGGCCAGTTTGTAAAGTCAGTCTGTTCCAACTGCCAAACTGAGGCCGACTTTTTTCATAGACTTCAACCTAAAGCTTATCCGAGCAGCTTCCGAACTCCGCCCGCTTTGCTGCCAGCCTTAATAGGCTGAATTACAGCAAAGGGTCTTTTTCGGGCTAACTTGCAATGAGAAGTCTTTCTCTTGGACTCCATCTTTCAGTTTGTGACCATTACGGCCTACCTTGCTGTGCACATCTCCAGCGTGTCTTCTCAGTCAATGAGGGCAGGAGAAAGAGCGCCATGTGGAGGTTTCTGGCTTATATATAGCATTATCTCATGATCCTTGGTGGTCTCCAGGGTCCACAAAGTCTCTCACGATGTCCAGCAATCTCATGGCTTCTCCCGGCCGCTGATGTCATCTGCATGGCTTGCACAGTTTCTTAGCAGTGCCCTGTAGACAGAGCTTTTTAATTGTCCAACATATACATTCTGCTTTGTTTTACTGTACTTGGTTTACTGTACTTAATAGCTCTATCTCCCTTCCACCCCTCGTTCCCTTCAACCCCCCAACCCTAGGTGGGAGAGAAAGAAGGTTAGAGGGAGAAGGGACGCAGCAGGTCTCTTCGAGCTACTTCCTGCTCATTAGGGTCGTTGGGTTCTTTGGGGGTAATACCAGTCTCGTTAGAAGTCCAGCAAACCAGGAGACAGCAGCGGGAAGAACAAGCAGCAGTTTGGGGGAGCACCAGCAACTGGGAGAGCAGCAACTGCTTTCTACCTTGTAGCCCTTTCTCTTTGTAGAGCTTTCTCCTACTTCTTTGTAGAACCTTTTCTCTTATATCTTTGTGGATCTTACTTCTTTGTGGAGCTTCTTCTCTGTTTTCTCTTTGTAGCCCCCTTCTCAAGGCTCTGACTTTCCCCCCCTCCTTTGTAGCCCCCTTCTCCTCGGGCTCTGGCTTTTTTTTTTTTTTTTTTTTTTTGGTTTTTCGAGACAGGGTTTCTCTGTATAACAGCTCTGGCTGTCCTAGACTCACTTTGTAGACCAGGCTGGCCTCGAACTCACAGATATCCGCCTGCCTCTGCCTCCCAAGTGCTGGGATTAAAGGCGTGAGCCACCACCGCCCGGCTGGGCTCTGGCTTTTTATTCCTCTCTCCCAAGTCCTCTGAGTTAAACTTGCTCAGCTGGCTAAGCCACGCCCCTGCTAGTTCATGAGACAGTTAATGCTTTACGCCTGTGTCCTAAGCAGCCTCACACCAGGGATTAAACAAAAACATTCTCATAATTGTTTTTTTTTTTTTTTTTTTGGTTTTTTCGAGACAGGGTTTCTCTGTGTAGCCCTGGCTGTCCTGGACTCACTTTGTAGACCAGGCTGGCCTCGAACTCGCAAAGATCCGCCTGCCTCTGCCTCCCAAGTGCTGGGATTAAAGCTCATAATTGGTTTTAATAAACTCCTACCACAATGCCCCTTCAACAGGGCTTATTGTCCAGCCACAACTGGGCTTTGTCCATTTCAGCAGGTTAAAGGAACACCAAGCTCCTTATGTGCTGCCAGATGCTAATCTGAACTGCCTACTAATTCACTAACGAGGCCTAACTTCTACCACATGGCACTCGAAAGCAGAAAGAAATATCTGGACTTAAATTCTGAACTAATAAGTAACATAAATGTCTTAAGGGAGGAGACAGGTTGCCCAGGAGCTGTTTAAAGCAAGATGACATGCAGCTCAGACATATTGACCTGGTAGAATGCATACTGGCTCTTGTCTTTTGGAGTAGGAATTTGCTACAGGAGCTGGCTGCTACACTCTGTGAGTGTGTTTTAAGATTTTGTTTTTGAGCTGGGCATGGCTCACCTTTAATGCCAGCACTAGAGAGGCAAAGGCAGGTGGATCTGAGTTCAAGGCCTGGTCTACAGTGTAAGGAGAGTTTAGAGTAATATGAATTAGATTTAGTAAATATCTAGGTTTCTGATACAATCTCTTAATCCGGGGCATGAAGATCAACTTGGCTGTGAGCAATTAGCTTATCAGCTTATGGACTAAAAACAAGGATGAAGTCAGGTGAAACGAGGGGAGTCTCTGTGGACTAAACAAGGAGGAAGCCAAGTGAAACAAGGAGAGACTCTATGGACTAAAAATAAGGTTTATGGCCTGGCATTGTTTTCAGCTGCTAAGTGGGCAAAGCCCAGATTAAGTTGAAGCAGGTGGAACAAGGAGAGATCCTATTTAAGGACAAGTGGAAGTGGGGAGGGGGGCATGCTAGAGAGCTCTGATGCTAGAAAAGACCAGTAGTTTGTATCGCCAGAAAGAAGCTGGTAGGGCCCGGCATGGTGGCGCACGCCTTTAGTCCCAGCACTTGGGAGGCAGAGGCAGGTGGATATCTGTGTTCAAGGCCAGTCTGGTCTACAAAGTGAGTCCAGGACAGCCAGGTCTACACAGAGAAAGAAACCCTCTCTCGAAAAACCTAAAAATAAATAAATAAAAATAAAAAAGAAAGAAGCTGGTGAGCAGAGAAAGCCTCAGCAAGACAGCAAAGGCCAAGGACTAAACCCTGTGGCTCAGCTCTTGCCTAGAGGGGTTTGACCTGTCCAAACAGCGGCCTGAACGGAACTGTGTCCAGCTTTAAAGACTGAGGCAGAGCGGCAGAGTTGCTGATACAAAGGAAGTAAGGTGGCCTACAGACGCTGAGGTCTCCCAGAGAGAAGAAAGCCTCAAGCCTTATTTAAGGTGAGATTGCCATAGCCAATTTACCCTGACAAACCTGCGTCTGAGATACTCCAGAAAAAGGACTGCTAAGTGCATTAAAGGGTCTACCCCAGAGACTGTGTTCCTGACGACTGAGGACCTGCCCCAGAGACTGTATCCTTCTGAAAGGTTATGAAAATAGTTGTAATAGTTATCAATAGGTTTAGTGGGTAGGTTATAGGGGTTGTAGTCATTAGTAGGGTTAGTAGTGTTTATATTAGTGAATGTTTATAAGTGAATATAGTTATTAGTAAATAATATTGAATAATTTAAAAGGCTGGGTTTCACTACAGATTGAGTTCCAGAACAAGAAGTTGCAGAAGAGAGGGAATGTTAGGAGACAGATTCTAAGGAACTGTGGCAAGTCATTTCCAGTTAAACAAAATCCAGTGACTCTCAGGGATGGAGCTACTTCAGGAGCCTCCACATAGCCAGTTTAGATGCGTATGACACTGAGTCATTTGTAGATGAAGCGCCTCAGACTCCCAGTACAATGCACCAAACGCTCACAGAAGCCTGCACCTACATAGCAGGGCATTGTGCTGCATCCGTGCACTCCCAGTTGCAACTGGGAAGGTGTCCTGAAAAAGACAGGTGCCAGTGTGCTAATGTAGGGCAGGGTCAGGGAAGGCCACCCTGACAACTGAGAGGTTGGGAAGGGAAGCTGAGGAGAACAGCAGAAAACATGAGCGACTTTATTTTATTTATTTTGTTTTTTTGAGACAGGATTTCTCTGTGTATCTCTGGCTATCCTGGACTTGCTTTGTAGACCAGGCTGGCCTCGAACTCACAGAGATCCGCCTACCTCTGCCTCCCCAGTGCTGGCATTAAAGGCGTGGACCACCACGCCCGGCTTTGTTTTGATATTTTTTTTTATTGAGCCAGGTGTGCTGGCTAGTTTTTTTTTTTTTTTTTTTGGTTTTTCGAGACAGGGTTTCTCTGAATATCTCTGGCTGTCCTGGACTCGCTTTGTAGACCAGGCTGGCCTCGAACTCACAAAGATCCGCCTGCCTCTGCCTCCCAAGTGCTGGGATTAAAGGCGTGCGCCACCACCGCCCGGCTTGTTTTGATATTTTGAGACAGGGTTTCTCTGTGTAACAGCCCTGGCTATCCTGGACTCACTCTGTAGACCACGCTGGCCTTGAACTCATGGAGATCCACCTGTCTCTGCCTCCTGAGTGCTGGGATTAAAGGTGTGCGCCACCAAGCCTGGCAATTAGACAGCTGTGAACTGCCATGTGGTTGCTGGGATTTGAAATTGGGTCCTTTGGAAGAACAGCCAGTGCTCTTAACCACTGAGCCATCTCTCCAGCCCCCTCTTATTTATTTATTTTGTTTTGTTTTGATTTTTTTTTTTTTGGTTTTTCGAGACAGGGTTTCTCTGTGTAACCCTGGCTGTCCTGGACTCACTTTGTAGACCAGGCTGGCCTCAAACTCACAGAGATCCACCTGCCTCTGCCTCCCGAGTGCTGGGATTAAAGGCGTGGACTACCACACCTGGCTTTGTTTTGATTTTTTTTTTTTTTTTTTTTTTTTTGGTTTTTCGAGGCAGGGTTTCTCTGTGTATCCTTGGCTGTCCTGGACTCATTTTGTAGACCAGGCTGGCCTCGAACTCACAAAGATCCGCCTGCCTCTGCCTCCCAAGTGCTGGGATTAAAGGCGTGCGCCACCACCGCCCGGCTTGTTTTGATTTTTTGAGACAGTGTTTCTCTGTCTAACAGCCCTAGAATTAAAGGCATGGACCACCACACCCGACAATTACAGACAGCTGAGAACTGCCATGTGGGTGCTGGGAATGAACCCAGGTCCTTTGGAAGAGCAGCCAGTGCTCTTAACTCCTGAGCCATATCTCCATCCTCTATTTAAAATTTTTTTTGTTATATAATTTTGTGTGTGGTGTGTGCACACATGTGCATGTCTTGGTGCACAAGTGGAACAGTGGAAGCAGGAGGATCCCAAGTTCAGGGCCTGCCTCTGCTACGTACTGTGTTTGAGGTCACTTGGGCTACATGAGACCTTGTCTCAAAATAAAACAAGTCTGTTAAAACAAAACAAAACCTCCCGGCCTCACCACCTTATTCATACCAGAAGCTCAGTTCCTGCTGGTGTTCTGCCCTCACTTTCCCTTGCCCTAGTTGAAAGTTCAAATGTCTCTACACATCCTTCTGTTCTTTTGATTGTTGCACTCAGAATATGTAGTTTCCTGATGTGCACGTTTGATGTTTAATCCCTCTGCTTCTGATGATTCTCTGGAGAGATCTAGTTCCTTGATGGGTCTCCCAAGCCCTTAGGTCATCTGAGCCCAGAGAGTGGACCTCACACACTAAGTAGGGACAAGATAGATGGTGCTGGTGTGAGTGATCTTCCTGCCTCCGCTTCAGCCCCTCCCTTCTTCCCTACATAAAGTAGAAGGTTACTATGCTCTTTGCTCTTTTCACCCTCCCAGCAGCTCACCTGTGCCCACCTGTTTTTGAAGGTCCCTGGAGCTGGGAGTCTCCAATACCCTGAGCCACCAGGCTGAGGTGATCTCCTGGCAGCTCCAGGAGTTTCGAAGGCTGGAGGAGGAGGTCCGGACCCTGCGGGAGACCTCCCTGCAGCAGAAGATGAGGTTGGAGGCTCAGGCCATGGAACTGGATGCTCTTGCCATGGCAGAGAAGGCTGGCCAAGCTGAGGCTGAGGGCCTGCGTGCCGCCTTGGCCGGAGCTGAAATGGTCCGGAAGAACCTGGAAGAGGGGAAGCAGAGGGAGCTGGAGGAGGTTAAGAGTCTGCACCAAGAGCAGGTGAACGAGGGGGTGAGGGGCTCAGAAACACTTAAGGGCACACCTTCCAGCAAATGTCAAGGAGCCTCACAGCAGCAGAGCAGTGGGCTCTGGGAAGGAGAGTGCGGGGGCGGTTTGGGGGGGTTGCTTTTCCTCAGGCTGCACTTGTTCCTCGGGAGTCCGGTGAGCTTGTGCCACCTGAAACTCTGAGAAGTATTATTTCCCTACCTGTTCCAAGTACTCTTCTGGGAATGTGGTGGAGGGGGAGGGTGGGTTGGAAGACTGGGAAAGGTAGATTTTTCCCGTCAGGATGCCCAGGGCTTCTCTTTGCCGTCCTTGAGGCAGGAGCCGGCTGGGGACTCAGTGACCGAGCTGTGAGTCTCTGCGCTCGTGAATGGAGCTGACAGCCTAGCGTGGGGGCACACTTAATGTGGCTGTAGCCAGTTGCAGCTGGGAGCGTGCGGAAGGGTGCAGGAGCACTGGTGTAGTCGGGGAGGGTGGGCCGCCTGGGTGGGGGGAAGTCACGAAGGGGGGCTTGCTGGACACGAGTGTTGTCTTTATAGTATTGGAGCGGGACAGCCTTCCTGCCTGTGGGTCATCACTAAGAAGGCTCTGTGAATCTGGGCTTCACTGAGTGAGTGCCCTGCTTTGGTAATTGGTAACCTGTATAATTGTACTATGTTCACAAGTTGACTGTAGACAGTCATTATGAGATGCAGTGTTATGTCATAAAATGACAAATAACCTCAAAAGGCTTTTTGTTTTGTTTTTCGAGACAGGGTTTCTCTGTGTAGCCCTGGCTGTCCTGGACTCACTTTGTAGACCAGGCTGGCCCGAACTCACAGAGATCCTCCTGCCTCTGCCTCCTGAGTGCTAGGGCTAAAGGCGTGTGCCACCCGCCCGGCTCCATTGAAAGGTTTTAAGTAGCTGAGGATGTAGCTCAGCAGCAGAGTGCTGGCCTAGTATGTGTTAAGGTATAGATAGGTTCAGTCCCAGGGCCACCAGAAAAGAGGGTTTTTTGTTGTTGAGACGGTAACTAGTGAGACAGGGTGTAATGGGTTAGAATTAGTCAGGGTCCTTCAAGGCCACGAAGATCAGCCTGGCACCTGTGGGCACCTGGCATGGCAGCGTATGGGCTAAAAACAGGGTTTATGGCTAGCAACTCTTTTCAGCTGCTAATAGCCTTACAAGATGGGTGGAATCCAGATTGGACTGAGGCCTGCAAAGGGTGCCCGGTGGAGGGAGGCGTGGCTACAAAGCCACAAAAGTCGCAGGAATTACAAGTTTCCTCCAGAGAGTTCAAGAATCCACAGGGCATTTCAGACGACCACGAGTTGACCCCCTATATAAACTTGGGGACTTCACATGACTCTCTCTTGCCCCATGATGGAGAAGAGGAATGAACACACTGGAGATTAAGCAATGTGGGCCTTATGCCCTGAGGCCACAAGAAAATAGCCCGAGCAAAGAAAAGAACTCTAAGCTACAGAGACTGACAGCAGTCAGCAGCAGAAGCAAAACTGCATAAGGTACGCTAATGAATGAGCGAAGCCTGAAGTGAGCTCGGACAGAGAGACCATAGAAAGTTGAGTCAGGCGGACGCCAGGGAATTGCTATTAAAATAGACTTTTTTTTTTTAGTTTTTCAAGACAGGGTTTCTCTTGTGTATCCTTGGACTCACTTTGTAGACCAGGTTGGTCTTGAACTCATAGAGATCACCTGCCTCTGCCTCCCGAGTGCTGGGATTAAAGGCATGCGCCACCACGCCCGGCAGTTACAGACAGCTGTGAACTGCCATGTGGGTGCTGGGATTTGAACTCTGGTCATTTGGAAGAACAGCTGGTGATCTTCACCTCTGAGCCATCTCTCCAGTTCCGGGAAGGAAAGGGTTTAAGGCTCACATTTCCCTGCTCACAGTCCACTGAGAAAAGTCAGGGCAGGAACTCTCAAACCGAGCAGGAACCTGGAGGCAGGAGCTGAAGGAGAGGCCAAAGAAGAACACTATGTACTGACTTGCCCCTCGTGGCTTGGTCAGTGTGCTTTCTTATATAACTCAGGACCAACTATCTAGAGGTGGTACCACCCCACCCCACTGTAGGCTGGGCCCCCACACATAAATCAATGATTAAGAAAATGTCCTAGGGGCTGGAGAGATGACTCAGTGGTTGAGAGCATTGAGTGCTCTTCCAAAGGACCTGGGTTCAAATCCCAGCACCCACATGGCAGTTCACAGTTGTCTGTAATTGCCCAGCATGGTGGTGCACCCCTTTAATCCCAGCACTTGGGAGGCAGAGGCAGGAGGATCTCTGTAAGTTCAAGGCCAGCCTGGTCTACAAAGCCAGTCCAGGACAGCCAGAGATACAGAGAAACCCTGTCTTGAAAAGCCAAAAAAACAAAGAAAGAAAGAAAAAAAGAAAATGTCCTATAGGCTTACCTACAAGACAACCTGATGGAGGCATTTTCTCAGTTGAACTTCCCTTCCCAAATAACTCTAGTTTGTGTCAAACTGATCAAAAAGTAACCAGCACAGGGGATTATAGACATTTTCTCAAGCTCTTTTGTACGGGAGAGGGTCTTTTTCATTTTTTTTTGAGACAGGGTTCCTCTGCGGTAACAGCCCTGGTTGTCCTGGACTCACTCTGTAGACTAGGCTGGCAGATCCGCCTGCCTCTGCCTCCAAGTGCTGGGATTAGAGGCGTGCGCCACGCTTGCTTGAGACAAGGCCTTTTATTGGCCTGCGATATCACGCCGGTGTGGGAGCTTCAAGTACTTGCCCACAGAGCTGGTGTGATTACAGCTGTGCACTGGCCTGCCCAGTTTTTTGCATAGGTTTTGGGGATCCTGACTCAGTTTCTCACACTTTACCGACTGAGCCATCCTCCCAGCTTTCAAACACCAGGCATGAATTTGGGCAGTTTTCTCAGGCTGTTGGCAAGGGACACAGAGAGGCAGGGAAGTGAACTGGTGGGAATTGACGATTGTTTGAAACTGAGGAGAACTATATGACAGGATTTCTCCATTTGCTTATAGTAGGGTGATCTATTGGATGGGTCTGAGAGACAAGGCCCCAAGGTGGCATGAGGCCCCCCGCAGTGTGTGTTGTGTTGGGTGCAAAGCTATCTCTGAGTTTGCTCTTCTTCCACAGATGTCCTCCTTGACAGAGGCTCACCAGAAGGCTCTTGCCAGCTTGACCAGCAAGGCCGAGAGCTTGGAGAAGTCTCTGACTAGCCTGGAAATGAAGCGAGCAGGGGAGGCCAAGCAGTTGGCTATGGCCCAGAAGGAGGTGGAGCTCCTTAGGAATCAACTGAGGTCAGTGAACAGGGGTGGGAGGGAGGGGCCTAGCAGGTGATATGGTGGGGGTATGTCTCCTGGCTGTTCCACTGAGGACTGTCCCGTTTCTGTCTCAACCTCAGTAAGACCCAAGAAGAGCTGGAAGCTCAGGTGACCTTGGTCGAAAGTCTGAGGAAGTACATTGGGGAACAAGTCCCTCCTGAGGGTCACAGCCAGGCATGGGAGCCAGAACGAAAGGAGCTTCTAGACTCTGTGCAGGTGGGAGGAAAGACAGAGGGGATCAGGGGATGGCCAGGGGAGGAGAGAGCACAGCCCTTAGGGAGGCCATGCTGTCTCAGGGCTGAGACTGCCCCCTGCCTGAGGGTAGCGTGCAGACCCTGTTCTTTCTCCTAGCACTTAAGGGAGGACCGGGCTGACCTTCAGGCCACTGTGGAGTTGCTGCAGATACGATTACAGAGCCTCTCACACATGCTCGCCCTGCAGGAAGAGGAGCTGACTAGGAAGGTAGGATCCTGCCTCCTCCAGACCCTGGCCTGCTGCAGGCCTTCCTTCTTGGGGGCAGGAGTTGGTGTGCTGTGACCCACTATGGTCCTTTCCCAAACATGTCACTGTGTCTCCTGCTGCCACAGCAGGACAGGAAGGACAAAGGTCACTGCTTCCTGCTTTCCCAGAAAAACTATCTCCCTCCTTCCCACACGTAGGTTCAGCCTTCAGATGTTCTGGAGCCTGAGTTTGCTAAGAAGTGCCGCTCGCTGCTGCGCTGCTGGCGGGAGAAGGTGTTTGTCCTCATGGTGCAGCTCAAGGCCCAGGACCTGGAGCACAAGGACTCCACAAAGCAGCTGAGGGACCAGGTCAGGGCTCTGTTTCTGGGTACTGTGTACCCAGTGTCTCGCACAGTGATGACAGTTATTCTTTGTTTGGGTGGCTGCCGCATGCAGAACCCAGAGCCCTGAACACATGAGTGTGTTCTCATGGAGCTTCGGTTCTAGAAGGAAGGCACATGAGTAAGCAGAAAATGAGCAGTGTCAAGCTGTTGTATGTGTTGTAAAGAGGAAAGGCAGTGACCAGACTGAAGTGGATAGCGGGCTGCTGTGGATGGCTGCCACGGAGGGCAGCAGCGCCCATCAGCGCAGGGCATGGTCGGGAAGGGGTCAGGTCAGATGGTTTCCCAAAGTGTGGGCACATGGAACACATGCTGAGATTAAAGGTATGCTCCAGCATGCCTGGCTTTCTTTTCTTTTCTTTTTTTTTTTTTGGTTTTTTGAGACAGGGTTTCTCTGAATATCTCTGGCTGTCCTGGACTCGCTTTGTAGACCAGGCTGGCCTCGAACTCACAAAGATCCGCCTGCCTCTGCCTCCCAAGTGCTGGGATTAAAGGCGTGCGCCACCACCGCCTGGCTTCTTTTCTTAACATTTTATTTATTTAGCTTGGTGTAGTGACACACACCTTTAATCCCAGCACTCAGGAGGCAGAGGCAGGAGGATCTCTGAGTTTGAGGCCAGCCTGGTCTACAGAGTGAGTACCAGGAGAGCCAGAACTACATAGTGAGACCCCTGTCTAAGGGGAAAAAAAAACATGTTTTTATTTTATGTGTATGAATGTTTTGCCTGCATATATGTATGTGTACCAATGCTCCTATGGAATTCAGAAGGTGTTGGCTTCCCTAGAGCTACACTTACAAATGGTTAGGAACCATCATGTGGGTAAAGGGAGTTAAACTTGGGACCACTTCGGAGACTCCTGTCCTGTCTCCTTCATTCCCCTCACCCCTGTGCTCCCCACGTGGCTTTGGCTCTGGAGTCCCTGCTCAGCTCCTTCTGCTCCTGTAGGTAGCAGAGCTCCAGGAACAAATGACTGCCTACTGCCAGGAGCAGGCCATCTTGCAGCGTGCCCTGCAAGACAAAGCCGCAGAGGTGGAGATGGAGCGGATGAACACCAAGGTCTGAGCCAGGAGACTTAGGGGAGGGTGAAGAAGACCCTGCCCAGGGTCTATGGGCCAGCCACCAGGGAGGGAGGTGGCTCAAACACACGCACACCCATGCACACAATTGCATCCTTACCAGACCCTGCAGACAGAGCTGAGTCGGGCCCAGGAGGCCAGGCGGAGGCAGGAGAAGCAGACAGCCTTTGTGGAAGAGCAGCTGAAGTATGTGGTCAGTGTTATGAACAGGTAGGTATCTTCCGTGGAGCAGCGCTGCTTCCCTAGGGTCTGGGAAGAGCCTGGAAGAGCCTCAGGCGAGAGGGTGCAGAGGGGCGCACCTCTTTATCATACCAACATCACCTGTTGTGACCTTAGATGTGGTCGGGGTTTCCTGCAGCTCTGTCAAGGAGCTTTTGAAGCTAAGTAGGGCAGCTAGGCGGAGTTTCGGCTTCAGAGCTCAGTGATGGGATCTGGAGCCATGTCCAAGCCTCCCTCCCTCTTTCTTCCTCTTTCCCTCCCTCCTTTGCACACATGCCTTGGTTAGCTGGGAAAACATCTAATTGTACAGCAGGACTGGTCTATAGCTCAGTAGTAGAGCTCTTGCCTGGCATTCAAGACTCTGATTTCAGTCCCTACCTCCAAAAAACAAGAGAAAGAAAGAAACTTGCAGAGTCACACTAGTTTGGAAGAACCCCTGCCCAGATTCAAAGCACTGCATGAGCCTCCTGCCTCCAGGAGGACTGACGGTGTGCCGTGGACAGGGTTTTACTTTCTGGTCACAGCTATGGTTCTCCATAGTGACTTAACATCAGAAAGCCCTTCCAGGCTTTGAGCTCCCCAAACCCCAGTTGAGGCAGACAGATCCCAAGTGCCTGGAGCCTGAGTGGCGGCCTGCGGTAAATGTATCACTCAGAGTCTTGCCAACCTTCGTACCTGCTGTTGGCCCCTGTGGATTTGTTGCTGAACACTTTCCTGGGCTACAGAATGCAGGTCCAGGGAGGATACGACCCTGTGAACCTTGAGGCCAAGCGTGATGGTGCATGTGAATCTACAGCCACCCTGTCTCAACCCTAACCCTTCCCCACCCCCCACCGAGACAAAAAGATTGCAAGGAACCAAAGGAGGCACTGCAGGGGTGGTGTCAGGAGCTGATTTTCAGCAGTATGTTTCTCCCTGGCAGTCGCCAAAGCTTAAGTGCTCAGGTTCTCTTTAGTTTCCTCAGCAGCTTGATTGGCTCTGCCAAGGTCCTGCCTCTCTTTGGTGGCTTCTGTTTCTCCTCCTTTGCTGCTTCACAGCCCCACTTCCCACTCATGTCACAGGCCAGGAAGACGTGTCCTCTGCTTGAGACCACATGGTCTTTAAGAGATGAGGGAGGGTGAGTGGTCTGTCCTCTTCAGCACGCAGGTCAGCCTCCACAGCACCATGACCAGGGTGGATCAGGCTGTAGCCCGGATTCCCAGCCTCAGCAACCGACTCAGCTATGCTGTCCGTAAGGTCCACACCATTAAGGGTATGTAGAACAACTGTGGGGTTTCCAGCCTGTTCCCACTGGCATGTCCCACTTCTCCCACATTTATCCTCTGTTGCCTTGGTAACCATCACTCTTCCCTGTGCCCCCACCATCCTTCTGCCCGTGTATGCTCCATCCCCTTGTTCTCTGCTTTTCCTTCTCAGGTTTGCTGGCTCGAAAACAGGCCCTTGCTCAGCTGCGCCTGGAGAGGTGAAGTTCAGGCACATTGAGGCAGGGGTGTGTGTGTATGTGGATGCTGTGGGCAACCTGTTGGCTTCCAGGACCCAGAGGGACCAAGGAGGGATGGAGGCATGAGTCAAGTAGCTGCTGGGGGAATTCTCTCTGGCTCTTTGTCATTTTTGTCCCAGCCGCCCCGCACCCCCACCTGCACCCCCAGTGGATGCAGAGGTGTGCCTTGAGTTGGAGCATCTACGGGAAGAACGAAACCGCCTGGATGCAGAGCTGCAGCTGAGTGGCCACCTCATCCAGCAGGAGGTGGGCCGGGCTCGGGAGCAAGGTATTGCCTGCATGGTTGGGTGGGAGGGGCCGGAGAAGATGACTTGGGGTCTGAGGCTCAGGTGCCAACAGAGGTTTTGTGTGACCACAATAACTTCCTTTTAGGGGAGGCAGAGCGCCGGCAGCTGAATGCGGTGGCCCAGCAGCTGGAGCAGGAGCTGCAGCGTGCCCAGGAGTCCCTGGCCAACGTGGGGCAGCAGCTGGAGGCGGCACGTCAGAGCCAGCAGGAGAGCACGGAGGAAGCTGCCAGCCTCCGGCAGGAGCTGACACAGCAGCAGGAGATCTACGGGCAAGGTGTGGGGGCATGGCAGTGTGTGCCATCCTGCAGGATGGGCAGCCCTTCTGACACTACCTTGTACCCTCATTGCAGCTCTGCAAGAGAAGGTGGCCGAGGTGGAAACTCGGCTTCGGGAACAGCTCGCAGACACAAAGAGGAGACTGAACGAGGCCCGGAGGGAGCAGGCCAAGGCTGGTAAGATGTGGTGGGAGGACTTGGCTCTTCCAGCCCTTCCAAGAGGAAAGCCGTGTTGAGACATAGGGCTGTTAAACCCATCCCACCCCAAACTTTATTTTTCTTTTCTTTTTTTTGTTTTTTTTCGAGACAGGGTTTTTCTGTGTAGCCCTGGCTGTCCTGGGCTTTGTAGACTAGGCTGGCCTTGAACTCACAGAGTTCCCCCTGTCTCTGCCTCCTGAGCACTGGGATTAAACCACCACGCCCAGCTCCCAAACTTTCTTGAAGCTTTTTATGGACACGTGTAGTGAAGTGAGAGAGGAATGACATACATTGTTAGGAACACACCACAGGCCGTACCAGATCAAGAAACAGCACGTGACAACTGTGGCTCCCTGGTACGCTCATCTCTGGTGACTGCCTTCACCAGAAACTTAACACTTGAGTGAGTTAGAGTCGTAGGGTGACTGTTCGTGTCTTCCCTAAGTAGAGACACAGTGGACACCCTTGCTGTCTTGCCTATGCGCCCCTGTTTACATGTGTAGACATTTGAATCGTGTAAGCTGCAGACATGGTTTAGCTGCACGCTCCACAGATAGAAAATTCTCTAACCATGATGCCAGTGTCATCAGAAGATGACCCTAGCCACACATGGTGGCACTGGACTGTCGTCCCAGCACTTGAGAGTGAGAGGCAGGATAGTTTAGGGCTAGCCTGGCTACAAAGCGAGACCTGTTTCAGAACAACAACACAAATCCCATGAGCACTAGCTACAGGAGATTGGACTCTAGCCCCTCCCCTGTCCGGGTCTGCCTAAGGAACTGTGCCAGAGATGGGGAAAGCTCGAGGAGCCCAGGGTCCCATGGCATCTGCCCATCCTGAGAGCCAGAGCTGAGAGCTCAGTCTCACTTTTGGGCTCTGGGCTAACCCACTCCCATCTCCTTAGTGGCTTCCTTGCGTCAGATCCAGCACAAAGCCACTCGAGAGAAGGAACGCAACCAGGAGCTCAGGCGCCTGCAGGATGAAGCCCGAAAGGAAGAAGGGCAGCGGCTAGCCCGGCGAGTGCAGGAGCTGGAGAGGGACAAGAACTTCATGCTGGTAGGGGACAGCAGGGAGCAAGGCCATGGTAGCTGGTGGATGACTAAAACTGTGGAGAGGTGGGTGGTTTGGCTTGGCGGTGTGGCTGACCCTCTCCTTCCCAGGCCACCTTGAAGCAGGAGGGTCTCCTCTCCTGTTACAAGCAGCAGCGCCTCTTAGCGGTACTTTCCTCGGGAACACGCAAGAAGCCCGTGGGGTGCAGCCCGCAGCCTGTAGAGACACCAGATTTTGAGCCTCCAGCAGCTGCACCATGCAGGGAATCTATCAAAGGTAGAGTTACACTGACAACAGCGTTCCAGTCTGAGCCCCAGAGGCCCTTGGCCTTCCATCCATGATGCAGTGTGCCCAGGAAACTCCTCCCTCAGGCCCTGCAGCCTTTGCAGCCCCATGCCCTGTGACAGCATGGCCTGTTCTCACCCTGGTGCCCATCCAGCAATGTCTCTATCAGGCTCCTTGACTGTGCTGTTCGAAAACCTGCAAAGCCTGAGTGAGGCCATTTCCAGAGAGGAATCCATTTGCCAGGAGACAGCCAGAGCTCCTTGAACTCTCCTCCAGACCACTGCTGAGCCAGAGCTGCCAGGAGCAAGATCAAAGCCAGCTTGGATCTGGATCCCCCAGGAGGGTTGGAGAGGGAGGACATGGAACAGGGTCTAGGCTAGCCCTATTGCCCAGCAAGCCTTGGGTCCCCAGCTTCTGCCAAGCCTGAATTCTGTAATAAAAATAGCTGTGTGGAGACGTTGCTTGGCGATGCCTGAGAGACACTGCAGCCTTCCTCTGAGTGGCACCTCTTTCCAGACCCCTTTCCCAACTATTGTGGAAGTTTAGAGACACTCCCAGGTTTTGTTTTAAGTTTGTTGTTTTTGTTTTTTCTTTTTTCTTTTTTGGTTTTTTCGAGACAGGGTTTCTCTGTGTAGCCCTGGCTGTCCTGGACTCACTTTGTAGACCAGGCTGGCCTCGTACTCGCAAAGATCCGCCTGCCTCTGCCTCCCAAGTGCTGGGATTAAAGGCGTGCGCCACCACTGCCCGGCTGTTTTTGTTTTTTCAAGACAGGGTTTCTGTGTGTGTCTGGTTGTGTTTATCATGTACCACCAGGACTACCCCATAAAATCTTTAAAAAAAAAAGTCAAAAACAATAAACTCTAGGTTGGGGGGGGACTACCCCATAAAATCTTAAAAAAGAAAAACTCTAGGTGGGGAGGGACTTACACACATTTAATCCCAGCACTTGGGAGGCAGAGGCAGGTGGATCTCTGAGTTCAAGGCCAGCCTGGTCTATAAAGTAAGTCCAGGACAGCCAGGGCTTGTTACACAGAGAAACCCTGTCTTGAGCCCCCCCCCAAAAAAATATTTTATTCATTTTATATATATACAAGTACAGCTCCAGGCCAGAAAAGGTCATCAGATCACATTACAGATGGTTATGAACTACCTTGTTGCAGGGAATTGACCTCAGGACCTCTGGAAGAGCAGCCAGTACTCTTAACCTCTGAGCCATCTCTCCAGCCCCCAAGCTTTTTTTTTTTTTTTTTGTTTTTCGAGACAGGGTTTCTCTGAATATCTCTGGCTGTCCTGGACTCGCTTTGTAGACCAGGCTGGCCTCGAACTCACAAAGATCCGCCTGCCTCTGCCTCCCAAGTGCTGGGATTAAAGGCGTGCGCCACCACTGCCCGGCTCAAGCTTTTTTTTTTAATCTTTTTTGTTTTAAAATTATTTGAGTGATGATGAATGCTTGAAGCAAGACACTAAACACTCAACATTCAAGAAGAGTCTCAGTAGAACCCATCCTAGCCCAGGGCCATGTGATGGGCAGTGTCAGGAGGGGCAGGGGCTGCTAGGCTGAGGTCCAGACTGCATTGTAAAGGGGTTTGGGGCGGCCTGGAGAGAGGCCCCGAGCTAAGAAGCCGGCTGCTCTTCCAGAGGACCTGGGTTCAGTTGTCAGCAGCCACGCTCTCTATAGCTCCGACCCTGGTGGATTCAGGGCCTTCTGGCCTCCCCCTGCACTGTGTGCATGTATAGATGTACATGCAGGCAAAGTACCCATTCCCGTAAGAGTAACGGTGGGTTACAACCTTGGGAACCTGAATGAGAAAAAAGGTGGAGCCCAGGGGTATGTTCTAGGAACAGAGCTTCCAAGTGGAGAAGTTTCCCAGATCATCCACAGGCGGTATCTCAAACAGACCAGGTGAGGGTCATTGTGATGGGGGATGGAGTTGTAGTTCAGACCCCGGGAAACCTTAAGGAATCTCTCTTGGGGGTGGCAGGGACCTGGTGTTCAGGGCCATCCCGCAGAAGGAGGAAGAAACCAGGTTACACTTCGGGAGCGTCTTCCTGAGCCTTAGGGGTTGATACAATGCTCTGCATGGGGTCAGGAACCAGGATATCCTGGCCTCTTGTCACGCAGGTGGCTCCACGTGGAATTCCTCAGATGTCACTGCCTGTAGCTGAAGTCCAGAAGGAAGTGGAGAAAGGGGCTCTGAGGCTGGGGTGCTAGTCAAGGGGGTGCTAGCTGACCCAGGCGTCCTGCCTCCGCCTGTAATTACCAAGCTTCCCCACGCGGGGTTTGCCCCTATTTAGTGGCTTCCAGTAACCATCAGGGATGAAAGGTGGCCTTCCCTGTGATTATAAAGATGACGAGTGGGTCCCGATTGCTGGGGGGATGGAGGAGGCGTGAAAACGGGTGGGGCCTCCTGGGGTCCGGGCCACAGATAGGGAGACGTGGCTCGCGGGACCTGGGCTGGGGGACTGAAAGGGGAGGCTGTGGCAGATTCTTTGTAAACGGGTTTGACCAGTTAGGCTCTGATGGGGACTCCTCCCCACCGACTGGCCACCTCCTCTGCTATAAAGACTCTTGGGGCCCAAGCACCTAGACTCAGAGCACCCCGCCTTGGGGGCCAGTAGGCAGCCGTGATGCTCAACTGGAAGTTGCTGGGGCTCCTGGTCCTTTGTCTGTGTGCTGGAGGTGAGTCGGAAGAAGCAAGGAACACAGCCGGGGCGACCACCCCTTAGGGAGAGGAGCCCCAAGGAGGGACGGAGTAAAGGGGACCCAGAGTGGAAAGGATTCTGGGGTGGCCCCGGCGGGGAAGCGCAGGATTGCGGGAACCTTGATTCTGAATACATTGCTGGGTCAGGTGGAGCTGGAGCGTGGAGTCGCTGGAATTGGGGTCTGTGTTGAGGACTGGTAATCACAGAGATGGGGCCTGAGTGACGAGAGGCCAAGAACACTTCAGGTGCAGACCAGCCTGGGGCAGTTCCAGGGGGGAAACCCAACCAAGGTTGGACAGAGCCAGAGCCGTTTGGAGGCTCGATCGTTTGAAGGGTCCTGATGAGCCCAGGGCTTTCACATCATGTGAAGGTGGCTTCAGTATCTGAGAAATGTATGGCGAGCACTTTGGGGTCATTGTTTTGGGAGCAGCTGAGGCTGCGCTGGTTTAAGCCTTTCAGTCTGAAGCTGGGTGGGGAGTGGTCTGTGACTATCTCTCTTCTTACCTTTCTTCTTCCTCCTCTACAGGCATCTCAGGCAGTGGGGACCCCTCTCCCAGACCCACAGACGCCCAAGAAGAGGAGGACTCACCAGCATTGCCTCTGGGGCCCCCGATCCCTGGTGACCCCTGGCCAGGAGCACCTCCTCTGTTTGATGAACCTCCACCTCCAGGCCCCAACCGCCCCTGGAGAGATCTGCCCGACGCTGGTGTATGGCCCCCAGAGCCCCCTAACACTGATCCCCCTCAACCTCCTCGCCCTGATGATCCCTGGCCAGCAGGAGCCCAGCCCCCAGAAAACCCCTGGCCACCTGCCCCTGAGATGGACCATGGATCTCAGGAGGAGCCGGACCTTGACCCACCCCAGGAAGAATATAGATAGGTAGGACCCCAGGGAACTTGAGCTTCCACAGAGCACACCCAAACCCACCTCTTTCCTCTGCTGCCCCCTTAGAATCTCGATTTTCCTTGATTTCTTTGTTCCCTCCCTCAGTCTCTGGTTGGATTGTGTCCAGTTGTCTATGTTCTGCACCCACCCCCACTACACCCTGAGGTCCGCGTTCAGCCCTCACGTTGTCCCTCTGGTTTTCTTGGTCTGCAGAAAGCACACACCTACCTCACCCAACCTGTTCTTGCGTCCTCTTCCCAGGGTGTCTAGACCTCGACCTCCGCGGGGCGCCTGAGCGCTGTGCTCCCTGCTTCCACCTGGTGGCCCTAGCTCGGAACTGACTGTTGACCGGGATGGTGCTTCCAATGGAAAAATAAAAGCCACGTTTTCTTCTGATTCTAGTTTATCATTGCTTAGGTTTTTAAATATTCAGGTGCGTTCCTCTCAGACCTTAGCTTGTGAAGGTCTAGGAGTGATCTGTGTTCCTGTTTTGAGGGAGGTGGGCTGGGCATTTGATTCCACTTCACAAGGGTATGCAGACCTGCATTCCTGTTTTTCTGGAATCCCTGGGACTAGAAAGCTAGCTGCTCTCTAATGGCTGTGGCTTGTCTGCCCCAGGTGACGCATGCAAACCCCTGGGCGGTTTGTTCTGTTTTGGAGATAGGGTTTCTCTGTGGAGGGTTGGCTGGCCTGGAATTTCCACTGTAGACCAGGCAGACCGGGAACACACAGAGATCAATCTGCCCCTTCCACCGCACCCACTGTGCTGGGATTAAAGGAGTGCAGCACCACATCCCGCTCTTCTCAGCCTATTAAGATGCATTTTCAATGAAAGTTTTTTCGTGTCTAATCAATATTTTTAACTTTAGTATTTGTAGGTTTTTTTGTTTGTTTGTTTGGTTTTTCGAGACAGGGTTTCTCTTTGTATCCCTGGTTGTCCTGGACTCACTTTGTAGACCAGGCTGGCCTTGAACTCACAGAGATCCACCTGCCTCTGCCTCCTGAGTGCTGGGATTAAAGTCATGCGCCACCATGCCCGGCCATTATAGACAGCTGCAAACTGCCATGTGGGTGCTGGGATTTGAACCCTGGAAGAGCAACTGGTGTTCTTAACCACTGAGCCATCTGTCCAGTCCTAATATTTGTATTTTATGATCGTTGTTATATAAACTTAGTGCAGAATAACTATTTAATACGAATCTTAAAAGAACTGACCATGGTGATGTGCATCTGTAATACTGGCATTTGGGAAGCGGAGGCAGAAAGTTCAGCAGTTCAAATTCATCTCCAACAGCATGTCAAGTTAGATGCCGTTTGGGATACATGAAACACTGGCTCAACCAATAAAAGTGGTGGGTGGCTCGATTGATAGAATGCCTGATTAGCATGTACACAACCCTCAGTTCTGTCCACAGCCTCCTAATAAGTTCGAAGACAGTCTGAGATCTGTGAGACCCCCAGATATATACAGTAACCGGAAAACACAGGAAAAGAAATACAGTGAAAATAGATTGGTGCCTGGCCGAATCATCATCAGACAGGCCACCGCCTCCTGCAGCTGAGGGGAGCAGACGCAGAAACCCACAGCAAACATTAGATGGAGAGACAGCCCAAACTGGTCCCTCCCCTTGGAGCTCAAGGAACCCCACAGAGGAGGGGGGAGGACACCAAGAGAACACAGCCCACAAAATCAACTAAGCAGGGCTCACAAGGGCTCACAGAGACTGAAGCAGCAATCATGGAGTCTGCATGGTTCTGCACTAGGTCCTCTACATGTATGTTATGGTTGTTAGCTTGGTGGTTTTGTGGGACAAAACGGTGGGAGTGATAGCTGGGCGGTGGTGGTGCACGCCTTTAATCCCAGCACTTGGGAGGCAGAGGCAGGCGGATCTTTGCGAGTTCGAGGCCAGCCTGGTCTACAAAGCGAGTCCAGGACAGCCAGAGCTGTTAAACAGAGAAACCCTGTCTCGAAAAACAAAAAAAACAAAAAACAAAACAAAACAAAAAAAAAACGGTGGGAGTGAGGGGTGTCTCTGAATCTTTTGCCTGATCTTGGGACCCTTTTCCTCCTACTGGGTTGACTTGCCTCACCTTGATATGAGGGTTTGTGACTAGTCTTATTGAATCTTGTTATGCTGTGTTGGTTCGTGTCCCCTGGGAGGCCTGCTCTTTTCTGAAAGGAAACAGGAGGAATGGATCTGGGGGAGAGGGGATGAGGGATCTGGAAAGAGTGGAGGGGAAACTGTGGTCCGGATATATTGTATGAGAGAATTAAAAAAAAATCAAGAAATACAATGAAAAACCTATTTCACTAGGGTAAAATTCTAGAGACTGGAAAGAAAGGAAGCTAAAAAAAAAAAAAAAAAAAAAAACAAGGAAGGGGTTGGAGAGATGGCTCATCGGTTAAAAGCACTGGCTGGTCTTCCAAAGGACGTGGGTTAAAAAAAAAAAAGATTTATTTATTTATTTATTTATTTATTTTTAAAGATTTTATTTATTATGTATAGTGTTCTGTCTGCATGTATGCATGCAGGCCAGAAGAGGGCACCTAATCCCATTATAGATGGTTGTGAGCCATCATGTGGTTGCTGGGAATTGAACTCAGGACCTCTGGAAGAGCAGCTAGTGCTCTTAACCTTTGAGCCATCTCTCTAGCCCAGATTTATTTATTTTTATGTGTATGAATTATGAATATTTTGTCTGTGTGTATGTATGCATACCCTATGCTTGTCTGGTACTCCTGAGTTAAAAATAAAAAGGCATGAGATCGGGCTGGAGAGATGGCTCAGAGGTTAAGAGCACTGGCTGCTCTTCCAGAGATCCTGAGTTCAATTCCCAGCACCCACATGGTGGCTGACAGCCATCTATAATGGGATCTGGTGCCCTCTTCTGGCCTGCAGGCATACATGCAGACATAACACTCACTGTACACATAATAAACAAACAAATAAATAAATAAATCTTAAAAAAAAGGCATGAGATCCCTGGAACTGAAGTGAGCCACCATGTAGGTGCTGGGAATTGAACCCAGCTTCTCTTCTCCGGAAGAACAGCCAGTTCTCTTAACTGCTGAGCCATCTCTCCAGCTCCATAATACCTTATGAATAGCTCAATTCAGAAACAAATGACAAGAGAGTAGATTGAAATGGTGGCGAGGAAGGCTTTTTTTTTTTTTTTTAGATTTTTTGAGACAGGGTTTCTCTATATAACAGCCCTGGCTTTCCTGGACTCACTTTGTAGACCAGGCTGGCCTCGAACTCACAGAGATCCACCTGAACTCACAGAGATCTGCCTGCCTCTGCCCCCTCCGAGGGCTGGGACTAACGTTATATGTCAATATACACTGCCTTTTCTTCCTTTTGAGACAGGGTCGCATGGTATCCATGAACTCCTTGTGTAGCTAAGCTGGGCCTTGAATTTCTGAGTCTTTTTCTTCCATCTCCTGAGTGGTGGGATTACAGATGGTTGCCACCATGCCCAGGCTATATGCTAGGAATGTAGCCCAAGGTTTTGAGCATATCAGTCCTACCATCTGAGTTACGTTCCTAGCCTTCTCCTCCCTCACCTTTTAAAAACACACACACACACACACACACACCACACACACACACACATACACACACACACACACACACACACACACACACACACACAGCAACAACAAAATACCAACAAACAAACCCAAGGGCTCCTGTAGCCCAGGCTGGTCTGGAACTCCTGTTTTGTTTTGTTTGTTTACAAGAGATTACAATGTGCCGACCTCCCTCATAGTTTCTAGGGAAGATTTCTCACTGAGGTACATCTTCAGTCCACTTGGGAGGAGAAGGTACAACAACACTAACCTCTCACAGGGAGGAGAATTGAAGGAATGAAATGGTTTTACAGTCCCTGGCTTGGCCCAGGTAAGGAGCAAAGGCTCCTGACATCATGATCCCTATTCGATTATGTGTTATGCTGTTTGCTCTGTCTTTCTCTCTCTACTAAGCATGGGCTTCCTGAGTCGGGGATTAGGGCTTGCTGACTCCGCGTTCTTTTTCTGTTCCATAATACTTAGCAAACAGTTGTTCAGCAAAGCAAGTCCCTAGCTCCATTTCAAAGGTTCGGATACTGCGTGGAAGGCAGGTGTAGGTGGTGCATGTCTGTAGTTTTAGCTGTTTGGGAGCCTGTGTGAGCAGGACTAAAAGTTTGAGAGCAATGGAGTGAGATCTCATCTTAAAGAAAAGGAAGGCAGGAAGGAAGGAAGGAAGGAAAAAAAGAGAAAGGGAGTGGGGCAGGCAGTGATGGCGCACGCCTTTAATCCCAGCACTTGGAAGGCAGAGGCAGGCAGATCTCTGAGTTCGAGGCCAGCCTGGTCTACAAAGTGAGTCCAGGACAGTCAGCAATACACAGAGAAACCCTGTCATAGAATTAAATGATGAAACAGAACGGCAGATTTACATAACAATAGCAAGGTAGACATGACCGGCAATCAATAAATGCTTGGCCAAAGATGGGAAAAGAGCTGCACTAGTTTCATGGGACAGTCTAATTATAGAAGATGAGCACCCGAGGATGTCCTCCTCGGAGCAGTGAGGAGGGATGGTTGTCATCCTGCTTCGACGAGCTCATTTGTTCCTGTTTTCACACATTCAGCTTTCATTGACCTGCTACCACGTGGGGTGCGGTGCCAGACCCAGGAAGCAGTGTGGGTCCTCCCTGCCCTCGAGGAGTTCTGTGTCTAGGGAAAAAAATAAACATGTCAATCATGGTGGCAATAAGCCATATTCCAGTTAAGTTAGAGCATCTGTCTTCTCCTGTCACCTTCAGATTCTCCTGATTGAAGACTTGCTTTGTCGTGAGCTCAGTCTCTCTCTCCCTATTGTTTTGTCCCTGTTTTTTTTTTTTTTTTCTTTTCAGTTCTTGGGATAGTTCTCAGGAACCCTGAGCTACGCTGGAAGTCTCATCCTTTATGATGCTCACGATGATTACTATTTGAGACAGAGTCTCATCTGGCCCAGGCTCTCTTTGAATTCCCCATGTAGCTAAGGATGACCTCAAATGCCTGGTCCTTCTGCCTCCACTCCTGAGTGCTGGGGTTGAAGCTCTGTGCACTACCATCCCTGGTGCTGGGCATGGAACCAGAGCTTCATGTACACTTGTCAAACAAGCCCTCTACCCACCGAGCTACATACCCAGACTTCCTATTTGTTATTAAGGGATTGTTCTGCTCTGTTGTTCAGGGTGGTCTCAAAATCCCAGGATCAAAGGATACTCCAACCTCACTCAGCCCCAAAGTAGCTGGGTCTAGAGTCTGCAAGTGTGCACCGTAGCAACCATTTATTTACTTACTTACTTTCTTACTTATTTAGAGACAGGATCTCACTGTGTATCTCTGACTGGCCTGCAACTTCCTATGTAGATTAGGCTGGCCTCAAACTTGGAGATCTACTTGCTTCTGCCCTCAGAGTGCAGGGGTAAAGGTGTGCACCACAACACCTGGCTTAAGGTTTTTTGTTTTGTCAGGCTCTTGATTTATAGCCCAGTCTGGCTTTGAACTTGTGACTTGTGGCCAATCCTCCTGTTTTGGTCTCCTGAGTGTTAGGATAGTAGGTTTCAGTTCTTGAACCCCTAGCTTATATATATATATATATATATATATATATATATATAGTTTTGGTTTTTTGAGACAGGGTTTCTCTGTGTAGCCCTGTCCTGGACTCACTTTGTTGACCAGGCTGGCCTCGAACTCACAGAGAGCCGCCTGCTTCTACCTCCCAAGTGCTGAGACTAAAGGGGTGCACCACCACACCTGGCTTATTTTACATTTTGAGACTTAGTCTCACATAGCCCAGGTTGGACTTGAACTTGCTATGTGATCATGATCTTGAACTTCTCATCATCCTGACTCAACCTCACAAGTGCTGAGATTACAGACCTGCACCACTACCCTGACCAGATTCCTTTGAGATCCCAGAGCTGAGCAGAAAACTCTGATTTCTCTGGTGTGGATGTTCCTCAATCTGCCTCCAGAGGGCAGCCTAGAGTTTCTTAACCTGGGTTTTTTTTTTGTTTTGTTTTTTGTTTTGTTTTAAAGGAACCCTCCTTTGTTCAGGGCCACTGTCAGCATGGGGAGATCCTCTTGGTCACCATTCGATCATTTTAAGGTGAGCTAGGCAGCTGAAAACTAAAGTGAGCTGAGAGAAACTGGAGACCTGTTTTCCTGTATATCAGGAAAACTCTGATATACACTGCTTGGCTTTACAGTCAGTTCCTCTTATCCCCTCTTCCTGAGTGTGTGTGTGTGTGTGGAGACTGGAGCTTGATGTTAGGAATTGCTTTGTATTGATCTTCCACATTATTCACTGAGTCAAGATCTCCCAGTTAAACTCAGAGCTCACCGATATGGCTAGTTTGTTTTTGCTTTTTGGGGGGGGATGTTTTTTGTTTTGTTTTGGCTTTTCTAGACAGAATTTTTCTGTGTAACAGTTTGGGCTGTCCTAGACTCACTTTGTAGACCAGGCTGGCCTCGAACTCACAGAGATCCGCCTGCCTCTGCCTTCCGAGTGCTGGGATTAAAGGCGTGTGCCACCACATCCAGCTGATATGGCTAGTCTTGCTAGCCCTATTGATCTGGGGATGGCTTACCTCCACATTACAGGAGAACCACCACACCCATCCAGCCCTATTGATCTGGGGATGGCTTACCTCCACATTACAGGAGAGCCACCACACCCATCCAGCAGGTCTGAGCTCAGGCCCTCCCTCACGCTTGCAGGTGAGTGGTCTAACCACTGAGCTGTCTCCACAGACTCTGGCAACCATTCCTTACTCTCTCACACATTAATTCCTCTGAAGCCAACTAAAGCTGGTGACATTTGTTATGGGGGATGTGACTGCTAAACAGATGCATACAGGTATCTGTAATAGGACATAATCGTGCAGTGATAAACGTTATGAAGACCAGTATCAAACACACACAAATATATACATTCACACATACACACAGCACACACAAACAAATATACATTCATGTGGTAGGAGTTTATTAAAGCCCATTGTGAGAATGTTTTTGTTTAATCCCAGGTGAGCTGCTTAAGACACAGACATAAAGTATTAACAGTCTTGAGAGCTAGCAGGGGCGTGGCTTAGCCAGCTGAGCAAGTTTAACTCTGAGCACTTGGGAGAGAGGAATAAAAAGCCAGAGCTCCAGGAGAAGGGGGCGACAAAGAGAAAAGAGAGAAGGAGCTCCACAAAGAAAAAAGAATGGGATTTACAAAGTAGTAAGAGTAAAGAGGCTCCACAGAGAAAAGGTTCTACAAAGACAAAGGGCTACAAAGTAGAAAGCGGTTGCTGCTCTCCCAGTTGCTGGTGCTCCCCCAAACTGCTGCTTGTTCTTCCCACTGCTGTAACCTGGTTTGCTGGACTTCTAACGAGACTGGTGTTACCCCCAAAGAACCCAGGGACCCTAATCAGACCTGCGTCCCTTCTCCCTCTAACCTTCTTTCTCTCCCACCTAGGGTTGGGGATTGAAGGGAGTGAGGGGTGAAGGGAGATAGAGGTATTAAGTACAATAAATTAAATGCAGTAAAATTGGATAATTAAAAAGCTTTGTCTACACATACATATGACATATATATATTCACACTAACATATACACACAGACATACACACATACACACACAGATACATACGCACACTCACCCATACACACATAAACACATATATGTTCACACATACACACACAAACACATATATGTTCACACATACACACACATGCACACTCATATGTACACACACTCACATATATGCACACAGAGACAGAGAACTGGTGAGAGAGTCAGTCTTGAAGTGCAGGGGTAGGGATGTAGTGACTAGGACATATTTTATGTTATAATTCAGAATTATTTATGTGTGTGCCACAGAACATGTATGGGGGTCAGAAGGTATTTTTCAGGACTTGGCTCTTTCCTTTCACCTTGTTGAAAGGTCTCTCTTGTTTTTGCCATAATAGCAAGCTCCAGGCTGTCTGGCCCACGAGCTTCTGGGTGATTCTCTGCAGGAGTGCTGGGACTGAACTCTGGTTCAACCATCTTCCCAATCTTGACATATTTTTAAGTAAAAAAGTCACAGAAGACCCTTCTGAGGAGATGACAAAACAGACTGGAACGAGGGAGCAAGGCATCATGGGAGCATCTGGGAGAGCAGCAGCATGTGGAGCATGGTCAGAGTTCAAGTGTGTGTCAGTGTTCCAGGGTAGGTGGTGGGCACGTCGGGCTGATGATCTGAACTTGCACATTTGTGACTCCAGAGGAGAAAATTCTCCATCTCCTTGAGCCGCAGGGAACCAGGGGACCTGACTAGGAGGTTGTTAGAATGCTGCTGTGTCCAGGGACTGGATTTTGCCTGATAGGAGGTGGTTGAGTATCCCTAAGGGAGGTCCCTCCAACAACAGCCTCCCTCACCCCCTTACTGCTCACCTGGTGTGGGCTGACATACCAGACCCCAGAGAGAACAGCCCAGAAGAGCAGAGAGAAGATGGCCCACAAGGATGTCACACTAGATGGCCTAGAAGTCCTGCTTGGTACCAGTCCTTCCAGCCTCCCTGGAGGCCATGAAACCACATGTGGACTGTGCCCTGACGCTCCCTCCCTCCCTCCAGCCTCTCTTGCATTTCTGTTGTGACTGGGGAGAGAACTGGATTTCCTCTTCTGGGTGACCAATGAGAAGCATTACTGGCACAGTGGAAGAATGACTATTTAATAGGCATGCTAATTGGCAGGCAATGCTCACAGGTTTCCCTGACACTTGTTCCACAAAGCACACAAGAGAAAAATATTTTGTTATCCTGAGAGTTAATCACACCCTCTTTCTGTGTCTCCACACAGGACAAGAGGGGTGGTGGCTAAATTAGATGTCACCTAAATAGGGCCATGCATTGAGCTCAAGGAACATGACTGTCCCTCAGGTGACTCTGTGCTGCTTTGGGGACAGTGGTGCTGCTAAGAGGGAAAGATAGGCCCGTGTGGCCAGTATGAGAAACTGAAGTTGGCCAGGCTGGGCTCACATAGGTGGTCCTGGAAGAGACAGATGGTAGGAGCTGAGAGGCAGAAGAAGTGGGGTAGATTTGACAACAGCTCACACCACAGAACCTTCTGAGGGAGGAGCGTAGCATGGGCACTCTCAGAGTGTGACTCCCAACCAGGGACAATGTGTTACACAGGGAGGGGGCACCCACCAGAGCCCCGAGGAGGTTTACAGTGCCAGGCACTGCCTTACCCCAACCCAGCATCTGACTATTTCATGGTCCAGGGGAAAAGCCTGTACTTCCTCATCTAGCCACATGAGCATTGCTTTGTGTCAGTAGAGACATGTGGCATCCCTTGACAGGGAAGCGATAATCGATAATCGACTAGGAAGAAGATTAGGGGAGTCAGTCACCTGAGAGGAGTGAGGGAAGTACAGACCAAGAGCCAGCAGGAGTCAGTGGCCAGGTCTGGGTATCTGCTCTCTGCTCACCAGCATGGCACCCCTGGAGATCCCAGCACCTCTGGGGACTTTGCATGTGACAGGAGGGGGAGGGGAGAGGCAGCTGGGATGGAAGGTGTAAGACCCAGAGAGAAGCACCATGTACTCTTGAGGAAGCAGCAAGAAGCGGTGTGGCTTGGACATAGCCCACAGTCCTAAACACATCACCAGCCACTGGGCTCAGGAGATGGCTCAGGCAGCAAAGCACTTGCCGTGAGGACCTGTGTTCTGAATGCATTGCTTCTACACAAAAACCTACAATCTGAGGGCTGGGAAAGTGTAGACAAGTGGATCTAGCCCATCTGGCCAATGGGTGCACTCCACCTTGACTGAAAAGAACAAATTTAAAAGTTAGATGGTGAATGGCGAGGAAGATGCTCAGTGTAGACCTCTGGCTTCTGTGAGCATGTGTACGAACACGCCCACATGGACATGTATATAGCGCGCGCGTGCGCGCGCGCACACACACACACACACACACACACACACACACACACGCCACATCACCATGTGCCTCCCATGGAGGACTGCTAGGGATTCAGGGACACACGTGTGTCACTCACTGTCCCAGAGTCTGGGCTCCTAGGGAAATGTTTCCTGTGTTTGGAAGCCAGACAACATGTCACAGTGGCTGTGTGAGAACAGGATGAAGAAAGGGGGCCGTTTGACATGGGGTGGAAGCTAGCTGTAGGCGCCACATGAGGGCTCCCGGAGGGAAGCTGAGAAGAGCTGAGAACCCTGGGAGCTGTTCTCCTGCCACAGGTGGCCTAGTCTGGTCTGGACTCTATACCCAGACAAATCCTGTCCTGCGGTTCTCTTGGTCACGAGAGCTACTGGGTGAAGGGCGGGGGTGACTCAGGGCCACCATCCTCACTACAGGAAAAACAGCTCAGAGGCCATGCCCAGTGGGAGTGAGCCGAGAGTGTCACCTTCTAGTCGAGGGAGAGGAAGGTATGTGACTAGAGATGAGTCCACCTGGGCCTATGGGTGATGGAGAAAGAGGACAAAGGCTCGACTGGAACTTAGGGAGGGGGGAGGAGCCTCAGTCCAACTGTCCTTACACAGACAAGCCCCTCCCTGTCCACTCCACTACCTTCTCCTCAGCCTAAGCCCCATGTCTATTAAGACCCCTCTCTGGAGTTCTTATTCTATTGAGCACCACAGGTGTCAGTGGGCAGCCAGTGAAGGGGCTGTCTCACCTCAGCCTCTCCAGCTAGGCTTTTCCCCATCTCTAACCCTTTTAATTATTTTTTTTATTTTTTATTTTTTTTTGGTTTTTCGAGACAGGGTTTCTCTGAATATCTCGGCTGTCCTGGACTCGCTTTGTAGACCAGGCTGGCCTCGAACTCACAAAGATCCGCCTGCCTCTACCTCCCAAGTGCTGGGATTAAAGGCGTGCGCCACCACCGCCCGGCTCTAACCCTTTTAATTATTAAACACTCATTTATTAATAACTATACTCACTTATAAACATTCACTTAACTACCAACAACTGCCTACAACCCCTATTACCTACCCACTAAACCTATTGATAACTATTACAACTATTTTCATAACCTTTTAGAAGGATACAGTCTGTGGGGCAGGTCCTCAGTCACCAGGAACCCAGTCTCTGTGGTAGACCCTTTAATGCACTTAGCAGTCTTTCTTCTGGAATATCTCAGATGTAGATCCGTCAGGGTAAATTGGCTATGGTGGTTTCACCTTAAATAAGGCTTGAGGCTTTCTTCTCTCTGGGAGACCTCAGCCGTCTGTAGGCCAACTTATTTCTTTCGTATCAGCAACTCTGCCGCTCTGCCTCAGTCTTTAAAGCTGGCCACAGTTCCATTCAGGCCACTGTTCGGACAGGTCAAACCCCTCTAGGCAAAAGCTGAGCCACAGGGTTTAGTCCTTGGCCTTTTGCTGTTTTGCTGAGGCTTTTTCCCTGCTCACCAGCTTCTTTCTGCCTCAGGGAGATCTGGCCATCAGTCCACCAGCACTTTCTCCATCAGAGAATACAAACTACTCGTCCTTTCTAGCATGAGGACTCTCTAAATATCGGAGCTCTCTCGCATGGGGTCCCCTGGGCTTCATCCACTTGTCCTTAAATAGGATCTCTCCTTGTTCCACCTGGCTTCACCTTAATCTGGGCTCTGCCCACTTAGCAGCTGAAAACAATGCCAGGCCATAAACCTTGTTCTTAGTCCATAGAGTCTCTCCTTGTTTCACCTGGCTTCCTCCTTGTTTAGTCCATAGAGACTCCCCTCATTTCACCTGACTTCATCCTTTTTTTTTTTTTTTTTTTTGTTTTTCGAGATAGGGTTTCTCTGTGTAACAGCCCTGGCTGTCCTGGACTCGCTTTGTAGACCAGGCTGGCCTCGAACTCACAGAGATCCGCCTGCCTCTGCCTCCCAAGTGCTGGGATTAAAGGTGTGCGCCACCACGCCCGGCCATCCTTATTTTTAGTCCATAAGATGATAAGCTAATTGCCCACAGCCAAGTTGATCTTCATGCCCCAGATTAAGAGACTGTATGAGAAATCCCTAGACATTTACTAAATCTAATTTATATTAATCTATCTTCCCTACAGGGGCTGCTGGGATGGATGGAAGCCTTTGCTTCCCCAGACAGGGTTTCTCTGTGTAAAAACAGCCTTTTTTTTTAGGTATATGAGTGCTCCATATGCATATAAGCCTGAGCGTCAGACAGCATCTGATCCCATTATAGATGGCTGTAAGCCACCATGTGGTTGCTGGGACTGGCACTCAGGACCCCTGAAAGACCCAGCCAGTTCTCTTAACCTCTGAGGCATCTCTCCAGGCCCTAGGGCTCCCATTCTTTTTTTTTTTTTTTTTTTTTTTTTTTGGTCTTTCGAGACAGGGTTTCTCTGTGTAACAGCCCTGGCTGTCCTGGACTTACTTTGTAGACCAGGCTGGCCTTGAACTCACAGAGATCCGCCTGCCTCTGCCTCCCAAGTGCTGGGATTAAAGGCGTGCGTGCGCCACCACGCCCGGCAGGGCTCCTATTCTTATGACCTGTCAAAGGCTCATGCTCTGAACTTTGGTTTCCTTTGGGGGAGGGGTTGCCCACACAGTTTCTCACCTGATCAATTTATTGCACTCACTGCTAGAGAGCTCAGTCTCCCACTGACACAGTGAGTAGCCTCCAGGGGTATTCCCAGCCTAGGCAGGGGCTCCTCAGCCAGTGTCCCTTGTCTCCATTCCTGAGCCCCACTGGCTTTAGGGTTTTGCTTCCTGAGTTGACAAGAGAGGTTAATGGTGACTCTGAGAGACCTGGCAAGTGTAGCAGCTCCTTTATCTGCAGGGCTATAATTCAAGAGCCTAATGATGCCCGAGGTAGCACCAAACCCTGTCTGCATTGTGATGCATCCTGTATAGTAGAGTATGATGAAGTTTAATTCATGAATCGGACCCAGTAAGAGATAAACAGGGAATCAAGACAATTATAAGAATACACTGAAAGATATTTACAAATAACAAATTGCTTATCTCTGCAATTTCCCATGCAGTATTACCTTTTTTTTTTTTCCTTCGAGACAGAGTTTCTCCATGTAACAGAGCCCTGGCTTTTTCCTGGACTCTTTTTGCAGACCAGGCTGGCCTCGAACTGACAGAGATCCTCCTGCCTCTGCCTCCCGAGTGCTGGGATTAAAGGCATGTGCTATCACACTGGCTGTTTTTGTTTTGAGGCATTGTTTCTCTGTGTAGCCCTGGCTATCCTGGAACTCACTCTGTGGACCAGGCTGACCTAGAACCCTCCTGATGCTGGGATTAAAGGTGTGCACCACCACACCTGGTCATTACCCATTACAGACAGTTTCAAACTGCCATATGGGTGCTGGAATTTGAACCCAGGTCCTTTGGAAGAGCAGTCAGTGCTCTTAACCCCTGAGCCATCTTTCCAGCCCCTGCAGTATAATGATTTAAAAAAATATTTACTTAATGTGTATTGGTGTTTTGCTGGTATATGTATAAGTGCACCATGTGGGGGCCAGAAGTGGGCATTGGATCATCCCCTGGAGCTGAAGTTACAGACAGTTGTGAGCCTCCATCTAGGTGCTGGGAATCGAACCCAGGTCCTCTGGAAGAGCAGCCAGTGCTCTTAACCACTGAATCTCTCTCCAGCCCCTACCATGCATTATTTTCAGACTATGGATAATGGACACAGTAGGGAGGGAGACTGGATATGGGGGAACAGACAGGGTTTCAGTAAGAACACAGGAGCTTCTAGGTCCCAGATATGGGCAGGGCAGTGAAGGATGGAAGAGGGTGGACAGAGAAGACAGGAGGAGAAGAGAGGCCCAGTGAGGAACGTGACTGTGGGTGTGGCTGAAAGCTGGCAGGAGGCCGAGAGAGACTGTGCCTCCTCCAGCCTGGCTGTGTGGGCCAAGTTCTGACGGCCACAGGGAGGAATGTGAAGAAGAAGAAAACAAGACAGGCACAGACGTCTACATCTACTCTGATGCTCTGGGGAAGCTATGGTGCCAAGCATTTTGTCTTCTCCCCACCCACTTGGGGATGCCCACATTCTCAGACCACAAAGGCTCCTTTCCCTTGCCTTGTCCCTGCCACTCCTCACCCTGCCTCAGCCCCACTCCTTCCCCAGGTTCTAGCTGGGGCCTGAGAGTCTGGAGAGGGGTGGGGGAGGCACCACAGGCTGCAGAAAGAACAGGCTCCCCACTATTCCTGTCTTGGGTGAGGACTGAGGGTGAATGTCTGGCTCGCCTTTCTGAGGGAATACCCAGGTAAGAGCAACAGGGGACTCAGGCACTGAGCCACCCTGCAGGGGACCACATCCCAGTCCCATTTGATTTATTCTTTCTGATAATCTCCTGTTTGATCTTTACAAATCTTTGAAAGCACGCAATATTTAAAATAATTCCAGTGGGCTAGAGAGATGGCTCAGCAGTTAAGAGCACTGGTTGCTCTTCCAGAGGTCCTGGGTTTGATTACCAGCACTTTCACGACAGCCCACAAACATCTAGAACTCCAGTTCCAGGGGATCTAACACTCTCTTCTGGCCTCTTCGGGAACCATGTGGATACGGTGTACTTACACACATATAGGCAAAACACACACACACATAGAATTAAAACAAAACAGAGCAAAAACAAAACTCAAAAAATTTTGTTTTACAAAAATGGTCCCAGTAGGAGGAGAAGTAACTCAGTGCTGTATCACACTTGCCTAACATGTATGAGGCCCTGAGTTCCACCCTCAGGGCCCCTAACCCCGACCCAGGCATCTCCCACTTTACAGCTGAAGAAACTGAAGCTTAGAGAAGGTTGATAAATTGCTCGAAGTCACAGGATTAGCCAGGATTTAAGCCCCTGTTATCCTAGTTCTAAAGCTGTTGGTTGTTGTTCCTGTCCACTGCCTCTCTCTGGGCTCCCGTTCCAGGTTCCACTCTCTGCAGGGACCCCTGGACCTCTTTACCTTCCAGGCCCTCCTCTGGGCACCAGCAAGAAGGGAAGGACTAGATGGTGGCCAGCAGCTGCATGTGGTTGTTTAGACTTAAATAAAACAAAAACTCAGTGGCTTACACCATTTTCAGTGCTTGTAGCCCCGTGTTGTGGGGGGAGCTGGGGTGTCAGACAGTACTGACATGGGCCGTCTTCACCATCGCTCAGGCCGGAACTCAGGGGCAGGACAGGGAGAAAGGGAGGGGCCGACCCAAGGGCTGGAGGGGCAGAGATACTTTGTGAAGAGATGGGCATCTAGAAAGGAGTTCGGGTGAAGGGAGGAAGGACTGAGTGAGGGGAAACTTCCTCCCTTCCTCCGATACTGATACTCCCACAACACTAGTGAGCAATTGGCTGGGGTGGGGCCTGGACTGCAGCGGAAGGGGACACTAGTGCAGGAGAAACTACCTTCCTTTTGGTGGATCCCAGAACTCTGGGCCTCTGACCTTCAGGAACCCAGGAGCCAGTCCTTTTTCATACTCAGACACAAACCTTGGTTGCTTTCTGTTTGTCCACCCAGGTCAAGGAACAGGCTAATGGGCAGCCTGGCCACCACCTTCCCAATTAGCCTCATTGGCCTCTTGCTCATCCTCCTGAGTCTGGGTCACTACCATGGGGTAGGGACTGTGAGTGGTCTGTGAGTCATGGAGGCCCAGCTATGACAGGGGTCCCAACCCAGGCCTCTCCCTAGTCCAAACTCTGGTACCATCTGCCCACCCCCCACCCCCAGCTGACTCAAGAGCCCCCAGAAAGGACCCCTCAGGTTTTCAGTGTGTGGATGTCCAGTTTCTGAGAGGGACACTTTAATAGGCCTTTGGCAAACTGCTGCTTGGCCAATGGCTCTAGGGGAGTCCACAGTCGGGGCAGGGCTTCATATCCAAATCAGGAGAGGACTGGGTGGTGGGATCCCCAGGAAACAAGCAGATAAGAGCTAATGTGTGTGAGCCCTGGTGGAGTTGGATTGTATAGTGGGGTGAGCAGGCGCAGGGTGTTTCTCGGGGCCAGGAGGGAAAGCTGAAATGCCCACTCTTCTTCGAGTGGAGGGAGGGTGGGAGGCTGGGACTTGGGTAAACCAGGGAGGAAAGAGTAGGGTGACTGGGTCCCTGAGTGAGAGTGGCCACCTTCCGGGTGTGTGGGGGGGTGGCTCCTAAGCATAGCACCTGGTTCTGGATTAGGCAATGAGGAGCTAGGGAAGGCCACCTAGGGTAGGGGCTAGTGCCCGGTGGCCTCAGGTCCCCTGCACTGCAGCCACCACAGCCACCACGGGTGCTGAGTAGGCAGATGTGACACTCGATTGCCTCAGCTTCTTCTGCCACACCAAGTTCCCCCAGGCGGCCTCCCCCTCCACCCCTCCTCCTCCCCACAGTGACTCCTGCCCGGAGAATGTCCAGCCCCAGCATAAAGGTCCCCGTGCCCACGGGTCTCTGTCAGTCAGGAGGCCACACGGTGCACAATGGGTTCCTCTTGGGCACCCAGGATGGGGCGTGTGGGAGGGCACAGGCTGATGGCATTGCTGCTGGCCAGTCTCATTCTGCCAGGTAGGAGTTTGGGGCCTTGGGAGGGGGACAGTATGGGATGCAGACTCGAGGTCAGAGATGCTGGGGGCATCCGGTGCCTGGAGCGCAGGGTCCTAAAGAGAGGCACAGGCAGGGTGCTGGAATCTGACTTTCTATCTGGGACGGATCCTCATCCTTGCCTGCCCCCTCCGTGTGGTCACTGCAGGCAATTCTTTTTCCTTTGCTCCACAGTGGCCTAGCAGGCAGGCACTTTGCCGCCAAGCTGTGCTCCAAACCCTATGTAAATGTTCCGAGCTTGTTTCTGAAATCTAGAAATGAGGTTAGTGTCTTCTAACTCCAGTTTCTGTCTCAATTTAAATAACGCACGTGACGCAGCTACAGAAGGTCTAGATGGCTATATGAACGTGGTAGCTCCACTAGATGATACGGTCTGCCAATTTTATAGAAATAACAAATAAATGTAATAACATATTCAAAGCCTCCATTTACATTTTAGCTGTATTAATTAACTTACCTCTATTTACTTTCTTACTTACGTATTTATTTTTACTGAGGTACTGGGAGTTAAGCCCCAGGCCTCATGCTTGCTAAGTGATCTACCACACCTTTGGTCCTTTTTGTTTTTTTTTTTTTTAGAGGTCTTGCTCCTGAGAGCTAAGAGTGTACCTATGCATCCGCCCTCAGCTTAGAGCCTTTTAAATGCTAGACTGTAGCTAGGGCTTTAAACACATTAACATTTTGAGACATGTGTGACACATTTGCTATTTCCACTCTGCAGCCAAGGATCTGGAAGGCCTGAGAGGTCAGGAAACTGGCTTCAGATTCAAGTTAGAAACAGGGTACCCAGGATTTTGAGCCCAGGCTCAGTGACTTGTGGCCTGTGTTGAGGGGTAAAAACAGTGGCAGGGAAGGGTTTGTTGTGCAGATAAATGAGGCTTTTCTTTTCCTTCTTTCTTTCTTTTTTCTTTTTTCTTTTTTTTTTGAGACAGAGTTTCTCTGTGTAACAGCCCTGGCTGTCCTGGAACCTACTTTGTAGACCAGGCTGGCCTTGAACTCACAGAGATCTCCCTGCCTCTGCCTTCCAAGTGTTGGGATTGAAGGCTTTTTTTTTTTTTTGAGATGGGGTTGGGGATGTGGCAGGTGGGAGTGGTCTGGCTGCTGGTGCACGGCTCTTGCATGAGTACTCATTATGAACTGTGATGTCCAGTTTGCTGGTTTCGGATACATAGTCCAGAGAGATATCACATAGTCTTCATGGTGACTTCATGGTAGGGAGGCATGGCAGACTTTGCCTTCCTGAATATATAAACCCGAAAAGGTTAGTCATTTGCTGATGTGTGGGTCTGAAGGGGTAGGCAGAAGACACTTAGCTGAGAGCTGTTCATACAAACTGAGGCAAGAGGAGCACAGGGTTGGGAGCAGAGAATCAGTGGAGGATAGGAGTGGGTCCAGGTCTAAAAATGATTCAAGGTAGCAGCTGTCAGATGTGGAGCGGAATGGGGGCAGCAGGTGCATGTGGAGGGTGGGTGGGGAGACAGGGAGGTTGATAATGGTCATGTGCCTTGGAGGAAGGTCATGCTTCTTCTATCCCTGGGCTGGGACATCGAAAACATGGGTGGTTCAGGGTGCGGTGTCTTGTCACACTGGTACTGGCAGGTTCTGAAGCAACAGATGGGTGCCCCCACATCCTGGCCCCGACCCAGCTTTACTGGCATGGACAGAGCTGGGACAGGAAATAGGAATCCCACCTCTTACCCAGGAAGCGGTGATTGAGTGTCAGCTGTTAAGTGTGGTCCTCTTCTGTAAGCCGGCACCTCTACACTTGCTTTCTCTTTTCCTGGGGCCGTATGTTTCCATCTTGTCTCAGTACACCCTCCCCTTTCTTTGGTGGTACTGGGGGATCAAATCTATGGCCTTTTGCGTGCTAAGCCAATACTCTGCCTATGCTCCGAACCCCTGCTTTGTCTTTTATGTTCTTCGGTTTGATTCTGACCCACAATTGCCCCAGACTACCCTGCCCCATAGCTTCAGGCTCCCGACTCGGTCTTGTTTCTGACCTATTCATTTCCTTCCCTACTCTCTGAAGGGTACCCCTTCAATGCCTACCACTTCAGAGTTTCAGCATCAGTTTTTCTTGGAAACATTTGAGCCCTCCTACTCAACTCCCGCTGCTAGAACAACGAAACTGCCCTGATTCTGACACCTTCGTATCCTTCACAGTTGCCAGTTCTTCCTTTTTCTACCTCTGAACTTGCCTGGGTTCCTCTTGGGAGATACTGGGCAGAGGCTGATGGATGAGGGAGGAGCCCCTGTTACAAACTAGTCCTTACAGATCACTGTTCTCTTCCCCAGGAACCTTGGCTAAGAGCATTGGGACCTTCTCAGACCCCTGTAAGGACCCAACAAGGATCACCTCCCCCAACGACCCTTGTCTCATTGGAAAGACTGGCTCCAACAGCATCAGCACCCAAGGTGGCTCAAGCAGTTTCAGCACCCAAGGTGGATCCAGCAGTTTCAGCAGCCAAGGTGGCTCCAGCAGCTCCCAGGGAGGTTCTTCAGGATCTTTGATTTATAAACCAGGAACAGGGTATTCCCAGAGTAGCTATTCCTCTGGCTCTGGCCCCTCCCAGTCAGGAAGCAGTGGTTCTCAGACAGGAAGTAGTAGCTCTCAGACAGGAAGTAGTAGCTCTCAGACAGGAAGCAGCAGTTCTCAATGGGTAAGCCACAGTTATCAGTACGGAAGCTCAGGAGGCACCCGGGAGGGGCCAGGAAATGGCTCCGCTCTACCAACCGATGACAAATCTTCCCACCAGACATCAGGCACCTTCCAGTCTGGAGGTTCTTACACTTCCCAGAGCAGCAGCTCCAACCTGCGGCCCTGTAACTCCAACGTGCCCGACTCTCCCTGTAGTGGGGGGCCTGTCATCTCACACTCAGGGCCCTACATCCCCAGCTCCCACACCGTATCAGGCGGGCAGAGGCCTGTGGTGGTGGTGGTGGAGCAACATGGCTCTGGTGGCCCTGGAGGGTTTCAAGGCATGCCCTGTAGCAACGGTGGCCCCTCGGGCAAGCCTTGCCCTCCCATCACCTCTGTCCAGAAACCCTATGGTGGCTACGAGGTGGTGGGTGGTTCTGCCAACAATTATCTGGTCCCAGGCATGACCTACAGTGGGGGTAAAATCTACCCTGTGGGCTATTTCACCAAGGACAACCCTGTCAGGGGCTCGCCAGGGGCACCCTCCTTTCCATCTGGCCCCCCAATCTCTGAGGGCAAGTACTTTTCTAGCAATCCCATCATCCCAAGCTACAGCTCTTCCAGTTCCAATGTCTACCCATCGGGCATGGTGTTCCAGCCTGTGGGCACTGGCGGGGTCCAGCCCTGTGGCAGCGGCTCTTCCAGCTCTAAGGGGCCTTGCTCTGGTTCGAAGATTCAGATCACTTCCAGCATCTCCAGTAACTCCTACCAACCCTGCGGCGGTGCTTCCCAGGGGCCCTGCTCCCCACCAGGCACCAGCTCCATCGGTGGTGGAGGCTCCTCCCCATCCACTAGCAAAATCGTCCTCCAGCCCTGCGGCAGCAAGTCTAGCTCTTCCGGTTACCCCTGCCTTTCCGTTTCCTCCTCCACATTGAAAGGGGGTCTGAATGGCTCCCCTCAGCTTATCCCCTCCGCAGCTGTCAAGCTCTGTGGCCTCAACAGCCCCGGAAAGGTGCCCTGCCGGTCCATCCGGGACATTCTGAGCCAAGTGAAGCCTTTGGGGCCTCAGCTAGCGGATCCTGAAGTTTTTCTGCCACAGGGAGAGCCACTTGACAAGTCTTAAGTCACACGTATGCCAACCATCATCCAACTATAAGACCTTCAGGGGCCCAGTTCCTCCCAGGAGAGCCGCCTCACATGCTCCAGTTAGCCCAATGAGGACACAGGCTCCTGTCACCTTTATTCAGGACCGCAGTGGCGGACTCCGTCCCTTTCCTCCTCCTCTCCTGGTGTTTCCACCTCATTCCACCGTGGTGCCCTCTCTGCCTGACCAACCGCCTTAAAACTCACTTGTCACGGTCTTGACTGGGAAGTCCTTGAAACACTCCTCGACCATGCCTCCGCCCATTTGCCAAATAAGGCGAAGTCCAGTGCATCGTCCTTCTCGCTGACCCCTCCACCAACTGTTCAGCCCGCCCTCTAAATTGCTGGGTTCCCACCGTCCACCATGAATCTCACCACACCCTGCCAGACCCATCTCCAACACACCCGTGGCTCCCCGGATCTCCATGTCAGTCCCTGCCCGGTTGCACAGATGTTGCCCTGTGTGTGTGGACCCCAGGGCAGCCACAGAGCCTGGCACAGATTCCCGGCTCTCTCTGGACCCTGCACAGGGCTCAATAAACGTTGTGAACTTTGTGCAGACTTTTTGCTTCTTGGCGGTCTAGTCCTGGGTAGTACGCCTGCTATGCCTCTAGAGGGCTCATGTCCCCCATCTCCATTCTTTTTTTTTTTTTTTGGTTTTTCGAGACAGGGTTTCTCTGAATATCTCTGGCTGTCCTGGACTCGCTTTGTAGACCAGGCTGGCCTCGAACTCACAAAGATCCGACTGCCTCTGCCTCCCAAGTGCTGGGATTAAAGGCGTGCGCCACCACCGCCCGGCTCCCATCTCCATTCTTAATGTGGCTTACACGTCCTCCCTCGGAGAAGGAAAACGATAAATATTGATTGAACCGACAGCAGAGTTGCCTGGTGTCGGGTCCTGCCTCTCACCTCCAAGAAATCTGTTCCCCCTCTGCTTCTCACTCACACCGAGGTCCTCCTCTCCCCTTTCCCTCCCAAAAGCTCTCATTATTTCCTTCTGTCACCTAGGCTCACCTAGGCTCATTGTGCCTCACCTTCTAAACACCTTCCTCTCTGGGAGTCCTTAGTGTCGATCTTGAGTTTCTGGGACGCTGGACCAGCCCAGGCAAGATTCCTGGAGACTGAGCAGGAGCCTGGGTGTTCTGGGAGCTGGGGGTGGGGAATGTAAAACAACATCCCAGTGTGACGGAGTACACCAAGCCTGGTGACTCACTGGCCTACTTAACAAGGTTCTGTGATAGACAGAGCCAACAGTGTTCTCACTACCTCCTCACCCCAAGATCTGCTGTGGTGAGGGGGCTGTGGTAGACACTAGTCCAGGAAGGACAGATCCGGGATGGGGGCATGTCCCTATTAGGAAGGCCTGCATTTCATGCACAGGCTGTCAAAGTTTTTGAAAATGCTTTGAGAGCCCTTTGCTGCCCTAGCGTCAGACCCATTCCCTCCTAGTAGGAAGGAGAGAGTAGGTGTTGAGTCCACAGTGGCTGAAGCTTCAAGTTCAGACCCAACAGTTTCACACTGAACAGATGCCTTGAGGAGCTGAGCCAGCCTCAGTGTCCACTAGGACAAAGCGAGCTCCCAGGTAGTCCTGTTTCTGTCATCACTTAAGGGTCATTGGTCCAGGCAGTGACAGGGAGGATCGCAGCCCCCTGAGGCTCCAAGGATAGGAACTACAGAAGATGCCGACGTTTATTCTTGTAGTCTCTGTTGCTGTTCATGTTAAAAATTTGGGCAAGGCTGGACATGGTGGTGCACGCCTTCCATCCCAGCACTCGGGAGGCAGAGACAGGTGGATCTCTGTGAGTTCAAGGCTGGCCTGGTCTACAGAGTGAGCTCCAGGACAGTTAAGGATACATACAGTGAGACCCTGTCCAAAAAACACCCAACAGCAAATTGGGCAAAGTTGGTGTATGTCACCTCAAGATAGGGAACCAAATTCTAAAGATTCCCTACTGGCCAGTTCAGGAAAGAGCTTATTACTTACTCTTGATGGCTGGTGGGGATGGGGCAGGGGTGGGGATAGAAAAATCAGCCAACAGCCTATGCGTCATCTCAGGCAGCCAGGGATACCCCAGCTTTCTAGAGAAAATGAGAGAAGAAAGGTGGGTATGGGCCAGCAAGACGGCTCAGTGGGCAAAGGAGCTTGCCCTGCAAGGCTGGTAATGTGAGTTTGGTCCCCAGGACCTATGGAAAGGTGGAAGGAAAAATGCAACCATAGATTGTCCTTGGACCTCCACGTGCATGCTATGGTACACCCACATACATGTTATACATGCACAAAATAATGTTTTATAAATTTAAAAGGCAATTAAGTACTTTTTAATTAACTGTGCCTGGTGGTATAGGCCTGCAATCCCAGCTATTTGGAAGCCTGAATCAGGAGAGTGACAAGTTTGATGGCAGCCTGGAATACAGAGCGAGCTGAAGGCTTAGTCAGACAGAAGGGAGAAAGGGGGGAGGTCATAGCTTAGTGGTAGAGTGCTCACCTACCATGTATGAGGACTTGGGTTCAAGACCCAGTATTACAAAACAACAATAAACCCCTTTTATTATAAAAATTTCAAGCTGGGCGGTGATGGCGCACGCCTTTAATCCCAGCACTTGGGAGGCAGAGGCAGGCGGATCTCTGTGAGTTCAAGGCCAGCCTGGTCTACAAAGTGAGTCCAGGACAGCCAGAGCTACACAGAGAAATCCTGTCTCGAAAAAAACAAAAACAAAAACAAAAATCAAAAAAAATTTCAAAGATGCATATACATTATTTTTATTTTTGAGACAAGATTTAACCTATCTCAGTCTAGCCTTGAACTCACGATGAAACCAAGTGTCCTGGTTAGTTTTATGTCAGTTTGACACAAAATAAGGAGCCTTAATTGAGAAAATGCTTCCATAAGATGGGGCTGTAGGTCATTTTCTTACTTGGTGACCAGTGTGGGGAGGCCTATGTGGATGGGTCCACCCCTGGGCTGGAGGTCCTGGGTTCTGTAAGGAAGCAGGCTGAGCAAGCCAAGGGGAGCAAGCCAGTAAGCAGCGCCCCTCCACGGCCTCTGCATCAGCTCCTGCCTCCAGCTTCCTGGCCTGCCCGAGTTCCTGTCCTGACTTCCTTTGGTGATGAACTGTAATATGGAAGTGTAAGCCAAGCAAACCCTGTCCTTCCCAAATTGCTTTGGTCATGGAGTTTCATCACAGCATTAGAAACGGACACCAGCCGGGCGGTGGTGGCGCACGCCTTTAATCCCAGCACTTGGGAGGCAGAGGCAGGCGGATCTCTGTGAGTTTGAGGCCAGCCTGGTCTACAAAGTGAGTCCAGAACAGCCAGAGCTGTTACACAGGGAAACCCTGTCTCGAAAAACCAAAAAAAAAAAAAAAAGAAACGGACACCAAGGATGCCTTTAAACTCCTGATCTTCCTGCCTCTACCTCCCGAGTGTCTCTGTGCACGGCCACATACAGTTTTAGGTGGCACAGGAATGGGGTGCAGGGCTTCACGCATGCCAGGCAGACTCTCTAGCAACCGAACCACACCCCCACCAGCCCCTCAAATATATTTGTATTAGTTCACTTTCTGTTGCTATAATGAAGCACCTGAGACCTGGAAATGTGCAGCAATAGAGGTCAACCAGCTCAAAGGTCTCTGTTTCTTTTATCTTCTTTTTTTTTTTTTTAAGATTTATTTATTATGCATACAATGTTCTGTCTGCAGGTATATCTGCAGGCCAGAAGAGGGCACCAGATTTCATTATGGATGGTTGTGAGCCACCATGTGGTTGCTGGGAATTGAACTCATGACCTCTGGAAGAGCAGACAGTGCTCTTAACCGCTGAGCCATCTCTCCAGCCCCCTTATCTTCTTTTTTAAAGCTCTGTTTTCAAAGTTCAAGAGCATGATAGCTCCAGTTCTGAGTATCATGGAGGAACCGAATGAGAGAAGTCGTGCGGCAGGGCAGGATGCCAGAAAAATTTGGGCTCACTGTTGGTTTATTTATTTTTTGGTTTTGAGTCTTTCTATATAGTACTGGCTGTCCTGAAACTTGCTGTATAGACCAGGCTGGCTTCTAACTCACAGTGATCCACCTGCATCTGCCTCAGGAGCAGTAGGATCAAGGGTGTGCACTCCCATACCTGGCTGTTCATTGATTTATTTTATTTTATTTTTTGAAGTAGTGGGGACTGAATTCCTATGTACCAGGCAAGCGCTGTACTGTTGAACTATAAAAAAACAAAACAGGGCTGGAGAGATGGCTCAGAGGTTAAGAGCACTGGCTGCTCTTCCTTGAGGACCTGAGTTCAATTCCCAGCACCCACATGGCAGCTCACAACTGTCTGTGACACCAGTTCCTGAGGATCTGACAATACTCTCACACAGATGTACATACAGGCAAAAATACCAATGCACATGAAATAAAAAGTAAATTAAAAAATAAATAAATAATAAAAACAAAAAGAACCTCAAACCTCAAAACTTTAAAAAGTATTAGAATTAATATCTATCTTTATTTTAAATTATGTATATGGGTTTATGCCTCTGTTTGGGTATGTACCTTATGAGTGCAGGTACCTGAAGAGTCTGGGAGACTCAGATCCCCAAGAGCTGGAGTTACAGGTGCTTGTGAGTCTACCCATGTGGGTGCTGGGAACCGAACTCTGGTCTTCTGCAAGAGCACCAAGCTCTCCTAAGCCATGGGCCATTGTTCCAGCCCCCTTTCTCCCCCTTTAAACCATTTTGAGACAGGGTCTCACTACTGTGTCTAAGCAGCCCTTGAACTCATTCTGTAGTCCAGGCTGGCCTTGAACCTGTCATGCTCCTGCTTACGCCTCCATGACGTTGTAACTATAGGCCTGAGGCCAACAGAGACATAAAGGCACAGGCCAATAGCTTTCTCACAGGAGCTAACTCACCCCAACAAGTTCCCATGAATCTCCCCCACTCCAGTGACTTGCCTACCTCCCAGGAGACTCCGCCTCTTAAAGGTCCCACATCTCCCAATATCCCCACACTGTGTACTGGTGAGGGACGCCTTCAAAGCATATGTAAACCAGGAACTACGTTTAAAACTAGACAACTCATCAATGAGCTCTCATCACCCCCAGTGCAACAAGGTTGAAGTCATGGCTATTTGGCAGAAGCATTTAAATGTCGTTCTCTGTGGGTGCTTGGACACACCCACTGTCTCGGAGTGTTTCTTATATCCACCTCCCACACTTTTTTAGATTTATAGTATGTGTATGAGTGTTTTTCCTGTACGAATGTACATGCAGCATGTGCATGCCAGGTGCCCACAGACACCAGAAGAGGGCATCGGATCTCATGGAACTGGTCTTAAGGGATGATGTTAGCCAACATATGTGTGCTGGGAACTGAACCCTGATCCTCTGCAAAAGCAACAATTACTCTTAACTGCTGAGCATTCTCCCCAGCCCCGTGTTTCTTATATTCTTTGGATAAGTCTGACCACCCGTGTTAGGCAGGAGGATACCTCCATCCCAACAACACCAAAGGTGTCACCATCCTAATCCCTGGAATTTGTGAATATGCTGTATTACTCAGCAAAGGGAACCAGGGCCCCTGATGCTGTTCAGATCATTAGTCATCTGACCTTAACATAAAGGGATTATCCAGGATTACTTGGGTGGGTCCAATATAAACAGAGTTTAAAATGTGGGCTTGGGAGGTAAAAGAGGAAGCCAGATGATGCAGTGTGGGAACATCTGCTGTGTGGGGCTTGGAAGGTGGGAGAAAGGAGCGAGAGATGGAAACACAGGTGGCCTTGGGAACTGGAGAGAGCCAGAGGAGGAGTCTCTAGAGCCTCCATAACAGGACTCAGTCCTTCAAACCCTCTACTTTAACCCAGAAAGACCTGTTTTAGGTTTTTGTTTTAAAAAAATGACAACAGGGCCAGAGATATGGCTCTTGAGAGGAGCAGGGTTTGGTTCCCAGCACTGACATCAAGAGCCTGACGCCCTCTTCTGGCCTCTTTGGGCACTACACTCACATACACATCCTACATGCAGGCCCGCACACATATACATAATTAAGAATAAGATAAGGAATGAGAGTTGACTGTTCTTTCAGAGGATCTAGATTCAAGTCTCAGTAACGACAAGGTGGTTCACAAATGTCTGTCACTTCAATTTCAGATCTGAAGCCCCCTTCTGACCTATGAGGACACCGGGCCTGTGTGTGGTACATACAACATGCATGCAGGCAAAACATTTACAAATATAAAATAACAAAATAAGTGAAATCTAAAAAAAAAATGTATAAATCTTTTACAAACTTGTTAACAGGGGAGATGTCACAGCACATGCTTGTCATCCTAGTGTTGGGAGAGTGAGGCAGGAGGATTGTAAGTTTGAGGCCAGTCTCACAGTTAAGACTCTGTCTTAACCCACCTCAACTCCATCCCCCCTCAAAAAGAAAACCAGACAGGATAGGAAACAAACAAACAAATGAAACAAAGCGAAACAAAGACAAAACCAACAACATAACACATATTAGGAATCATAAGTTTGTGGTGTTTTGGCACAGGAGCAATGGGAAATTGATTCACTATGTTAAAGGTTGGGAATTAAACCTGTTTCTTCAGACTAAGGTCTTCACCTAGGAGCAGCTCCTTAGGTGGGGGAACTTTTGGACCTCCAGCTTGTCAGCACCCAGGTAAAGATATGGGGTGCTGGAGAGAATGATCTAGATCCCAAAAGAGTGAGACTGTTGAATGTTGCTGTTGCTGTGAGAGACGGCAAAGACACCAACATCCTAAGACATCGTAGGGCTTGTTATAGAGACAAACCAGGGCAGGGCTGACAACTAGGAGTGACTTGTGTGGGTCAGAGCACCTGGCTGAGGAAGGGGCAGGGAGTACAAGGAAGGAGCCAGGTGACAGAACACTCAGTTCCTCGGGGACATTCAAATGACACCTGTTGCCACAGACCGAATCAAGAATGAGGGTGGAATGGGCAGATCTATTGTCTCTATAATCACTGTCCCAGACAGTTTCTGCTGTCCTCCACCCCATCAACGGGATAAAGCCTGCTTGCTCTCTTGGGGCCCAGACAGATGCTGGAGCTGAGCAAGATGCAGGGCCTCGCAGGTGGGAGCCGGGCTTCCCTGGGCCTGCTCCTGATCTGTCTGTATCTACCAGGTATGGAGGGTACTGGGGTCCTTGGGAACCGGAATTAAGGAAAAAGGTAAAGGCGGGAGCGTGCACACATAGCTTAGGTCCCCGAGGGAAGTGAGGAGTGGCGGTACAGAAAGTTTTCAGTGAAGGAGCCAGGGAAGCTAAGGAGTAGCTGGTACCAAGTCTGATCCACTGGCTGCTTTATCTTCCTTTTCCTTCAGCCCTCTTTGCGCGGAGCATTGGGGCACCAGAGGAGAAAGTCTCCCCACATTCGGGACAACCTTCCTTCACCAGCCTCTTCAGCTCTGGACAGCCTCAGCCCAAGCCAGACCCTGTGAATAATGAGTTACCAAGGGATCTTCCAAGGCTCATTGAATCCCCACAGGATGGCGCTTTTCCTGAGGAGAGCTCCGAGGTCCCCGACGGGCCTCCCTTCTGGGCGTCTTCTATGGACTCCTGGCTCTCAGAGGACCCTCAGCAAGGGACAGCGGCTGCTGCTGAGGACCTCTTGGAGCAAGCGCCGCCAGAAGCCCTGCCATTCCTTTCCAGAGACAGTCCCCTGCCTGTGGGTTCCTCTCCATATATCGGGCAACCTTCACCAGAGGCTTCCTACCCTCAGGACTCAGAGCCTGGTTCCAGTCCGCTGGAAACTGAGGCAGACGCATTTGCCCAAAGCCCATTCTGGTTTTTGCCTGGTTTACCCAGTAAGATACTAAGTCCCAGAGCATCTTGGGGAGGTGGAGGGGCTGGAACTGGGTGGGGAACGAGGCTCATGCCATACCCTTTTGGAATATGGGGTAGTAACGGTCAAGTATCAGGTACTATTTTGGGGAGTAATGCTCGTTACCCAACAGGGATCTGGGGGGGTAACGGTTGGTCCCCAGTAGGCAGCTGGGGGGGTATTGGCCGGTACCCAACAGGGATCTGGGGGGGTAATGGTTGGTCCCCAGTAGGCAGCTGGGGGGGTATTGGTTGGAACCCACCAGGGAACTGGGGAGGTAATGGTTGGTATCCAGAAGGCAGCTGGGGGGGTATTGGTTGGAACCCACCAGGGAACTGGGGAGGTAATGGTTGGTATCCAGAAGGCAGCTGGGGGGCTAATGGTCAGAATCGGCGTCCTCCAGCAGTCCGACCTCCTCCAGGGGTCCGACCTCCTCCAGGAGTGCGACCTCC